>CM053622.1:735787070-735808444 GCA_028646595.1 Phalanger gymnotis | reverse complement strand
AGGATTATACATAATGATATGCATGTGGCCCATGTTGAATTGCTTGACTTCTTAGGGAGGGTGGATGGGAAGGGAAGAGGGGAGAGAATTTGGAACTCAAGGTTTTAAAAAAATAGATTTTCAAAAGTAAAAAAAAAAAAGAAATGAAATAATCATCAGCTCAACTTAGATAATAACTTTCCCTAAAAGTATAATCTTAGGCAGCTAGGTGGTGCAGTGGATAGAGTGCCGAGCCTGGAGTCATGAAAACCTGAGTTCAAATCTGACCTTAGAGACTTAAATCCCTATGCCGCCCCCCCCGCCCATCCTCATGCCTACAGATGCAGATATAAAAGGAGAGATGATGCTGCTCTCAAAAGCTGGATTCTTCCTCCATAAGTGATTTCTTTCCCAGCTGCCAACTCACTTAACACCGTTTGCCTCAGTTTCCTCATCTGTAAAATAAGCTGAAGAAGGAAATGGAAAACCCTTCTAGTATCTTTACCAACAAAACCCCAAATAGGGTCACAAAGAATCAGACATAACTGAAATGACTGAACAGCATTCCCTGTAATATCCTTATAAAATAGATTATGTTAATGTTCTTATTCTCCCTCTTTTTTTTTAACTAGAGCTATGATTTTATAGGGAGTTTCCAGTGAGAAATTTTATCCGCTCACTCAGATTGGTGTCTTCTCTGTGATTTGATTTTAGTTTTAGAGAGTTGCCTGGGGCACTGAAAGAGATTAAATGATTTATGCATGGTCCCAAACCCAGGAAAGGCAGAGGTGAAACTCTGAGACCAGCTGCCTATCTATTCCTTAGCACCACTTTGTAGAGGAGCAAACTAAGAGTCAGAAAGCGTCTGGGATATGAATATAACTCACAGGTCTTGAGCTCAGGTTCAAAACGAGGTCCTTTAGTTCCACATCCAACACACTTTATACCATGTCACGTGACTCACTATAAAGAGCCAATAGTCCTGTGGCAATTCACATTTGTGTTAATAATGCTTCCCATCAAAGTCCTCTACTTTTCTCTATGCCCTGTTTCTTTCCAAATTCAGTCACTATTCCAGAATGAGACCTTTCCTGTCCCTCTTCCTCACTTTCTCCTCTTAGACCATGGAGAGAACTTCAGCAGTTGGAGCTGACCACATCCAGTAGCCACATGGATGGGCACAGGGAAGGGGAAGGAGAAAGGGATGAACACTTAGACGGCACCTGCTCTGTGCCAGGCTCTAGGCTAAGCGCTTTTTAAAAAACAAATATCATCTCATTTGATCTTCACAACAACCCTGCAAGCTAAGTAATGCTATTATTCCCACTTTACAGTTGAGGAAACTGAGACAAGCAGAGGTTAAGTGACTTACCCAGGTTCTCAGAGCCAATAAATGTCTGAGGTGATATTTGAACTCACATCTTTCTGACTGTGGAACTGACACTTTATTTACGGTACTCTCAGTTACAGAGAGAGAGAGAGAGACAGAGACAGAAACAGAGAGAGAGACAGAGACAGAGAGAGAGACACAGAGAGAGAGAGACAGAGACAGAGAGAGAGAGAGAGGAAGAGGGAGAGAGAGAGAAAAAACAGAAATACAGAGACAGAGAAGAGATGGAGAGACATAGAGGAGAGAGAGAAGAGAGAAAAAGAGGTCTTTCCTGTATGTGTGAATAGGACATTTTGCAGGTGGCCTTTACAGTGTTTTGCTTGTGGGCCCAGGACTGACAGTTACCCTACCTAGCAGCAGTTAACACTTGTCAGATCTGATGGTGCCTTTAAGAACCCAGAAAGAGCAGGGCTAAAAATCCCACTAAATTCAAAATACGTCTCTCTCTTCTGAGACACTACTGGGGTCAATTGTCTCCTAGGGCTACCCTTTTTGCTGTCCAACCCTCCCTTATCTGGCATGCTACTTGCTTGTATCTGACCCTCTGGTCCTAACATCCCTCTTCAAATCAACTTTAGCATTCTCAGCTCTCTTCTTTTCTCAGACACTCTGACCTCCTTACTTGTCAAGAATATCTGGTACTAATACTATATATACTTCTATAATATATGTTCATGGTTAGTGGAAAAAAAACTGTATTTGAAATTCAAACAAACAAAACCACCAAAGCCTGGGTCTCGGTCTTATCTCTGATGCTTTCTACTCATAGAACCTCTGGCAACCGAAAACTGAAAAAGAAAGCTCATAGGCTTTACACACTACCTTAGCACCTCCTGTAGTATTCCAGGCCCTATGACCTTGACTCAGTAATACACAGCATGATGTCCACATAGACATGGCACCGGCCTTCATTATTGGTGAGTTCCTTCACTGCTAAGGATCTCTGTAACCTCGTCTGTAAAATAAAGAGGTTGAAATAGATGCCCCACTAAGATCTTTCCAGATCTGATACTCTAACCTCCTTTCATTTATTTAGTTTTAACATTCATTAAATAAAATATTTTTTGAGTTCCAAATTCTCTCCCTCCCTGACAGCCCTCTCCACCCATTAAGAAGGCAGCAATATGATATCAATTATACATGTGAAGACAGGCAAAACATATTTATTTCCATATTAGCTATGTTGAAAAACTAAACAATAAAAAGCAAGAAACAGTGAAAAAAGTATGCTTCCATCTGCACTCAGAGTTCATCAAATCCCTTTCTGGAGGTGGATAACATTTTTCATCAGGGGTCCTTTGGAATTGCCTTGGATCATTGTATTGATAAGTCTTTCACATTTGAATTACTTTTAATTATTATTACTATATTACTATACTACTGTTACTGTGTACAGTTGGGCCGTCAGCAGTCATCTCGACTTTTGTCTTGCTGCTGGACTCAGATGACCCTGGAGGAGAGAGGAAGGCTGATGACTTGGCACAGTTCTGCCTTACTTAAATCTGATTCGCTGACAAATCAAGACATTACCCTCATGATATCATTGGTCTTCTTTGAGAATGAAGTGTGAACAGCAACAACAACAAAGACTTCTATGTGAGATTTGTACAAGAAAGAAGGACTTCCAGAGCAGAAAGCAGTTGTGAGGTAAACATTTGTCACACATATTCCTTACACGTGTGCCTCATTACTATTATGGTCCATTATCCCACAGATGATATGTATATTTGTGGGAAGGAATGAACCAGGTTTTTGGGGAAACATTTTGTATTACTTGTCTTTACCATGTTATCTAAGAGGAGTAGTAGCTGCCCTTTGGGAACCCAGTCTCCCAATTCAAGCAGAAGTTGGAGAATGCTGCTATTATTTCTTCTTTCTTTCCTTTTTCTGTCTCTCCCTCCCTCCCTCTCTCCTTTCTTCCTCCCTTCCTTTCTTCCTTCCTTCCTTCCTTCCTTCCTTCCTTCCTTCCTTCCTTCCTTCCTTCCTTCCTTCCTTCCTCCCTTCCTTCCTTTCTTCTTTCCTTTTCTTTCTTCTTTCTCCTCTTTTCTTCTCCTTCTCCTCTTCCTCCTTGTCTAGAAGCCACACGATTTGTAGCTGTCTCAATTCCTTTGTTCTCTCCATTCTGTTAATGGTTGAGAAACATTGCTGCAAACCATCATGGTTGATAAAGAAGGGAAATCGAAGTGAGATAAGTCATCTCCCCCACCCATCCCCATGCCTGCAGATGTAGGTATAAGAGAAGAGGCAAGGAGCGATTCCCCTCTCAAAAGCTAGACTCTTCTTCCATAGGTGACTCCTTTCTTGACTGCCAAGAGTCACAATCATTAGGGCTTTCCTAGGATCTGCACTGAGTCCTTAGAATTGGAAGCTTGCTTGTTAACAACCACCAGTGTATGGTCAATCTTTGGCCAGCCAATGCAAGTTGTCTTCTAATTGTGTCCAGGAGAACCTGACACTTTTTAAAGATAGGAAAACAAGAACTCTTCTTTGCACTTTGTTTAAGAAATCATATTATTATCTGTTCTTTACTTTCAAAAATATTGGCCTATCTACACTAGAACAAGATAGATGAAAAATATTTTGTCTAGGTTATAGTATGTGGTTTGATGGCTAACCCAATGAATTTGTACATCGGTATACATATCCAAGGTGGATGATGACATGGATTCAAAGTTCACTAGAAGGAAATAAGTTTATATGGCATTTAAGAAAGCATAGTACATTTAATGTCCCCAAGCTACTGAATATCACAAAAATCAGTCTTTTTGACAACATCCTCTCAGTGATGATCCACGTAGCTGTGAATTATGGAGCACCATGATAGCAGTAAAAAAATCAAAATTGCAGGTGACCCAAAGCCTGTTAAGCCACTTAAGGGAAAAAAGAGTAAATAGACAAGGATGGGGTAAAAGATGAAGGTAACACAAACTTTCATCAGAACCATCTAGAGAGGAAACAGCTTCTGTGCTTGAGGGAAAGGAGACAGTACTGGCACTAGTATTTGCCCTCTCTAATTGACTCTGGTCAGGAATCTGGGTCAGACCCCCCACATCCCTAAAACTAGGATACTAACAACATTCAACCTCAAGGGAATCTATACAGGCATGGGAGATTCCAAAGAGTGAAGCAGAAACCAGAGACCAGTGATTAGAAATCTAAGAGAAGGGCTAAAAGACCAAAAAAGAAAATCCAAGTAAAAGCTTAGCTTTCAAGCAAATAAGTCAACAGAGTCTCATATGGACAGAAGGTAAAAACAAGTAAAAATCTAAAAGAGGCCCGAGCACAACGAACAAATACAACACATGCCTAATGAAAAGACAATCCTGGGACATCTCCATAAACCGTAAAACAGCCTCAAGAAGCTTTAGTGTGGTTCAGAGAGAAATAAAACTTTTGAAAGAAGAGACTGAGAATAAAATTAGAGTGGACATTTCTCAAATGCAGAATTTTTTCAAATGACATAAGTAGTAGGGGAAAAGTGAATATTTGGTGGAGAGTCCCTCCAAAAAATAGAAGCTCTGAGAGAGAAAAATAGATTTAAAACACAAAAAGTATATGTTGAAGAAAACAGTAGAAGTGGAGCAAATGACAAGGTTAAAAGAACACATTACTTCTCTCTCTCTTTTTTTACACTTAATGTCTTTGCATTTATTTCAATAAATATTTCCCAATTACATTTTAATAAGTTTTTAACATTCATTTTTTCAAAAATTTTGAGTTCCAAATTTTCTCCTTTCCTCCCCTCTTGAGAAGGCAAACAATATGATATCAATTATACATGTGAAATCAAGCAAAACGTATTTGTATATTAGCCAAGAACACATAAATTCCATATAAGTCCAAATGGCTGACCTTGAAGGCGGGATACACAGAGATGACTTAACTTAATAGGGCTCTCTGCAGAATGTGATGGCTAAAAATAATAATAATAACAATAAAAGAAACTCAGTAACATATTTCAGGAATTAATAGAAGCAAACTATCCAAATTTTTTTAATATAGACAACAAAAAGCTGAGGAGTTGAATCCACAGATTGCTGCAAGGAAAACTATAAACAAATAAAATAAGCAAACAAAAAACCATTGGAAACTCTAGGGCATATTGTGATTAAATTTCATAATTTTAATAATAAAAACTTTTAAAAATAAATTAGGGAAAAAGTTCTTCAAATATGAAGGAACAGCAGTTACTCCACATTCAAGAAATTTGGGGAAGGAACAAAGTAGTATGTTTCAATCTAAATTAAAGTACACTGAAACAATGAGCCTAATTATAAAAAAAATGGACTTTCAACAAAAGGTGAATAGAAACATAAGAAGTTTGTCAATAAATACAGTGGAAAAACAAAGATGCTTCTTTCTATTATTATTTGGAATTGTTCTGTAAATCCTAGAAATTTCAATTAAAAATTTGAAATGAGTAAATGTATAAATAAGCAAAATTATCTTTACATGCTGATTGCGTGATTGTTTACTTAAAAAAACCCCATAGAATCAGCAAGTAAATTACGTAAGACAGTATGCATATATGACAAAAACATTTTCCCTGACATATAAGTTGCCAAAAGATATTTTGTTGTTGTTTAGTCATTTTTCAGTTGAGTCTCACTCTTCATGACTTCTTTTGGGATTTTCTTGGCAAACATAATGGGATGGTTTGCCATTTCCTTCTCCAGCTCATTTTACAGATAGGAAAACTGAGGCAAACACGGTTAAGTAACTTGTCCAAGAACACAAATATAGTAAGTGTCTGAGGCTGAATTTGAACTCCTGAAGATGAGTCCTTCTGATTCCGAGCCCAATCCTCTATACCTGCCCTGCCAAAGGATATTACAAAATTCTAAAAAAAAAACCCTGTAATTTATTAATAACCATATGTAAGTGTTCCAAATCAGGAATAATAAGAAAATACAAATTAAAGTAGCTCTAATATTTTGCTTCAGACTCAGAAAATTGGCAAAAATGACAAAAGATGGATATAGTTGATGCTGGAGGGGTAATGGGAAAATCGGCTCATTAAAATATTCTTGATACAACTGTGAATTGTCTAATCATTCTGGAAAGGAAATTGGAATTATCCTTTTAAAGTGACTTGAAAATTTTCAAACCTTTTGATCCAGAGAATGCTAGGTCTGTGCCCAAAGGAGGTCAATGATAAAAAGAAAGGTTCCTTATGTACCCAAATACTCATAGCAACAACTTTCGTAGTATCAAAAAAAAAAAACTTTAAAGTAAATGCCTATCAATCGGGGAATGATTAAGCCAATTATGATACATAAATGTATGTAACATTGCTATATCGTCACAATGAATATATAAAATAAGAAAATCATAAAACAGGAAAAAATACACACAATGACTACAATTTGAGGGTACTTCTTATGTGCAAGTAACTAACTTCACCAAAGACCTCAAATTTCCCAACTCACCCAATAAAACAAACTGAAATACATTTAAAATATTTGCATTTTGGGAGAAATAAAGTGCTTTTCACTTAGTAATTGCTTAATATATATTAAATTCTTTCATTTGAAAAAAGAGGGTGCCTCAAAGAGATTAAAAAAACAACAACCCATAAATACCAAAATATTTATAACAGTACTTTTGATGTTAGCAAAAAACTGGAAAAGAAGTGTGTATTCTTTGATTGGGAGCTAACTCCACAAATTGTGGTCTGTGAATATAATGGAGTATTGTTGTGCTATAAGAAATACAAATCTGAAGAATTCAGAGAAACTTGGAGAAGCTTACTTGAATTAATGCAGAGAAATAGGCAGAACCAGGAGAACAATGCACACAATGACTAAAAAAATGTAAATGAAAACAACCTAAAAGGCAATTAAACGCTAAATAATTAAGCTCAAACAAAAAATAGTTGAGAAAATATGCACCTCTCCTTTCAATAGAGAGGTAGGATACTATGGGAATGAAATATAATGTACACTACCAGACACAGTTGCTGTGTTGTTTGTTGTTTGTTTCTGCTTAGTTGTTTTTCTTGGTTAACAAAGAAAGTTCAGTATGTGAGGAGGAAGGAAAAGCAGAAAATGACTACAGCATAAAAACAAAAGGCATCAATGGAAATTTTTTTGAAAACTGTGAAAGAATTACTGGGCACAGGTCCCCTGGCCTGAGATCTCGGGGACATAAGCAACTTGTCTCCCGTTGGATATGCCATATTCTCCTTATCTAAGTTTGACAAACTTCAGCTGTAGACTGATTTGTGGCTTTGAATTCTACTCACTTGAAAATGAGAGTAGTTAATTTTAATTCTAATCAGCTTCCTGGCTTTTCACAAACAAACAGCTGAAAGAGAGAATGTCTCTCATGAGTTCCCACCCCCTCCCACAAACTCTATTGACCACCAGTCAACTTAGACCTACCAATGCCTGAATACATCTCTCCTTAACTTGGATCCTTCTTAGAAAATAGCCTCTACCTTACCTGAAGCAGGGAAACATAGTTCATTCCTCTCTAGGCTGGAATGGAGTGGGATGGGTGCCATAGTTAGAAAGCAAGAGATCAACTCATGGGGTCATGGTATTATTTTATAAACAAATTACATTGAATCTAACCAAAAGACAACACCAAGAGGAATAGCACGTGAATAGCACCGAGGCAATGTGAGACAGTTAATTATACAACTGATGATGAAAGAGAAGAAACAGAAATAGCTCTCACCTCAGAGGGCTCCCTACTTTTTACAACTTCATTGTTTGTAATGGACAAATGACCAGAAAGTATGAATCCATTCTCATGACTATGCATAGTCTAAAGCAAGGATTCTTAATCTTTTCGATCTCAGGAACTTTTTGTACTCTTAAAAATTATTGAGGATCCCAAAGAGCTTTTGTTTATGTGGACCATATCCAGGAGTGTGCAGGTAAATGTTTAACAATGGGCTTCTTGAAAAAGTAAGTACACATGACACATCTTTTTACTGAGTCTACATGATTAATATTTTCTTTATCATTCTCTCAAGTCTAGACAATAAACAAAATAGTAAGCCAAGCCTTGATGTGTAGTGTTTGCTGATTTCTGATGTGTAAATTCACACTAAACATTTAACAATCAGCTCTTGGAAACTGGTTTAAGCTGTCTCCAGTATACCCCGGGCTATATCTATTGATATTTACTTTACAAGAAATTAAAACAGATAATTTCATTCATTTTAAAATAAAAATAACAAACCCATTACATACTTTCATAAATAACACATTTTATGAAAAATAACTATTTCTAAAATTAAAAATGTGGTGACAAGATTGCCATTGTTTTACATATTTTTGCAAAATACTTTAATGTCTGACTTAATAGAAGACAACTAGATAATTATATTTGTTTACACGTTCAATCTGTTAGGATATGTTGCTTTGAAGTATATGAAGAAAATCTGACCTCATACAGATACTTAATTGGAAAAGGGAAGAATATTGGAAGAGTAAAAGAACATTTTAATATTATTATGAAAATAGTCTTGACCTCCCATCAAAGGATCTTAGGGATCTTCAGGGGCTCATGGACCACACTTAGAGAATCCCTGATCTAAAGTATTCCTTCCAGGGTACATTACTTTGTATGGGTCTGGATTAAGTTTCATGTGTTTCCCTCATGGTTATCTTGTAATTTGGAGGGGGTTTTGCTTGAATAATTCATTGTCATCAATGAATTTTATTACTTTTCACTCCCATCAGCAATTCATCAAAAAATTACACTGTGCAGGACTAGTCACAAGGCTCTCCCCTAGGAGGTTACATTATTAATCTTTTGTTAGTTTCTTTTCACTGGAATTAGTTCCTAATCTTACTGTTTTGCCCTTTAACTGACCTATTTTTAATCCACAATTGCTTATTCCTGAAGCGGCTGGGCATACACATAAACATCTTTTTCCTAAAACTTTTCAAAATATGATTGTTATAGCTTTCTCCCATTACTTACATAACAAATAATGATTTTTTTTTGTTGGCTGACTTTTCTGGAGGCTCTTTACATTTCGGAAAACTATGATTTAACTGTTTTGAAGATGCACTTTTTTTTTTTAGTTTGTTTGATGTTTGTTTGTTTTGTTTTGAGACTAAGTCTCTCTATTTCACCCAAGCTGAAAGTGAAGCAATCATTTACAGGTCTAACCCTGCTGCTGATCAGTGTGGAAACTTGGGCCTGCTCCATTTCTAACCTGGGTTGGTTTGCCACTCTTTGGGTGGACTGGCAGCTCCCACTACTCCCATCTCCCACTTCCAAGGACTCACCATATTGATTCTGGTCTTAGTATATGGTTTACTCGGTCAGTTTTAATTCTATTTCACCCTAACATGCCTATATTCAAGATATTCACCAACTTCAGCCCATCAGTAGTAAAGACTACAGGCCTGTAACACCATGGCTGGCTGCTATAATTTTCTTAAAGATATTTAATTTTATTTTAAGATATTACAGGAAGTTTCTCCAAAGTTAAGGAGTGTGTAGCCTCCATGTGAGTACTAATATCTTCTAGAATGGTAACTCTCTTTGATGTTCAGGCCATGGCCTAGGCAGAAAGTCCCCCCACTTGCTCATCCAATATGTTAGATTATGTTTGTAGAAAAGGTGCTGAATATACAAATTATGTTAGCTGATTATGACTTTCTCAAAGAAATAATTTTATAACAGGGAGTTTTAAACAAAGGACCTGATGATCAACTTTTTGTAGAATTGACTAGAAATATTAGTTAATCAACTGAATAGTGAAGAAAACATGCCATAGTGGATAGAGTGGAGGCCTTAAAGTTCAGAAGATGTGAGTTCAAATCTTACCTCTGATATATACTATCTGTGTGACCTTAGACAAGTCATTTAAACTCTAAGTGCCTTGAGAAACTCTCTAAGACACTAAATGAAAGAGGAAAAGGAAGAAATAGGAATCAGCATTTATTAAGTACCTACTGTGTACTAGGCTCTTTATAAATATTATTTCATTGACCCTCCCAACCCCTGTGAGGTAGGTATTATTATTATTCTCACTTACTGGTTGAGGAAACTGATGCAAACAGAATTCGAAGACTTGCCTAAGATCGCACAGCTGACAGGTGTCTGAGTCGGGATTTGTCCTCTGGTCTTCCTGATTCCAGGCTGATTGACAGAGTGTATAGAGCCAGATCGGCAAGGGAAAAATGAGACATTGCTATTTTATCCTAGAGCAAGTAGGCAGCCACTGAAGACTTTTGAATAAGGGTAGTAACATGGTCAGACTTTTGCTCTTGGTTGATTATTTTAGCATCTGTATGAAGGGTGGATCAGAGAAGAAAGGAGCTTGAAGCAGGAAGACCAATTAGGAATCTGGTACGTTGGTCCAGGCGAGAGATGATGAGGGTCTGAAGTGGAGTTTTGGGTATGTGAGTGAAGAAAAGTAGACAGATTAGACAGGTGTTGTGGAGGTAAAATTGACAAGACTTGGCAACCAACTGAACATAAGGACAGGGGATGAAGTTGTGGGACCACGAGGAAATAGCCAGAGGATACCTGGGAGAAGGGTTGGGCTGTGAACCAGAAAGGGTCCTAGGAAAAGGGCTGCAAGGGTCAGAGAGAGACCTCTGGAGGACCAGAGTGGGAGTAGAAGGGTCTATGGGCCAGAATCAGATATGTTGATTAAATGCTACCCATTCTGAATGCTATAAGTGGTTATAAAGAAGGGTGTATAGGGTATTGAGGGAGGACTGGCAGCTCTGGTGTGAGGGCTTGCTGAGCCCTTTTCAGGGCTACTCATCCATCTTTGGTGTCCACCTGGCCCTCAAATTTCACCTAGAATTCCAAGAAGCAGTGACCACACCTTGTTAAAAACATCCTGGCAGATGGGCTAAACCAGACTGAAGGTAACTAATGGGCTTCAATCCCATTGGTGAGTTAGGGAGATAGCTAACCCAAGCATGTGAAGAATTCACCCAGCAGAATGGGTAGATGAGAACAGTTTGTTCCAACGACCATGAAGGTGGCTGAAACAAGCACTGTGGAGCACTTGGAGTTCGGTCAGACATTGAAGATGCCAAGATCGTCCACTGCATCCTGGACCACTGCCAGTTGTCTTGATTTTTGTCTTGCCACTGGACTTCTGTGACTCTGAAAGTGAGAGTGAAGCTGATGACTTTATGAAACTCTGCCTCACTTAAATCTAACTCACACACAAGTCAACACCCCGTGATGTTGGTGGTCCTTTTCAAAAACAAAGAACAAACAAGAACAACTTATAAAGAAGTGGAGACGTTACTGTTCTACTGAGGGGATTTTCAGTCAGAAACAGGTAGGACATGATGGACTCTGAAGTCTATTCCAATTCTGAGATTCTGTGGTTCATCTCTCTTGGCCCCAGTTTTCTCATCTGCAAAATGAGCGGGTTGGAACAGCCCCCTTCTACAGTCATGCCTATATGGGGTCCTACAATTTCATTTAGTATAGGGAACTCTTAGATAAAAACTCCTACTACCCCAATGCCATTCAGCACCTAGTCATAGAAGGGTGCTGGTAGCACTGAGAGGTTAAATAATTGTAGGAGATCACACAACCAGTATGTGTCAGAGACAAGGCAAATATAGATCTTCCTAGCACCAAGGCTTGCTGCTATATACTGCTGCCTCTCATAGTTGGTCCTTGAAATTGTGACTTTGTTTTTTCCTGGAAAATGTATTATATGTAAAAATTACATATGTTGAATATAGTTCTAGCACTTACAATCTAGCACTTACAGGTTCTAGGATCAGGGATGGGGAACCTGCAGCCTTGAGGCTTCATGTGGCCCTCTAGATCCTCAAGTGGGGCTCTTTGAATGAATCCAAACTTCACAGAATAAATCCCCTTAGTAAAAGGATTTGTTCTGCGAAACTTAGACTTAGTCAAAAGGCTACACCTGAGGACCTAGAAGACCACATGTTCCCCACCCCTAGATGTGAATCATGGTAGTCAAAGATTGTTTCAGCAGAGGAACTGACATCATCAGCATACATGATCCGTTTATTCTATCCATATAGCCTAAGCCGTGGTGGTATTGATCATTGTTGCCCCAAAACATTTTACAGTGATTACACTGGCTCAAGCAAAGAGCTGAAAACAATGTACCACCTGTGGCATGGTCCATTGGTTTCCCACACATAAAAATAACCCAAGAGTTAAAAAGCTTCCTTTCTGCTGCTGATATTCAGACTAACACTCTAAAAGCTTTTCTACATATCGCCCTCTCCCCCAAATCTCTGTGTCTGTTCAAAATGTGTACCCTGATGGACCAGCTCTCTGGGCTGTCCGTCTGACTACATTTCATAGTTTTTTTAGATAATCGTCATAGTTCATCCATCTGGCTTTTCTTCATGTGAATAGTTAGTTCGAGCTCTTGAGTTGTTATGACCTTATTTAAGATGTTCTTCAGTACCCAATTTCCTTATAGATCTATGGATCATACTTTAGAATCATCAAATGACTAGTCTAGAGATAGAAAAGGAATTAAAAGCCTCCCAATCAAGCCCATTCATTTTACAAATGATGAAAAGATCTCAAAGAGGTTAAGCGATTTGCCTAAGGTAACAAGTGGCAGAGCCAGAATTCTAATTCAGCTCCTTTGCTTCTGAATTAAATGTGCATCCCACTTGCAGTACAGTTTCCCTGTGTGCCCATGTAAGGTAGATCAGAACAAATGACTCTCATTTGCGAGTTTGACTAACTTCTGTTTTGTATTAGCTACATTTTTTTCTTTTTCTTTAAATTTATTTATTTTTAGTTTAAAACATTCAGTTCCACAAGCTTTTGAGTTTTGAATTTTCTCCCCTTCTCTCCCCTCCCCACTCCCCAAGATGGCATGCAATCCAATATAGGCTCTACATATACATTCACATTAAACATATTTTCATATTAGTTGTGTTGCAAAGAATTATAACCAATGGGATGAACCACGAGAAAGAAAAAACAAAACAAAACAAAAAAGAGAGAGAGAGCAAAGAGTATGCTTTGATCTGCATTTAGACTCCATAATCCTTTCTCTGAATGTGGATAGCATTTTCTATCGTGAGCCTTTTGGAGTTGTCTTAACCTTGCATTGCTGAGAAGAGCCAAGTCTATCAAAGTTAGTCATCGCACAATGAGGCTGTAAATGTGTATAATGTTCCCATTCTGCTCCCCTCACTCAGCATCAGTTCATATCTTGACAGGTTTTTCTGATGTCTAACTGCTCATCACTTCTTATAGCACAATAGTATTCCATTACAATCATATACTACAACTTATTCAGCCATTCACCAATTGACGGACATCCCCTCAATTTCCAGTTCTTTGCCACCACAAAAAGAGCTGCTATAAATATTTTTGTACATATTTCCCATTTGTATGATCCCTTTGGGATACAGCCCTAGAAGTGCTATTGCTGGGTCAAAGGGTATGCACGTTTTTATAGCCCTTTGGGTATAGTTCCAAATTGCTCTCCTTAGCCACAATTTTAAGATCCAAAATGAAATATTATTTTAATAATGTATATAAATGACCCTCATAAAGCTAAAAACCTCCCTCCATCCTTCAATGTCTTAGATCAGCTGTGTTGGTAATGAAAAAAAAAACATTGTACTTGAGGGTATAGATATGAGTTCTAATCTTTGCTTTACCATTCAAGGACCAAGATGCAGATGAGTCAAGTGACTTTTCCAAAGTCACATAGCTATCAAGTGGCAAAAAGAAGACTTCCAACTCCAATTGCAGAATTTGATCCACTATATCAAAAACCAAAATCCCAGCTTTTAGTATTAAAATGATTAAGCAAAGCGTCTCTGGTCCTGGGAGATAGAAGCGATGATGCCTTGGCTACTTGGCAGGTGTACCTGTTCAACTTTATCTTCTGGGACATCCTTCTTGCTAATTCTATATATTCACTAAGCAGTCTTCTGATTTGTACTTTAGTGCCCTAGAAAGGAGACCATGTGGTACAATGAGGAGTTCTAGATTTGGAACTCCCATGTTCTAGGGTACAAATCCTGACTCTGCCATTTACTACCTGAATGGCCTTGGGCAAATGGCTCAAACTTCTCCAGGCCTGTTTTTTCCAATCAAAAAAGTGGGGGTTATACTAAATGACCTCTAAGCTCCTTCCACTCTAAATCCATGGACTCATGAATTGCGTCCTAGAATACAGAGAAAAGAATAGTAATGTTCAAGTCTTTCTGGATTAATTACCATCCATCCACTCTCGATGATAATTTTTTTTTAAAGCTTCATAGAATTTAGAGTAGTTGAATAGATGTTAACAATAAAGAAACTGAGACACAGAGAAATAGAGTCACTAGCCCATGGTCATACAGCTTTTGAATAGAACATCCAATATTAGAAATATATTCTCTGACTCCAAAACTAATGCTAGTTTGTAGAATTCAAATAATCAGTTATTTTTATTAACCAACTTTTCTGTCCTCAATACAAGCAAAACAGCTGGAGGTCTTCAGCCAAATGTGGAAGTGACCATTTGTTGGAGAGGGCATTTAAGCTTTAAGTCGAGGGTTAGAAAAGATGGCTTCTAGGGTTCCTTCAGTTCTGTAGTCCTATACCTCCTGAAGATATTGGGCCTGAAGATAATGACCCAAAGATATTGAAAATGTTTGTGTCCTTGCTAATGACCAATGACTGTGCTTCCAAAGAAGGCTCTATGTCCTCAGAAATGTTAACATCATTAAACAGAAATGCTCACTCCAGGGTGAGTTTCTGCTTTCGAAGCTCTAGGGGTTGGATACATGAGTCACCCGTAGGATGCCATTCCAACTGGTAGGAAACAGCTTTTCCTTCAAATAAATTTCACTTTCAGAGAAGGCTTTAAAGCACATTACTGATAGGGCCATGAAATGTTTGGCTCCATGTAAATCCTTCCACAGCCAAAGGAAGCATTCTGATGGACCCAAAAAGCTTTCCTCAAGTCCAGGAAATTCTTAGCCATGGTGGCTGAGGAGTGATCTGGTGGAAAGACTTCTTCATTCCCTTTCTCACAAGGTCCTTTTGAGAGAATATATAATAACAGGAATTAATCAGCTAGAACCAAGCTGTGAACCGAGTTCCTCAGCACAGCAGGGTGTCTTTTCGCCTTCCCCATATGTCACCATGGCAGCTCATCCTCCACAGCTTGCCCTAATGGGTTTTCCTTAAGTCTCCTTTTGCCTCCTCCTCTCATGAAATAAAGAAATAACGCCCATCGGCTTCAGTGCTAGCAGATGTTTTAAAGGGAAATGCTTTGCTGGTATCCAATACGTCTCCCTTTCCTTTTCTCTCCCTACCTCCCCCAGTCCCAATGGTGGCTATAGACTTTTGAAAAAGAAATCATAAAGGATGAGATATCCTTCGCCTGAGACAATAAGCCTTGCCAAAAGGTGGTGTGGTGAAGAAGGCTACATTTATGGCCAGGAGACCCGAGTCCTAGTCCCAACTCCATTACTTGCTGGACAAATGGCCCATCTCAGCCTCAGTTTCCTCATCAGGAAAAAATGGGATAAAGGCTTGCCCTCCTTGGCTCACAAGGTTGTCGTGAGGATCAATGAGATAATGCGCATGACTAATATAATAATGTATTAATGTGTGTGAAAGCATTTAAAGTCATAAAGCACTTTGCAATCCAAAACTAGCACTCTTACTGACTCTCCTCATCTTCAGTCACTTAATTGATCCATGAAAATGGGACTTTTGGTGAAGCTGTGTAGGAGGGGGGTAGCTCCGTATCAAGAGATCCATAAATGGCAGCTGAAAGTCAGATGAAACCTAAGTGAATTCTATGTAAATTCAGGAAGGAAGAATCAGGGAAGGCCTTGTATAGGAGGTAGCTTGAGTTTGAGATTTGAAAGAAGCTAGAGATTCTACAATACGGAGAGGAAGGAAAAGGGCATTCCAGACATGGAGCCGCTATGAAATGCTGGGAGAATGGGGAAATGCTAGAAGGCCAGTTCGGGTGTGTTAGAGAGTCAGGGGAGTAATACAAAATAAGCTGGAAAGGTAAATGGGAGCCAAATCGTAGGGTCATTTTAAAATACTCACTGGGGTGCGTATATTTTAGCCTCATGGCAATAGAGAACCACTTCAGATTGTTGAATAGGGGAGACTGTGGCATCAGATCTGCATTTGGGGAAATGTTTTGGCAGCTCTGTGTGGAAGGTGGATTGAGAGGGAAGAGATTGGAAAAGGGAAGACCAATTAAGAGGCTATTGCAATAGTCCAGGTGAGTGTGGTCACGTGGGTCAGAAGTATAGTGGAATCTGTCTCTGGGACAAGAAGCAAAGAATTTAGCAAAATCTTGGAAGGGAGATGAGAAAAGGAGCTGAGTCTCATCTCCAGAAATCTACATATTGAGATGCAACTCAAAACGACAACTCTCAGATGCATTGTTTTGGAGAAGAAAAATAGATGGCCCACAGCTGGGTAAGGGACCATCTATCTCCCTGTAGACACAGAGCAATGGAAAGAGACTGAGACCTAGTATAAAATGTGGAAAGGAGAAACTAGTAACAAATATGTCTATAGTTGCTTACGGATTTGAAAAGCAATTTGGGCCTCACTACAATCACAGGATGTAAATACCATATGTATGATCATCCTTTTTTTTTTTTTTACAGACGAGGAAAGTTGTCCATGCGTACATAGCTAGAAATTGTTAGAGTCAGGATTTAAACCCAAATGTTTTCTGATTCCAAATCTCATACTCTTCTTGCTATACCAGGCTCATTAGAGCAAGGGGCTAGGGGTTCAGGAGTCAAATTCTCCTATGCTGCTCTTTTTTAATTATTTAGTGATTTTATTTTCATTTTATAGAGGAGAAAAGAGTAGAAAACACATCTGGATGTATAAAAAGTCAGGTCTGTACAAATTCCTCTATCTACAGGCACAGGGAGACAGGAACATCGGCGGTAGCTGCTGCATTTCTCGGTCTGGGGGGTTTTGCAGACACAGCCCTGGGCACACTTGGCACATCCTGCTGGGCAGCAGGAGCAGCAACTTTTCTTGCAGGATTTGCATCAGCAGGATTTACATTTGCAGGAGCCAGCACAGGTGCAAGAATCACCGTTCTCGCAGTTACGGTTGGGGTCCATGGCTGGTAGGTAGACGTCAGGCACGCAGTTCTCACAGGCAGATGGATGGGAGAAAGATGTTGTGGCACCACTCTTTTAAAGAGACCATAGATAGGTGATAAAAGAAAAGAAATGGGATAGTGACTTTGACCTAACTTGTGCTAACAGTTTTTTTTAATCTGAGAGTTTTTTTAAATTTTGCACCCACTGGGTACTCCCCCCAGGCCTTCAGGCCCCTGTACTGATACCCAAGACTGGAAAGAATTTGGCCTTATTGCTCAGCTTGATGTCTGGTCAGCCCCATTCTTTCATTCCAACACGGACCCTACCCTCATCATAATGTGAGTTTTCTTGGCAACACAACTCCCCTCAAGTTCTTTCTTATAAAACAAGTAGATTTTCCTTTTTCATATTTTGGTTGGAGGTTAATAAGAACTTCCCTGCCTCCTACTTGGCAAAACTTATTGACTCACCATTGGTTCCACACATTAGTCCACAAATTAAGAAGAATATAAGATATTTTGGTGGCAGTTGGTGACACAGTGGATAGAGTGCTAGGCCTGGACTTGCGAAGATTCATCTTCTTGAGTCCAAATCTGGCCTCAGACACTTACCAGCTGTGTGACCATGGGTGAGGGGTCACAAACCTTGTTTGCCTCAGTGTCTTCATCTGTAAAATGAGCTGGAGAAGGGAATAGCAAACCACTCCGGTATCTTTGCCAAGAAAAGTCCAAATGAGGTCACAAAGAGTTGGATACAACTGAACCACAAAAATATGGTATTTTGGTTAGCACTGCCATTGTTGACATAGCTCCAACATTTTGAACCCCAGTCATGTATGACTTGCAAAATGTATCTACATTGGCTTTGTGAGACTGCTTCCCAAAGGGAGGACAGAAGATGAAATTAGGTGAATGCAAAGGGGAAAAATGAAATTTAAAAAATCACAAAACTCCTTTATGTATAAGTCTGATAAGATGAAAGTATATCATAGAGGAAAAGGCGAGACCTAGAAAAGAGAATTTTGGTAACCAAGTGCCATCACAAAAAATGTTCCTAGCCAAAATTGCCTATTCTTTGGAAAGGAAGACTTCTACTTTAATTGGAAGTTTACTTACCTTTCAGTAAGTAGCCTAAGTCTGAGTCTCATGAGGCTTCCCATGCTGTTTATAGCTTCTTATTAGAAAATAAGCCAATTGAGCACAAGGACGCTTCTATGCTTTATTTTTATAGCCATAGGGCCTAGCCTTCAACAAATACATGTTAGCTTAAATCAGCTTTCTTTCAGGTTATTGTTCTTTGTCCTTCGACCATGACATCAGGAAGGTGATACCATGACATGGAAGTGAATTGGATTTAAGTGAGATAAATAGACTTTCTTCCAGGCAGCATGGTGGTAAAAACACTGTCTCTGGAACCAAAGGACTGGGGTTCCAGTCACGCTCCTGATGCTTATTACCTGGACGACCTTAAATAAGTTATTTAACCTCCCTCTCAGATTCAGTTTACTCCTCTGAAAAGTGATGGGGTTAAACAAGATGGCTTCTGAAGTTCCTTCTAATTCTAGACCTGTAATTCTTTTTAGTGATTAACATGCCCATCAAGGAAGCCCACTTCTAAATGGATGGTTAACACAGCGAGAGATATCATTAAGCCCTGCCTCACTCTGCTATCATAAAATTTAGAGCATCTGGAAGTTCTAAAAGTGACCCTCTCTTGAATTACTACTTTGTAGACTTCTCTCCCGGATATGAAGAGGCCAATGGCTACTAAATCAGAAGAAGGAATTGGAGTCATGTCAGGACCTTGATCACTGATTGCCTCAGAAGAACCTGGGTCACGGTGATGTATTAACTGAAGAAAGCATCCCGTTGCGGTGCCAATGCTGACTTTGTCATTGACTGGACATTTCTGATGAAACCAAGTTATCACTGATGCAGTCTCTAAGTCTTTGCTATAGACTCTATTGTTAGGGTTCATATGTGAGTGCACAGCAAACTCATCTATAGTACTATCTTTCAGGAACTCTGTTCCCAAGACAGCTGATTATGGGGCACCACCACTCAGTTATCTTTGCTGGGCATGGGAATAATAGGCATATAGAACTGATTTTCCATGGTTTTCTTCACTGTTTTCATAGCACATGCTTCTATTTAGCTAAAAAAAGATGTTATTTTTTAATTAAATTTCCCTTAAAATACACATGGGTTTGAATTAAGGGGGGAAAGTGTTGAGAGAAAGTGGAAAGGTTTTGCTAGAAAGACTTGAAAATAAACCTCTAGAGGTCTTGTGAACCCCACTAATGCAGCTGAGTTTTCCCTTCCCCAGGTCAGCCTCAGTTCGGATCAAGTTTAGGCCAAAGGTTTGGGTGAATTCTAATTTTATCTGAATTGCATGGAACTGCCATAGATTCTTAGAGTTATAAGAAATCTTAGAGCATTTCCAGCTATCACTTCTTGGTACTAGTTCTGCTCTCTGAGGCCAAGTGAAAACGAATCTAATCCTGCTTCCAAATGGTTATCCTTCCCGAAGTTGAAGACTACAATTATGTTACTGTCCACCCTTTCCAATCCTCTCCTCTTCAAATCCTTCCTTCTGTTAATTAGTTATTTTATGGCATGATTTTTAGGCTCCTTGTCAACATAGTCACCTTCCTAACTTGCGCTGCTTTCTTCTGGTGGTTTCTAAAACAGTTCAATACTTTAGGTATGGCCTGAACACAGTGGAATCCAATGAGATTATCACCTCTGGGACTGTAACCAGATGTTCTTGTAACTGGGGTAAATTCCATTGACTTGGGCATGGATTGGGATAGTAGAGCAGCTTGTGTGCAGGAAGGAATCAGGATCTGACTTAGGTCAACATATGCCCAAGTCACTACTCATCTTCAGCATCTTTGGAATGGCATAATGAAGGTCCCAGGTTAATAGTAGCATAACATGATGTGGTAGGGAAGAAAAGGATAGTCTTGCTTAGTCAGGTATGGTTATGCTAGGAGAGGAGGAAGTCCATGTCCCCATGGCATGTCCCTGAACTCTTGACCTGCTACTCCCCGAGAGAAAAAGGAGACATGGCAATGGGAGAAGAGAGGCCTCTGAAGAGGAGCGTGAAACAATAATTGAACCTTAGAGGTGGAAGTCAAGGACCAGAAGGAGCAGGAGTTGTCACAAATACATGGTGCCTGTACAGAAATAGATGGTACAGGGCTAGTCTAGTCAAGTCAAGACAGTAAGCATTTTTCAAGCTCTTTCTATGTGCCAGGCACTCTGCTAAGTATTCGGGATACAAATACATGAAGAAAGAAAGATAGTTTCTGCCATCATGGAGCTTATATCCTAATAGGGAAAGATAATATATAAAAGGAAATTGGAAAGGATTTTTTGAGGGGAGGGGGACAGTGGTGGAGGGAGAAGTACTTGCAAAGATCATGGTGGAAAAGTCCAGAGAGTCAGGCGTAGAGCCCAAAGAATGAAGACTAAGGTTCAAATCCCATCGTAATGAAAAAGCATTCCCTTTCTGCTCCCTGATGGTTCTCTGGGACAAAACCCCCTGTGACCCTGCCATGGTTATAACTCTGATCATCCGACTCGTTGCTGTTACTAGATCACATTTGCATAGCATTTTGTAGTTAACATGATGATTGCCTCATTAAAAACCCTACAAAGTAAGCAGATGAGAATACTGAAACTCAGAAAAGGTTTGACTTGTTCAAGGTTACGTAGCTAGAAAATACCAAAGCCAGTTCTTCTGATTCCGAGCTCAATACTCAACTCTTACACCAATTACCTCTCTACACTTGTGCCAGTAAGGCAAAATCGGCTTAGTTTAACGGGTGCCCTGGAGGAGTTTGGCTTTTGTTTACGGTGAAAGTACTTTCACCGGTTAAACGCTAAGCCCCAGGCCCAAAGCCCTACCAGGTGTGAAACCCGTGTGGGCGTAGATTAAGGATTTAAAAGGGGCCAATT
>CM053622.1:735770860-735786570 GCA_028646595.1 Phalanger gymnotis | reverse complement strand
CTGGAAGGATGAGCCAGCTCTGCCACACCAGCACTCCTCCTTCCCCAAGAACCCCCAACCTGGACTGGACTTAGATCTTCAGCAGGCTCTTCACTCCTGCTCTGATCTGCCACTTAATTCCTCCCACCAGGTGGGCCTGGGGCCAGAAGCAACTACAGCTATAGTTCTAAAGCTGCCCCACCTCTGCTGCCCCTGGGGTGGTGGCCAAACTGCAAACTCTATCCCAGTCCCCAGCAGCTTCTCCCACTAACCTACTCTGTTGTCCTTGGTGTTTGTGGGTTAAGAAGTCTGGTAACTGCCACAGCCCACTGATTCAGGGCACTAGGGCACGCTCCTCCCAGCTTGCGGTCTGGTTGGTCCGCACCGCCCATGCTGGGCTCTGCTCTGCTCATCTCCACTCCCCCCTGCTCCCAGCTCCATGTGGGATAGACCTTACCCAGAGACCATCCAGGCTGTCCTAGGCTAGAGCCCTGCTTCCCTATGCTATTTTGTAGGTTCTGCAGTTCTTGAATTGGTTCAGAGCCATTTTTTATAGGTTTTTGGAGGGACTTGGAGGGCAGCTCGTGCTAGTCCCTGCTTTCCAGCTGCCATCTTGGCTCCACTCCCCCCCCCCACCTTGTTATTTCTAACAAGATCAACTAAAATGTTCAGGCATAAGTTCATCCTTGGATTTTAAAACTTCTACTATTTTCAATATTTGTTAACCTAAAACTTTGTTTTCCTTGTTATTGAAAGTAAAGCTTTTACCCCTAAAACACTGTAAAAAATGGAAATTAGTCAAGAAAACTAGGGGAGAATGTAGATCTAAATGAATACTTAAATAATTATATCTAGAATAATGAGTGGTCAAAGAAGAAATCATAGGAAAAACTGACACTATATAAAAGGGGATGATAACAATGAGACCATGCCAAAATATGAAAACTATAGCTGGAACGATCCTCAGAAGAAAAATACAGATATTCTCTGTGATCCTGGTAACTACAATCTGAACAAATAATATGAGCTATCAGCTGCATGAACTGAAAATAGATAAAAGCAAAGACACTGAATCTGACCACTGCCATTTTTAGAGGATTTTGTATAAAACAGTCAACACAATGAAAACAGAAAGAGTCCAGAGACAGCCTCAGCCAGAAAACATTTCATTTCTTTGTTGAAAGCAGAGAGAGGGTAATCAAAAGGAACATGAGTTTATAGTACTAGTTCATTAGCAAAACATTATGCAAATGATTCATGGAAAATAATTAGTACCACTGAAGGAAATGACAAAGAGCAACTTGCAAAATCCTAAAAACAACAATAAAAATGAGGAAGCCCTTAGTTCCTTGGGTGTTTCCTCTATGAAGAATTTACAGGAAAAAACATATAGACAAGATTCACATAGAAAGAAAGTTGGAGGGTTTTGTAATTCATACCAGTAGAGGCATACCAGTGAAGTCACAGATCCATAGAAGTATGGATTGGGGGGCATTGGTCTCCAGTACCTTGAGATCTCAAATATGTATCACCACCTATCATATGAAAAAACTGACTTCTTTAAGAGCACAAAAACAACTAACACAAAATACATAATGTGCATTCTGTTCCAACATGATTAGTTAGACCTGGCCATTGTACATGACTATTTCCATAGCAATGCTATGGAGATCACTTACTATAGATTGCAAAGGACATCCCTCAAGGCACTGAGTGGAGAAGTGCTCTGAATAACTAAATCAGTGGATTGGGAAAATTATCAATGACATGGGAGATTACAGAATTCTTGGCACTCTGTGATGGATCTATCATCACAAGAATCTGCTGGTTCTAATCATAGTTTTTATGCCCTCGTGAGCTATGCTATTTTACTGAAGCTTGAGACTGGGGTAAACTACAAGACTGTGGGAGGAATAGCATCATTCAAAGTGAACCCTAATGATGAAAGTAAAATGCGTAGGAGCAACTCAGCTGAAGTGTCAGGACAAGAGCAAATGGCAATGCTAGAAATATAAACCTCAAGTGGGTAGCAAGACAGAGGTCCCTATATGCTTAATAACTGACACATCCGAGGGACCAAATATTTTCCAGAAAAATTCTAAAAGTAGAAATCTGGGTAATACCCTGTTAAAAAATTTGTATACAGCAAAGAGTTGTATATCCAAATTCCATATAGAAAGGTCAGATAAATGTTTTTTTTCTTCTGCACATTCTATAAACTATGCTTCCAGGAAAATGAAAAACTAAGTAAATAAGCTGATATGGAGATTTGCTTGCACTAATTTTGAAAAAAGGAGAGGAAAAGAGAGAAGGAGAAGAGAGGAGAGGAGAAGAAAAAAGAGGAAAGATGGGGGACATTTAGGGTATGCAAAAGAAGTCTGTAAAGAAATTACTATGTGATTTTTTTAATGCTCTATTGTGTTGAAAATGTCTCTTAAGAAGAAAAATAAAAGTGTATCCACTTAAAAAAAAGCTTCCTCAAAAATCTAGCACTGGAAGTCACTGAGAACAGTTGAGCTAGGTTAATGAATGCTCTTAGATTTGTATATAAATGTCTGTAGCTCATGGGAAAGGAGGTATTCCAAAGGAGGTTTAGAATAAGTGGCATGAAAATATACAACCAAAAAAGTCCCTGATAGGGAAATAGTCCCAGAGGAGAGGCGTCAGATACATATATGGTCACCTTGTCAGTTTGTTTTTAAAGTTTAGACTGCAAAAGAAATCAGATGCTTAAACCAAGATGAAAGTAGCTTGAAAATCAAGGCTACATGAGATCTTAGTTCAGAGTCATTACCATTAACATGTGGTTGATCCTTAAAGTGGGCTTTCTCAAAGTAAATGCATATTGACTGGGGAATGGCTATAAAATTGTGGTACATGAATGGAATGGAATGTTAGTAGATTTCTGTGCTGTAAGAAATGATAACTATGATGAATACCAAGAAACATAGAAAAACTTACTTGAACAAATGCAAAGTGAAGAAGTCAGATTCAAGAAAACAATATACACAATGACTACAATAATGCAAATGGAACAAGCAACCAAAAAGGAAGAAGAAACTGAATGTTGCCAAATTATAGAGATTAAGTTTGCCCTCAAATAAGAGAAATGAGCATCCCACCCCACATATTCACACACTTCAGCAGAAAGAAAAGGGTCCACAGGTGCGTAACATTGCAAATAATATCAATTTTTTTCAATGTATGGATTGTTTTTGCTGATTTTTCTTTCTTCATCTTCCTTTTAGACTTTTTTTGTTGTTCTTATAAAAATGGCTCTCTAAGAGGAGGAGGGAGAAGGTCAGGGAATAGAAAAAAGTTGTCAATAAAACTTATTTTTAAAAAATTAAATAATTCTTCATTCTAAGTCCTGACACTTGAATCATCATGTAGCTCTTCATGGGCTTAGATTCTGAGCTATTTTTCAATATCAAAACTATAAGTGATTTTTCTGAAAGTCATTGGTAAGTTTCGGGTGTTAAAGGGCTTACTTAGAATAAGAAGGAAAACTAAGTTTAGTTTGGCAATTATTGATAATGTGAAAAACTCAGACTGAGACTGAAATTAACCTATAACTGGATATTTTTATTTATTTGATCTTATTCTAAATGCATATTCTCTTAAAGCTAACGTGTATACATAATGAAAATTTCCTAATATTTATTGGTTTTTTAACCAATATTTAACCATCATTCTAATAAAGACAAAATTACAAGTGAATAATTTAACACTAAAACATTTCTCATCAATTCCCAGAAAAAGCATATTTCAATTCAATTCAACAAGCATTTATTGGCTGCCAACTATGTAGCTGGCACTATGCTAGGTGCCAGTGATGGCAAATATCATAATGTCAGTAGAGTTTCAGTTCAAACTCAGTCAACCAGCATTTAAATGTCAATTGAATATGAGATGTGTGTAAGACACCAATCACCGATACCTTCTGCATCTAAAAAATGTATTTGTAGTAATATTCCTAAGACTTTACAAGATCCTCAGTTGACTTTTGAGTCATTAAATAGCAAAGTATGTACAATACTGTTTAATATTACACATAGTTCTAAATAGTGAAATTATGGGGAAAAATCCATCTAGAGTTCATTTGATAACTAATAACGGGAGTCAGAGGACTTGTGTTCAAATCCTGGCTTCTACCTCTTTGAACTTGAACAAATCACTTGATCTCTTTAGATCCGTTTCCTTATCTATAAAATGAGATAATCTTGAAGTTCCCTTCTAATTCTGTAATCATATTATCTTTTTGAGAATAACCTAAATAGATTGCTCTCTGAACATCTTGGATAAAAAGAAATTGCCTGTATTTGTGCTCACAGAAAAAAAAAGAAATAGTCTTCAAAGATTTTGTGTTACCAAGACTTGCTTCATGTTCCTTTATCACATACAAAAGATTGACTCAGCTAGGGAACCCGTGGTTCATTTTTCAAATGGTTACATGACTTGAAGGAGCCTGTGTTGTCAGAAATGGTGTCCACATTTCTTCCTAAGAAAGTGGGCTCAGATTTCTTTTCTAATCATGGAAAAGATGATACATTAACATGACTATTACTCTCCCTTTCTGGAAACTGCCAAGCAATCAGATACATGAAACAGGCATTCAGAAGGCATGAAGTCACAGAGAAGAGTCCTAAGCATTCTAGCAATGAAGCTCAAAGACTTATGTCAACCTACAAGCTCAAACAAGTTTTTTCCAGTCCACTCTGCCCCTAATAACCTGTGCCCAAGGACTGCTGAAAGACACTTCCAAAAATTCATATATGTAAGTGGCATCAGTGACCACTGGGACAGCTCCAAGAAAAATGCAATGTCCCCACAGGACTGTTTATGGATGAAATTAGAATAGGCACAAAATACTTTGGGAGATTAATGGAATTTTTTTGATTTATTGATGGAATGTAAAAAACTCTATTAAATAAACAGGACATTCAGTTCTAACTGACAATAACCAAGAGAATGGCTAAAATGTCGATCTGCCTGTAAGGACTTCCATTTTCTTATTTCCTTCTACCCACCCCCATTTCTTCCTTCTGTGTCTCACTTCCAATTCCTGGAAAATGAGGGTGGGTAAAAAGAAATAAGAAAATGGAGGTCCTTACCGACAGATCAACATTTTAGCCATTCATTCCGACCACGTATACAGGAAAAGAGAGATTTAAGGTAAATGTTCACTGTAATTTATAAAAATTGGATGCAAAAAAAGACAAGGAGATCTCAATTCTACATGAGTATCATATTATGGATACTAAGTAGTATCATAGAACCAGATACTGGAGGTCTAGAACTAGAAGGGGGCTTAGATTAGAGATCATATAACCCAAACATTTCATTTTAACAGATAAGTAAACTGAGGCCAATAGAAAGTAAGGGTAGCATACATCAGAATTAGGTTTTCGACCTGGATCTTCTAACTCCAACACCATTTGTATTTCCTTTATACCTAGCTTACATTTTTATAGTTTTCAAGTTTTGCAAGGTGTTTTACATATGTACATAAGCTCCTTTGATCCTTACGATAACTCTGAAATGGAGCTGTTATTATCTCCATTTTATGGATAAGCAAACTGAGGGTCAGGCAAATGAAATGACTATCCCAAGGACACACTGCTAGTGTCTTAGGCAGGATTTGAACCCAGGAGATTTTTTGACTCTAAGTCCAGAGTTTTACACATTACTCTACATCATCTCTCTCATGAGTACACACACAGAGTTATAATGAAGTAAAGTCTAGTCAGATAAATCTAACACCTTTAATAATCTCCGTAATCATTATGTGCTGCATCGCACATTCAATAAATATTTACCTAATGACTTATGAACAAGGCAATTGATTTGAATAATTAATGATGTTTAATATAACTTGGACACATCCAAACTCAAATCAATAGCTTTTCTCTGTTGCCTTATTAATTCTACAGTATCTATAATCAGTGTCAATGTCAGTCTTTTGCTCTGGTACTATGCCCATTCAAATTTTCAGAATAAAAGACCTGGCTGTGGACTAGCTAGCTGTGTGAATCTCTCTGGACCTCGGTGTTCTTATCTATAAAATGAGGGAGTCACATTTGATGGCTTTTTAGGTCTCCTTCAGCACAATATCTATAATTCTATGATTGTATGATCCACCTCTCAAACAACCTGACCTGCCTATCTGTGTCTGTAAGGCAATAATAACAATGTAGATGATAATTGTCAACATGCCTGTGTGGTTCTGTATTGCAAAGTATACGAGACTCTCCACATAGAAGGCAGAAGAAGTAAACCATTGATTCAGACACCAGAGAACCACATCCCACAAGCCATTTATCCAATCTATCAGAGCAGTAAGACGTTCAATACGTAATATCACAAAATGGGGCCTCGCCATCCCAAAACCTATCTGACCCCCTGCTAGCGTCTTCCCAAAAACAAACTCGCAGCACAGCTAAGTCAGCCTGTTCAGTTCTATCACGACAGCCATTAGCAGCCATGAGCAGCCACAACTGCATGCTCTCTCTCTATATATATTTTCTGTGACGTAACTTCCTTTTCCTGTGACATAAACAGGTCACATGGCTTATTAATGGGTGGGAAAGATCTTCAAATCTAAATTGCTAGTACATTCGGCCCCAAGATCTTTCTTATCCATTACATAGGGCAATGGGAATTTTGGGATAACTGGTGTCAACAGAACTTTACATAACAATATAACAGGGATAACACAAGATAAGCATGTAAAACAATGTCATCATGCCCCCCCTTGAATGAATGGGGTTCAAAATCTTGGGGTAAGGGGCAACGGTCTCATCCTCCATAGCTTCTTCCTGCTGAAATTGGACGTAGAGCTGTCCCTGCCCCAAAAGATAGAGTCCTATTTGAGAGGTCAGTTTTTTAGCAAGCTGGCATCCAGAACTCAGTTGACGCCAGGTCCAGGGATGACACATCACAGTCATGGACAGGTCCAGAGATGACACATCATAGTTGTGGACAAGTCCAGAGGTGACATCCGAACACATCAGAGGGTGACATCTGGCTTAAGCAATCAGGCATCTGCAGGTGGCTGGTACTAGGCCTGCAAGAAACAAATCTCACAAACAAATTTAACAGATAAAAACCAAAAAGAAACAAAGAGACTATCATAGCCTCATTCACAATATAATACATGAGTCAAGGGTACAATTTCACAATCATTTTCTCTTGGGTAAACCACTGTTACAGTATTGTCTTTCCCCTGTGCTATAATTTCTGCAGCCTTTGGAACATCTTCTGCTTCTGCTTTACCCATACTTTAGCTCCCAATTTTATTCTATGAGTAGAACCAAATCCTTTCTTTCCTCTGATAGTTATTTTGGAAGGAGGGTCAGTTTTCACAAGAGGTATTGTTTCACAAGGAATAATAATCAGTTGAACTATTCTGCCATTTTTACACAGCTGTATAGGTTCTTCACCTAAATTCTGGAATGTCGCAATAATTTCTCCTTGATAACTAGAATCTATCACTCCAGCCAACACATATATTCCCTGAGCTGCTAATCCTGGTTTCAGTAATATCTGTCCAAAATGATTCTTAGGGATTCTCATACATATCCCAGTAGAGATTTTTTCTTATCTCTTTTCTATCCAACCAAAAGTTCTCTAAACAATGTAAATCATATCCTGCCAAACCAGGTATTCCTGGATACGGTGGTGGGACATCTTGCCTCATAGTCCAATACTCAATATTTTGGATCTTATGTGTTTGCTGTTTTCTAATTTGAAGATTTGGGGTCATCATTCTGGCCAGAAGTATACTTCCTCCTAATAGTCTATTATTCAAATTACATAAAGCAATAACGAATTATCCTTCCAATGTTGATATGAATTATTAGAACTTAAATTTCTTAACTTTTTTCAACAATCCATTCATTCTTTCTATCACTCCAGATGCTTGTGGATAATATGAAATATGATATATCCACTCTATATTGTTCAATACACAATATGTCTTCACCTCATTACTTTTGAAATGTGACCCACTGTCACTTTGAATCTGCATTGGGGTTCCATAATGTAGACTTAAAATATCTAGAGTTTTACAGTGTTTTTCTGGGTTGCATTCTTATAAGGACAAGCCACTGGTACACCCAAATAAGTGTCAACACAAGTGCATGTAAATTTGCATCCTTTATCTTGGGGTAGTGGTCCAATATAATCTATCTGCCAAATCTGGGCTGGCACTTTTCCCCTTTCTATTTCCCCAGTTACTACCCGAGGAACAGTTCATTCCTTTTCTAATTGACATATATGACATTCCTCTGTTAATTGCTTTAACAATGAATAAAAGATACTAATACTTTGATCTTGTGCCCACCAGTGTGTGGCCTGGGCCCCTAAATTGCCAGCCGTTTGTTGGACCCATTTTGCTAGTACCTTTCATCACTGATTCTCACCATCCAAGATATTAAGAATTCTCCCATTCTCTGGGTGAACCTACTCAAGATATCTGTGATTTCCTGCTGTGTAAAATCTTCCAAAACCTCCCCGAATACAGTATTATGATCTTGTGTTTCTTGCCTCCTTCACTGTATGGGGTGCACTTCCATTTGAGAGTATAGCAATGTCTCGTTTTCTATGTGAGAAGCACCATGCAACAAAGTATCCCATAGTGCCTCAGCTTCTGACTTTGTATCCTCCTGTCTAGATTCTCTCCCCTGTTACCCTGGTAACTAGACTGGCTGCTAGACTTGACCTGGGCTGAACCGAGGTGCACTCTTGACCTCCTTGGGTCCCTCTGTCTTCTAGTTGAATTTACAGCAGTTAGTAGATTCCTGTTGTTCTACCACCTGAGATTCTCCATCTTGCTGTCGTATAGGAGAAGTATTCTCAGATGTTTCTGTAACTGAGTCTAAGTTCTCTCGTAATAGTCTGTCCCTGCTTTCATACATAATATGATAGGCCGTGAGTAAAATCCAGCCTCGTCTAGAGACTTCTGTTGGCATTTCCTTTCCTGGCTCAATAGTAACTTCTCTGAGACATCATTCCAAATCTCTAGGTCCTCTACTCTGTGGCTTCTGTTTCCAGTCCTCATACAAACCAGTGCCTTTAGACTGGGGAGCAATAAGTTACATCCTCCTATCCTGAGATAACCGTTTCTTCCTCTAAAGCCCTTCTACCTCTGAATAGAGATCTTATACCTTGCAATCCTGTTTGTGATGCCAAATAATGTACTAGTAAGGCAATAATAACAATGTAGATCATAATTGTCAACATGCCTGTGTGGTTCTGTATCGCAAAGTATATGATACTCTCCACATAGAAGACAGAAGAAGTAAACCATTTATTCAGACACCAGAGAACCATATCCCACAAGCCATTTATCCAATCTATCAGAGCAGTAAAACATTCAATACATAATATCACAACACGGAGCCTCACCTTCCTAAAACCTCTCTGACCCCCTGCTGGGGTCTTCCCAAAAACAAACTCACAGTACAGCTAAGTCAGTTTTAACTATCACAATAGCCATGAACAGCCATAACTGCTCGCTGTCTCTCTCTGCATTTTCTGTGACATAATCTCCTTTTCCTGTCAGGAAGTGCCTCCTACCACATGTGACTAAAGCTTCCTGTGACATAAGCAGGTCTCATGGCCTATTAATGGGTGGGAAAGATCTTCAGATCTAAATTGCTACTACACCATCCTGCCCAACCATAACCAACATGAATTAAATCAGGTGTGCAGTCAAGATAAGCCTTAAAAGTCACAATGGTGTGATTTCAGGAACAAAAACTAATTCTGCACCTGGTTCTTGGTGCACAGAATTCCTTTATCAGGATAATTAGAGATCTGGTTCAAAGTGCAAATGCTTAACCAAAAAAATGTAAAGAAATTCATTCACACAAAAGAATCATTTTATCAGCCTACCATTGCAAAGGAGGATATCAGCCATCCCTTGATTAACTTCTTAAAGAGGCCTATTCACTGAATGGGCATTACCTCACTCAAAGTGAGAATGTGAAAAAACTTTAGCCTGAAAGGGCCAGGGTCTCCCAATGCTTCTCCAGTCATCCTGATGAATATCTGGTCACTGGATCCAGATGGCTCTGGAGGAGAAAGTGAGGCTGGTGACCCTGCATAGCCCTCCCTCACTCAAATCAAAGTCAACTGCAAGTCAAGTCATCATTTCCATGATGTCATGGTCCTCTTCGAGAACGAAGGACCAACACAACAGCAACAATCAGCTCTGGGTTGGGGCAGCTGTATAGAGCCATAAATACACTATTGAATTCAAATCCTGCCTCAGATACTTACTACCAATGTGGCTTTGGGCAAATCATTCAACCTCTCAGCCTCAGTTTCTTCATCTGTAAAATGTTGATGCTAATAGAACCTACTTCACAAAGTGGTAAGCATCAAGTGAGGTAATATGTAAAATGCTTTACAAATCTTAAAATGATATGTAAATTCTAGCTATTGTTATTTGTATTAACAATAAAAATTAATAAGTATTTATTAATGATGAATGATAAAGAATCCGTACAATATGGTTTTATTTAATAATTATTGAGTAATTGATGATAATAACAAGATTCTTTCATGTTTTTTATTAGTGAAGGGGATGAATAATCAGAAGGCTACCAGGTACTTGAAAAGAGGAAAGGCAGCCACAGAGTTGGGAAAAATTCAATTTAATAAACATTTAAGTGCCTACTCTACACCAGGCACCATCCTAAGCACTAGAAGAAAAAAGACAAACCCACAGAATCATAAGAGTGTTGAAGCCCTGGAAGGAGATGACCTCTGCATCAGGGTAGGCCCAAATCATGGTTCTTTGTGGAAAACAAAACTTTTCCTCAGAGGTTATCAACCTTTGGCTCCTTCCCTTTTTTCTGACTATTTTCTCTGCCTCTACTTGGGTTTTCTTGGCAGATACTGGAGTGGTTTGCCTTATCCAGCCTTGTCCAGCTCCAGCTACTTGTTAATGCATAATCAAGGTCTGCAAGTATAACTATATACGAATATGAAAGGAGTTGGGAGAGGAGCAGTGGTCACTTAAACTTCATTTCCATAAAATCTTGTCAAAAGGGGGCAGAACATACACAAACACAAATACACAGAAAGTTTGGTGTAGGAATATACTAAGTTCAACAAGAATATCAACGGGAACAAGAAGGGGGCCAGAGGAAGGTAGGAAAGAGGGTAAACTCTGGGCAGCCAGGTGTCACAGTGGATAGAGCACTGGGCCTTGAGTTAGGAAGATCATCTTCCTGATTTCAAATCTAGCCTCACACACTTATTAACTGTGTAACCCTGGGCAAGTCACTTAACCTTGTTTGCCTCCAGTATCTTTGCCGAGAAAACCTCAAATGTAGTCATGAAGAGCCAATACAATTGAAATGACTTAACAACAACAAAATTTAGTGAGGGATTAGTCATAAGCAAAATAAAACTTAAGCTTAGGAAAGGGAAAGAAAAAAAAGAAGATTAAAAGGGGGAAAAAGAAAGTGTAACAAATTGAAATAAATAAAAAGAAAGGAGTATGAAAAGGAAAAAAGCATAAGAAAATAGGATGGAGGGAAAGAAACAATTAGCTATCATAACTGTGAATGTAAATGGGATAAACTCACTCATAATATGAAAGAATTTAGCAAAATGGATTTGAAAGTAAATTCACTAATATGTTGTTGATAAGAAACATAGCTAAAACATAAAGACTCGTGGAGAGTGAAATAAGAAGTTAGAGCAATCTATTATTCATCAGCTGAACACATGAAAAAGTAAGAGTAGTAACAACTATGATCTCAGTCAAGGCAACAGCAAAAATAAACTTAATTAAAAGTGATAAAGAGGAAAACTACACCTTGCTAAAAGATAAATAGGCAATGAAATGATTTCAATAGTTAACCTATATGTACCAAATAACATAGTTTCTAAATATTTAAAGAAAAAATAACTATAAGAAAAAATACACAATAAAACTAAAATAATGACTATAAAACTATATTTTGTCCCCATATCACACATAGATAAATCTAATTTTTAAAATGAACAAGAAAAGTTTTTAAAAATCTGAAAAATTTATAAAAGAAAATAGATATGATAGACCTGTGGAGATTGCTGAATGAAAAGAGAAAAGACTATGTTTATTTCTCAGTTGTATATGGCACCTTTACAAAAAGCCAATCATGCATTAGGACATTAAAAACCTGATATACCAATGTAGAAAAGCAGAAATATCACATGCATCCTTTACCAACCACAATGCAATAAAATTATATTATATAAAAGGCAGTTGAAAAAAGTATTAAAATAAACTAGAGATTAAATGATTGAACCATAACAAATAGTTGGGTCGAAGAAGAGACCAGAGAAATGATAGATAATTTCATTAAAGATAATGACAACAATGTGACAACATACCAAAATTTGGGGGATATAACCAAGACAGTTCTTAGGGGAAAATTTATATCTCAAAGCATTTTCATTAACAAAAAAAGAGAAAGAACAGATCAATGAATTGGGAATGTAACTAAAAATCCTAGAGAACTAACAAATTTTAAAAATCTAATTAAGTATCTAAATGCAAATCCAATAAATCAAAGTGGAGGTTAATAAAATTGAAAACAAAAACACCATTAAAATAATAAATGAAACTAAAATCTATTTTTAAAGAATAATAAAATAGACAAACCATTATCTAATTTGATTCTTAAAAAGCAAAAGGAAAACCAAATTGTCAATGTAAAAATGAAATGGAGTATTCACAATAAATGAAGAATAAAGATTTTATTAGAAACTATTTTCCTCAACTATATTTCAATAAAGCTTACGACTTAAATGAAATAAATTAATATTTGCAAAAATATGAAAAACCCAAATCAATAGAACAAGAAATAGGGGATATAAGCAACCCAATTTCAGAGGAAAAAATTAAAACATAAGTGAACTTTTAAAGAAAAATTCCAGGACCAGAAGGATTCACGATTGAATTTTATTAAATGTTCAAAGAATATTTAATTCTAATATTATACAAGCTATTTTTTAAAAAACAAAAGAAGAGAATCTATCAAATCCCTTCTATGACATAATTATGGTCTATATTTTAAAAAAATCAAGGAGAATTAAAACAGAAAATAAAAACTACAAATCAATATCCTTAATGAATATCAATGCAAAATTGTCCAAAAGACAAAATCAGTGTATCACAAGGATTATATACTATGGTCAGGCTGAATTATACCAGGAGAACAGGGCCAGTTTAATATTGGGAGAACTATAAATATAAGTAACCTCATTAATAAAAAAATCAACAAAAATTAACAGTTGCAGAAAAAGCTGTTGAAAAATGCAATATCCATTTCTATTAAAAATTTTAAAAAAACAGAAAATACAGGAATAAACAGATATCCCTTCAAAATGACAAATGGCATTTGTATAAAACCAAGAGCTAGCATTATGTAAAATGGAGATAAACTAGACTCCTTTCCAATAAATTCTGGGGTGAAACAAGGATGTCCATTGTCAAACACTTATATCTGACATAAGGCTAGAAAGTCTGGGTATAGCAATAAGAGAAGAAAAGGAAATTGAGAGAATAACCATAAGTAAGATGAAAGAAAAGTATCAATTTTTGCAGATGATATGATGGTGGCTTTAAAAAACACTAAAGAGTCAACTAAAAATTAATTGAAACAATAACTTCAGCAAACTTTCAGGTTATAAAATCCACCCAAATCATTAGCATTTCTATATAATAAAAATAAACCCAAAAGGAAGACAAAAAAAGAGAAATTCCGTTTAAAATAATTACAGAATGTCTAAAATACATGGGAGTCTACCTACCAAGATACAGAAAGACCTATTTTAGTACAACTACAAACTATAGTTTATAGAAATAAAAAGAACAAAATTGGAGAAATATAAATTGCTCATAATGAAAATGACAGATACCTAAATTAATATACTTATTCAATGCCATACAAATCAAACTTCCAAAGGATTACTTTATAGAACTAGAATGAAATTCATGCAAGGACAAAGAAGGTCAAGATTCTTAAGAAAAATAATAAAAAGAAGCAGGAAGAAAGAAGGACTAGCAGTGCCAAATCTCAAACTATAGATCAGAAATTCCACAAACAAAATAAATACCGGTTAAAAAAATTGAGAAATTGATCAGTGAACAGATTGGATACAAAGCACACAAAAGCCAGTGTATCTAGTATTCTATAAATACAAAACCCCCACCTACTAACGTAAAGACTCACTATTTGATGAAAATTGCTAGGAAAATTCAATGGCAGAATGGAGGAAATTAGATTAGAGTAACACCCCATAACTTATACCAAGATAAGCTCCACATGGATTCATGGCCTAGATATAAAAGGTCACATCATAAACAAATTAGAGCAATATGGTTGGGGCTGGGGGAGGGAATTACCTATCAGAGCTATGGATAGAAGAAAAATTCATGATGAAATAAGAGATGGAAAGGATCAGTGAAGATGAGATGGGTAATTTTGATTACATAAAATTAAATAGTTTTTATACAAAAATCTAATAAAGCTCAGATTAAAAGGGAACCAGGTAACTGGGGGGAAAATCTTGACAGTAAATTTCTCTGATAAAGATCTTATTTTCAAGACACATAGGGAATAGGTTCAAATTTATCCAAATATGAACCATCTCCCAGTTCATAAATGGTCTAAGGATATGAACAGATATTTCTGAAGGGAATAAACCCAGGCTATCCATAGCCATATGAAAGAAAAAAGTTCTAAATCAATACCAATTAGAGAAATGCAAATTAAAGCAATTCTGAAATTCTACGTCATATCTATCATATTGGTAAATATGACAAAAAGGTAAATAATAAATGTTGGAGGAGCTATGAGAAAACAGGCACACTGATACACTCTTAGTGGACCTGTGAATGGGTCCAACCATTCTAGGGAGCAATTTGAAAGTATACACAAAAAATTACTGAAGTGTGCAAATCTTTTGATTCAGTTCTACCACCACTAGACCTATATACTCAATAACTCTTTTTCCAGTGGTAAAAACCTGAAAACTAGAGGGATGACTATCAATGGAGGAATGGTTAAATAAGATTTGGCACTTAAATGTGATGGAATGCTACAGAAATACTATAAGAAATGAGGCTACAGATTATTTGAAAGGGATATGGAAAGACTTATATGAACTGATGCAGACTGAAAAAAATAGAACCCGGATTAAATTGTAACATTGATATTATAAAAATGAACAATTTTGAAGATTTGTAAATTGATGAAGAATGAAATGAACAGGAGACTAATTTACATAATAACAAAATAAAGAAAAACAACTTTGAAAGTTGTATGATCAATATAATGACCGTCTATGATCAGAGAAACATTGATGAAACATACTATCTCACTTTTGATGGAGAGGTGATAGATTTAGGGTGGAGAATTAGACATGTACAAGATATGTGTAAGTGTGTATATGTATCTATATGGAGAGAGAGAGAGTGGGAGAGGCAGGAGAGGAGGGGAGAGAGAGAAAGAGAGAGAGAGAGAGAGAGAGAGAGAGAGAGTTAGTTGAGAAACATAACTAATGAGGAAATTTGTTTTGCTTGACTGCATTATTAGTTTTCCATGGTTCTTTGTTACAAATAATTCTTATTGCATCATGATCTGAAAAATGTGCTTTGACTACTTCTGCCTTTCTGCACTGGATTGTGAGGTTTTTATGCCCTAGTACATGGTCAATTTTTGAGT
>CM053622.1:735718222-735770360 GCA_028646595.1 Phalanger gymnotis | reverse complement strand
TTCAGCCTTTCAGATTCTCCGAGCTGGGAAATTTGCCCCACTCAGACTGCTCACAATTTCTAACTCTCTCAAATCTGCTCAGATTCACTTTTTTATAGGAATCCAACAGAACCTGTGAGAGAGCTCCGGCAAGATGCTGTTTTCTTGCGGCCATCTTGGCTCTATCCAGCATTGACTGCATTATTAGTTACAGGACATCTAGGTTGCACAGTGGATAGAGTGCCCACCTGGAGTAAGGAAGACCTGAATTCAAATCCAGCCTCAGACACTCACTAGCTGTGTGACCTAGGCAAGTCACTTAACCCTGTTTGCCTTGGTTTCCTCATTTGTAAAATAAGCAAAGGAAATGGACAACCACTCTAGTACCTTTGCCAAGAAAATCTCAAATGGGGTCATGAAGAGTCAGACATGACTGAAACAACTCGACAACAACAACAACAAAATATTAGTTACAAGGAATTTGCTTTTCTTTTCTCTGTTCTTCAGTAGTATGGGTGGTAGCAGGGAGAGAAAATAGATTTCTGTTAATTTTTACATAATAGAGAGGTTGAGGGGAATGTGCTACAGACGTGTTATAAGAGATCTGTAGATGTTTGTAAAGACAAAACATGTCAATAAACATGTCTTTAAAAAATAGAAATGGAGTTTCTTTTATCAGGAATGTGGATTTAGTTTATTTTGGTGAACCATTCTTTTAAATTCTGAGGCTATTAAATCATTTTAATATGCATCAAAAATGTTTTGATGTTCCTAAAGCCTTTGCATTTTAGCATATTTATTAAGGACAGATAGAATGAAAATGAGTAAAATGAAGATTTCTACTTTTAAAAATCTTGAATTTACATGTTTCCTGACAAAAAATAAAATGATTTGCACATAATACAAGTTTGATATCTACTATGCCTCTGGGGTAGGAAAGCTCTGGAATTTTAATAGCGAAAACTCTATAGGCTTGGGTCTGATTTTTTTCATAAAGACTAACAGGATCAGAAATTAGGAGCTAGAAAGGATTGCAGAGAACATCTAATTCAACCCCGTCATTTTTTAGATGAATAACTGAGGCTCAGTGAGATTGCCCATGGTCCCACCAGGAGAGAATGGAAGAGCTGGAATTGGAACCTGAGGTCCTCTCACTACAAATCCAGCCCACCCTGTCCTGTACCACCACCAAAGATAGAGCATTCCAGTGTAAGTTCCCTGAGACTAAGGATTGTTTCATTTATTATTTTTGTATCCTCAATACCTAACAGGGTGCCTGCCACATATGAGGCCATATTAGACACTAACTAAATGCTTGTTAATTGTTAATTGTTAATTGATTATTTAATTACGTAGACAAAAAGGGAGGAATCAGGGTCTGAATCCAATCACTAATAACAGGATCTCTATTAGTACCCACACTACCCCACCCCACCTTCTCTTAGCTATCCCACATGGCTCCAAGCATCTTCTCATACCCTTTTACCCCAGGCCAAGGAAAATTATCCTGCTTTTAAGCAATACTCTTTTAGGCCAAGGATTCCAGTCAGTTAAATCCTGAGGCTTCAAATAAAGATTTCTGAAAGGGTCCCCACCCCATATATTAATTTCCAAATAAACAGACCTTCTTGGAGAAGGGTCCTGTTCTTTTGGGTGGGCCCCCCGTAAGGCAAAAGCTACTTGCACATTGTCTGGCTAATTTTTATTGTTCTTGCTTTGAGTAGGAGGAAGGTTGGCATTTGTTTTAAGTATTTCTCTGATATATACTGAGGAGGAAATTGTGTGCCAATGAAAAGGAAACTGGAGCTTACCCCTTCATACATAAACATTTAAAGAGAATGCTTGCCAGCTTTTCAAAGGCCATGCTAATGCTTATATTGGAATCTAGGACCCTAGCTAGGCTTAATGATATGGTGTCTTGAATTTCTGAATGTCACCATCATCAATAAACATTTATTAAAGCTCCTGACACACCCCTGATAGGTAGGTCCTGTGCAAGGGCCTGGGGGATGCAAAAAAGAATCAGTTATTAGGACTTTAATTAATTAGTTCACTCATTTATTTATTTGTTTACTTATTTAGATTTATTTATTTAGGTAGACAGGACTTTGAATTTAATTCAATTAAGCATTTATTAAGCACCTAAAAGAGGCACAGAATTGTTCCAGGCATTAAGGGAGATGAAGAAGTGGGGATGATACCTGGTCACCACCTTAGGGATTTTTTTGTCCAGCACCAGAATCTAACACATACACAAATAGCTTTAATGCAAAATTTTAAAATAGTACATAAGAGGGAAGTACGTAAATTGCTATTTGTGGTTTGAGGGACAGAGAGTGGGTGGGGAGGGTGAGAAGTGAATAGCGCTTGGAGAAATTAGGGAAGTCTTCCTAGACCAGACATTTGAGTTGGGCTTTAAGGGAGAGGTAGGAATTCAATGGATGAAGACGTCGGTTCAGGCCTAGGGGACTTTCTGGTGAGCAACATTCACCAGGGTGCGCTAGTTGTCCAGTTGTCTATATCACGCAGATAAGGTATGGAGAGAAGAGTAATGTGAGAAATAGTTAGAAAGATAGAGTGGTGCCAGATGCTGGAGGTCTTCCAATGCCAAAGGAGTCTGAACTTCACTAGAAGATAGAGAACCACTGCCAGAACAAGATCCGATATGTGCAGGCTGTATGTAGCTGTGCAAATCAAAATCACAGTAAATTAATTTACAAATTTAGTGCTATACCAATCAAACTATCAAGAAAGTACCTTATAGGCTAAGAAATAGAGTGGTAGATCAGTGGAATAGGTTAGGTTTGATAAACCCAAAGACTCCAGCTTCTGGGATAAGAACTTACTATTTGACAAAAACTTCTGGGAAAACTGGAAAATAGTATGGCAGAAACTAGGCATAGACCGATATCTTATACCATATACGAAGAAAAGGTCAAAATGGGCATATGATTTAGACATAAAGGATGATACCATAAGCAAATTAGGACATCAAAGAATAGTTTACCTGTCAGTTCTATGGAGAAGGGAAGAATTTATGACCAAACAAGAGATAGAAAACATTATGAAATGCAAAATGGATAATTTTGATTTTATTAAATTAAAAAGGATTTGCACAAACAAAGCCAATGCAACCAAGATTAGAAGGGAAGCAGAAAGCTGAGAAACAATTTTTACAGCCACTGTCTCTGATAAAGGCCTCATTTCTAAAATATATAGAGAACTGAGTCAAATTTATAAGAATACAAGCCATTCCCCAATTGATAAATGGTCAAAGGATATGAACAGGCAGTTTTCAGAGAAATAAATTAAAGATTTATATAGTTATATGAAAAAATGCTCTAAATCACTATTGACTAGAGAAATTCAAATTAAAACAACTCTGAGGTACTACATCATACCTATCAGATTAGTTAACATGACAAAACAGGAAAATGATAGATGTTGGAGAAGAAGTGGGAAAACTGAATACTAATGCATTGTTGGTGGAGTTGTGAACAGATTCAACCATTCTGGAGAACAATTTGGAATTATGCCCAGAGGGCTATAAAACTGTGCATACACTTTGATCCAGCAACACCATTACTATGTTTATATCCCAAAGAGATCGTAAAAAAGAGAAAAGGACCCACCTGTACAAAAATATTTATAGCAGCCCTTTTTGTGGTGGAAAGAATTGGAAATTGAGGGGATGCCCATTGATTGGAAAGTAGCTGAACAAGTTGTGGTATATGAATGTAATGGAATACTATTGTGCTCTAAGAAATGATGAGCAGGCAGACTTCAGAAAAACCTGGTAAGACTTATACGAACTGATCCATGAGTGAAGTGAGCAGAACCAGGAGAACATTGTACACAGTCACAGCCACATTGTGCCATGATCAGATATGATAGACTTAGCTCTTCTCAGCAATACAATCGTCTAATTCCAAAAGAGTCATGAAGGAAAATGCTATCGATATCCAGAGAAATAATTATAAAGTCTGAATGCAGACTCTATTTTCTCTTTTGTTGTTTTTTTTCTTTCTCATAGCTATATCAGATTGTTTACCTTCTTGGGGAGGGGTATGGGGAAGAAGAGAGGGAGAAAAAAAAATTTGGAACTCAAAATCTTACAAAAATGAATGTTGAAAACTATCTTTACATGTAATTGGAAAAAATAAAATACTATTAAGTGAAATTTAAAAAAAAATAAAGTACCATATAGAACTAGATAAAATAATTACAAAATTTATTTGGAGAAAGATCTAGAATCATAAGGGGGCTAATAAGGGAGAAAAAAAGATAAGAGCTGCTTATTTTATAATTAATAAAAGACAAGTAGTTGTTGTTGTTGTTTGTCCTTCATTCTCCGTTCTCAAAGAAGACCATGGCATCAGGAAAGTGATGTCACGACCTGCAAGTGAATTGGATTTAAGTGAGGCAAGGCTGTGCAAAGTCACCAGCCTCATTTTCTCCTCCAGAGCCACCTGGGTCCAGTGGCAAGATATAGATCAGGACGACTGGAGATGGCCCAGGATGCAGTGGGAGACCTTGGCCTTTTTAAGTTAAGGTTTTTTCCAGGTCTCTCCTCAAGCACTCTGGTCATTTGTAGGGTCACAAGAACTTGAGCATCTTCTATTTCTTTTGTATATATTTTTTCTAATATCTCACATATGTGCCTTTCCCCCCAGTCTCTATACTAGTTCTGGCCCCTATCATCTCTCTCCTGGACTACTTCAACATCTTCCTGATTGCTCTACTTCCATCACTCCCTTCTCTAATCCATCTTTCACAAACTAGTCCTCCTGAGGCATAAGCATGACCATACTACTCCTTTGCTCAAAAACCTTCAGTGGTTCCCTACTTGCCTCTAGGATAAAATAAAAACTTCCCCTCTTGATACATGAAGCATTCTATTCTCTGGCTTCAAGCTACCTTTCCGGACTTATTTCATATAAATCTTTTTTTCACACTTAGTTAAGGTTGTTGTTCAGTTGTGCCCCTACTCTTTGCGACCCCATTTGAAATTTTCTTGGAAGAGACACTAAAGTGATTTGCCATTTCCTTCTCCAGCTCATTTTTCCAGATGAGGAAACTGAGGCAAGTAGGTTTAAGTGACTTGCCCAAGATCACACAGCTAGGAAGTATCTGAGGCCAGGTTTGAACTCAGGAAGATGAGTCTTCCTGACTCCAGACCCAGCACTCTATCTCTGGCTTCACTATCTTATAGATAACCTCCATACCTTCTCATGAGCTATTCTACCTTAGTTTGAACCATACTCCCTCCTCATTAACACCTCTTGGAACACTTTCAGGGGGATGCTGGAGCCAGTTCAAACCACCGATTGTTAAATTTTTAGTGTGAGCATTTACACTTAGAAAATTAATAAACACTACAAATCAGGACCAGATTTATTGGGTTTTTTTATTGTCTGGACTTAAGAAAGAGATAGAGAAAATTAATGAAGATTAAACTTAAAGCGTGTGACATATATAATATAAAACAATATAACATTATATATGATAATATATAATATAACATGATATATACTATATATGCTATAATACTACAATATATACTATATATTCCACACTCCTTCCCCAGCTACCCAACCACTCTGCGCTGCCTCAGCTTCCTTCAGACCTCAGCTTTGGCTGGGGTAGTACCTCCTCTGTTAAACTTTCCTGATTCTGCCCAAACCCCTCCTTCCTTCTCAAATGACCTTGTATTTACTTGTCTGTATACATGCATTCTCCAGTAGAATATACAAGTTCCTTGAGGTCCATAACTTTTGTTTTTGCCTTCGTCTCAGCAGTGCCTAGAACATAATAAATATCGAATAGGTTTTAATTGAATGTCACATCCCAATTGCCTTGTATTCATCTTGTTTACATGTACTTATATGCATATAGATATTTTCTCCCTGATAGAAGGAAGGCTCCTTGAGGGTAAGGACTACCTCGTCATCATCTTTGGATTTCCACTGCCTGAGACACAGTAGGTAATGTATTTTTGTTGATTGGTTGGTTTTGCATTAATAAAGTGCTTGAAATACAGTAGTTGCTCAATAAATTCTGTCGATTGTGTAATTAACATTCTACTCTCAGCTTGAAAAATATTAAGCTACCTCTTTTGCTGCTCTATATTGAAGGCTTTGTTTTTATTTTTTGTTATTTGCTCAACGAAGAGTAATGGGAAGGATAGATTAATAATGTATTTATTACTTAGCAAATAAAAAATAATAAACTCATTTTTAAAAGTAAAAAAAGAAGCTCCATGGGAACCATAAGAAGGTGGAAGACTTCAAGACCTCAGACTTTCTCCCTTCTTCTGGTGGTGGATTAATTTCTAGTGTGCACTTGAAGAAGATTCAGGAGAATCTGTAGAGCTTCTTCAACTTCTTCCTGGGGTGAATTAATTTTTCCTCATCCAGTAAGATAGAGAGTTTGTTATGGATCCAAAGTAGGCTCTTTATGAAAGGCTTTTTATCATTTCTTTTTGTCTGAAAGGGCCTGAGCTAGGCTTTCAACAAGATTACTAGTGATGCCATTATAACTGAGAGCATTTTAAAGTTTACAAAGCAAACATACAATCCTACAATACATACAGAATTGTGCTTGAGACTTAGAACTGCCCACTGAGGTATTACTAAAGGTGCTGTCACCATTTCACAGATGAAGAAACTGAGTTAAGAGAAGTTGTGACATGTTATTCACACAACTATCACGTGTTAGAGGGGCAGAATTGCAAATCTTCTTTGGCTACATTAGCACAAAGGAAAGGGTCGGCAGGAGCAGGCTGGCTACAAACCTTGAAGTAAGAAGAAGGACCGACTCCTTGCTGTTGGTCAAGCAGTCAAGGAAACCTTCCCTGAAGTAAAAGTTCAAAAGAAAGAAGGTTAAAAATTCTAAAGGATCAGCAAGGAGGGGGCTTCACTGAGTTCTCTCTCTGAGGAAGAGAATGAAAAGAAACAGAATTAAAAATTGAAGAAGGAGGTTTGTGAACTGTGCCAGGGACACTGACTGGAAGCTAAAAGCCTGAAATGCCCCCCAAGAGTAGAGCTCTACCAGACTGACTTCATGTGAAAACCATAGCTATTCTTTTATATACCTGCCCAGATCAGGCAGGGTCAGTGTTTATTGAAGACCTGAAGAATTTGGCAAGTTTTTTCCATAAGTGTAACTTGCATTCTTGTTACTACCTAGATCTACGATGTAATTCCATTCATACATGTATGATGCTCATTGAAGACTGGCAGAGCATTCTCAAGCTGCCAGCCACCATAGAAATGACTCACTACACCAAGCATCCCCAGGAGCTGAATAATGTTTCTAAGGTGTTTTCTTCCAGAGACAGAATGGCAGAGTGTATAGAGTAGCCTTGGAGTTAAGAAAACCTGTCATCAAGTCCTGCTCCTTACACATCTTGGATTTATGATCCTAAACAAGCCATTTCACAATTTGCTGAATTATGATCTTCATTAGTATAGGGAGTTTCTTCCCTGGAAGTTCAAATAGGAATGAAAACAGAGGTACAGACCCCGACCCTTTTACCCCATAAAAATATCAGAAGGTAGAGGTCTTTGTAAGGATAAAATAAGTTAGAGAGATATATGGATTAAATATTCCTCCCTGAATTTCATAAAGAAGATGGATGAAGAGGTGCTGCAACAACTATTCAGTATGAATGGTATTATGAATGATAATGAGATAGCAAAAGAAAAGTCATGAAAACCAGTAGTGCCTGCAACAAACTAGCTTCTATAACAGGTCTCTATTATAAAGTATTACCCTAAGGAACCATGTGTGTATATCTATATCTCTCTATCTCTATCTATCTATCTATCTATCTATCTATCTATCTATCTATCTATCTATCTATCCATACATACATATATATTTTTTTCCTTTCCCTCTTTGAACCAATTCAAGTGAGAGTGAGTCAAGTGTTACCTGTTCCTTCCCATTTTCCCCTTAATTTTAAAAACTCTTCCTTGTGCTTAGCTTTTACATAAGACAGTTTTCCCCATACTTTTCCCTTCCCCCTTCTCCCAGTATACCACTCCTTCTTACACTTCCTTTTTTCTTTTGAGGTCATCCCAATATAATAGACTCCCATCCATTCCCTCTGCCTAACTAGATTCCTTCTATCTGCCCTAATGATAATAAAGTTTTTAGGGGTTTACATGTATTATCATCCCATTTGGGAATGCTTATATTTTAACTTTATTAGATTCCTTATAATTTTTCATTCATGTTTTACCTTTTTTGTTTCTTGTGAATTGTGTTTGAATGTCAAATTTTCTATTCGGTCCTGGTCTTTTCATCAGGAATGTTTGAAAGTCTTCTATTTCATTAAGTATCCATTTTTCCCTTTTTAGAATTATATTCAGTTTTGCTGGATAGGTTATTTTTTATTGTAATCCTAGCTCCTTTGCCTCCTGGAATATCATATTCCAAGCCCTCCACATTTTATAATGGTAGTTGCTATGTCTTGTGTAATCCTGCCTGTAGCTCCATGGTATTTCAGTTGATTGTTTATGGCTGCTTGAAGTATTTTCTCCTTGACCTGAGAGCACCAGAGTTTGACTATAATATTCCTGAGAGTTTCTATTTGGGGATTTCTTTCATGAGGTGATAAGTGGATTTTTCAATTTCTATCTTGCCCTCTGGTTCTAAAATATCTGGGCACTTTTCCTTGATAATTTCTTGAAATACGATGTCGAGGCTCTTTTTTCTATTATTATTATGGCTTTCAGGTAGTCAAATAATTCTTAAATTATCTCTCCTCAGTCTATCTTTCTGGCCAAATTTTTTTTCCTATGAGATATTTCACATTTTCTTTTATTTTTTTCCTTCTTTTGACTCTGTTTTATTATTTCTTGATGTTTCATACAGTCATTAGCTTTTGCTAAATCAACCATAACTTTTGAGGAATTATTTTCTCTTTTACCATTTGTCAATTCTGATTTTTGAAGAGTTTTTTTCAGTATTTTTCTGTGCCTCTTTTACTAAGCTGTTAATTTTCTTTTCATATTTTTCTTGCATTGCTCTCCTTCTCCCCCACTCCAATTTTTCCTCTCTCTAATTTTTAAATTTAATTTTGCTCTTCTAAAAAAAATCCCTTTCTTTAGTTCTTCTAGGAATTCTTGTTGGGCTTATGTTTGATTTGCATTTTTCTTTGAGGCTTTGCTTATAGTTGCTCTCAAGTCATTGTCTTCTGAGTTTGTGTCTTGAGTTTCCTTGTCACCACAATTGCTTTTTATGCTCAGGATTTGTTTGTTTATTTATTTGTTTTTAGTTATTCATTTTTCTAGCCTATTTCTTGACTTTAGACTTTATATAAGAGTTGTACTCTACTTATCTCTGATGGCAGGAGTGGGGGATATGTGAGAGGCAGGTAGTAACTACCCTGAACTTTAGGCTTTTATGTCCCAATATTTTCATAGCTAGGTCTGGCACCCTGTAAGTTTTCAGTGCTTCCAAGGTGGTGTGATTGAGGGAGAGATCTGGTCACTACCCCTATGGTCTGCACTCTGGTCCTTACCCAGGTAGAGCTCCTGCTCCCTTATGAACACAACTGTTCCTATCTGCCCTGGAACTATGACCCAGAACTGGGTAATGGGCAATGGAGTTGCCAGATGGTTCTTGGTCCTGCACCCAGTACTAGCATGGGAGTACCAGTAATCTCTTTTGGACCAAAGCACTGAATGTTTCTGGTACTGCTGCTGCTGCCACCACTGCTAGCACCTCCAAGGCCCACAGCTAGTGTCCCTTCTCCCTGAGTATCCTCAGCCCTCTCTGTCCTCTCAAGCTGTCCTGGGCTGAAAAAATGACTCATTGTGACTTTTGTAGTTGTTGTTTTTAGTTTTTTTTAATTAAACTTATTTACTTATTTTTAGTTTTCAACATTCACTTCCATAGATTTTGAATTCCAAATTTTCTCCCCATCTCTCCCCTCCCTCTACCCCAAGACAGCATGTAATTTGATGTAGGCTGTACATATATATTCATATTAAACCTATTTTCACATTAGTCACGTTGTAAAGAAGAGTTAGAACCACAAGGAAAAAGAAATAAAAAAAGAGAGCAAATAGTCTGCTTCAATCTACGTTCAGACTCCATAGTTCTTTTTCCAGATGTGGACAGCATTTTCCATCGTGGGTCTTTTGGAGTCATGACTTCTTGTTGTTGGGCCACTTAGAATTCAATTTGAAGTACTCTTTAAAATTGTTTAGAGGGGAGTGTTAGGAGAGTTCAGCAAAAATGGTCCCTTTACTCCACCATCTTGGCTCTGCCCCCAAAGGTAATCTTTGCAAAGTTCTTAGAACAGCGCCTGCCATATGCTAGGTACTATATAAATGCTTATTCCCTTTCCTTCCCTTTCCCTCTCCCAAACTACAATAGATCGAGTCTGTTTCTTTGGATGCATAAGGCTTCACATATGTCCGTACAGTGTAACTTAAGGTGGTATGTGGGGATGTGGTGAAAGAAATGGGAAGGAGTTTGGGAGAGTAGGGAAAGTCCTATGTGTACAATGAGGCCTCCTGGTCCAGATGTTTTGAGCACCAGTGATTGACATGAGTCCATAAAGGTTGAGCTGAATTTGTAAAATGAAAGTGGAACTCTCTTTACACATAATATTTCTAAATATTTCTTTCTATATTAAAACAGGGAAGCCCCATAAACAGACTTGACAAGATAAATGGGGAGGGACAGAAATTGAAGGGAGAAGCAGCGTCATTTTTTCCCCACTGGAATATTTCTAACATGGTTCTTCTCCAAAAACAAAAGCAAAAGCAGAAACAAACAAACAAAAAATCTTCTGTTTTTCCCTTATTTCAACTTTAGAAGGGAGCATGATTCATATTGATTTACTTTTGCACTAACTTTAAAGCTGGAATCTCCCTGTGTTTGAGCCATCCAGTAGTTCTTTTCTTCATAAATTAGAAAAACTGCTCCTCACCTATTTTTAGGCTTTCTGGTGACTTCTCTGGGAAACCGTTGATGAATAGAGAAGAAGAGCCAGAGCACAGCAGGCAGATACCTGAGACCCAGAGATGGAGCCAAAAATATTGCCCATAACCACAGTCATGCAACACCTGGGGAAACCATCCTGTTCTGACTGCATACCCAGAAATACTGACTGGTAAAGCCCACACCAAGGAGCTCACACTATGGGCCCAAATGACATTTTCCAGGCTAGTGGACCTACTAAGAAACTTCAGCTCAGATCTCCGACTCCTGAGGGCATTGTGACTAATGTTGATTACAGCTCGGTGTTTACCAAAATATCCAGGCTAGCCCGTTTCATGATAGTTTAACCCCCCCCCCCCCAAAAAAGAGAGAGACTGGAAATAAAGTGGGTGGCCACTGACAGAGGAAAGGCTTTAAACTTGCAACATATGAAAGCGATAACATATCATGACACCAAGAGAAACAGTTACTGATGTTGAGGAATTCAGAGAAACCCAAGAAGATCTGACTGTACAGACCGAAAGAAGCAGAACCAAGAGAACCACATGCACATTGGCAACACTGATGCAAATGATGAGAAAATTAGGAGAAAGCTGAATAATAATCGCTATATAGTACTTAAAGTCTGGGAAGCAAATTTACAAATGTCTTATTTTATCTTCACAACATCTGGGGAAACTGAGGCAGATCCAGGTGAAGTGGCTTGCCCAAGGTCACACAACTAGTAAGTATCTGAGGCTGGATTTCCATTTGGGTCTTCCTGATTCCAGATATATCAGTCTATCTACAGCACCAGCTACGTGCCTCTAAGCAGTCATCGTGGTGGCTCAGAAAACAGATGACTAAAATTCACCTCCCTTCTTCCAATAAAAAGCTGGGGGACAACAAGTCCATCATGTTGCACATACAGGAGTAATAGCTTTGTCCTTTGGGTTTGCTCGGCAGCTTTCCTTTGTTGGAGGAGGGGAGTGATGGTGATGGAGGGGGTTATGTATCTAAAAATAAATGGGATGTCAAAATAAAAGAAATAAAACATTTTTTACAATGATGATAAAAATAGTAATAACTGATATGACTGCTAGTCCTTCGGGCCAATTCTGCAACCCACAAAATGGAATCTCGAGTGTCGTGGGCTCTGTACGGGTTTATGAGGTAATAATGTAAGCTCATTGCAAGAATGAATTGCTTCATTGCTTGTACTTGCATCCTCTGTGCTTAGCACCATACCTAGCACATGGCAGGTACTTAATAAAGAGTTGATTGATTAAGGGATGAATTTGCAGAACTGGGCTTTCTCCTCTACATAGGTCCACAGGACCTGTTGCTTTGCCTTGTGGAGATGAAAGGGGAGAACAGGGCTTTCTAAATGTAGGGCTTTAGTCAATCTATATTTACAAAAGTCACTCACAAGCTGTCTCACAAAGGGTCATAATTACTATAGGCAGAGCTAGATTTGACCTTAGAGATCATTGGGTCTAATCCTCTTATTTTTTACAGATGAAGAAACAGAGGCCCTGAGTAGTTGCCCAGTCTGCCCAAAGTTATGCAGATAATGAGTCTCATTGCTGGCATCTGAACTCAAGTCCTTTGGCAATAAATCCAATGGTCTTTCCATCATTCAATAACTGTTAGCTATCTTCACCTATTCTGAAACAGTAGCCCAACAGAACCACTAATCCATAAGACCCATAGAGACTTTAATCGAAAGAGCCTTTAGAAATCATCTAGTCATTTTGTGATTGAGGAAACCGGGGCCCAGAGGGGGAAGTGACCTACCAATGCTCACCCAACCATAACTATCTATGAAATCAACTGGCATAAAGTCTTAGTCCCTGAAATGTATTAGTTCTCTCTGGATCATTGAGCATTTTCTCTGGTTTTTGTTTGCTTGTTTTGTTTTGTTTTTTGGTTTTAATCTCATGAATCACAAAGTTTGGGTGAAAGATCCTGAGCACTCCTAGCCTGCAGACCAAGAAACTACCCATGGTCATATTCAGACACCGCCCTTTAGTAAGGGCCATACAATGTTGGCTCTCCTTCCCAGAATCATAGGCACGTAGACCTTTAGAATCGTTGGCCAAAATATAACTTGGAGCAGATGAAAACTTTTTTGCTAAACAACTTTTCCCCCCTCCACTCCCCTCCAATTCAGCCTCCTCAGAAAAAATATGTACATTATCCAATTGATAAAACTCATCCCAAATGCACACATTTTAGATCCAAATAGGCTCCCGTAACCACATTAGTCAATCCAGACACATTAATCCATTACTTAATGCATTACTCAGATCTCAGTAACAGGCAGCATGTGACCACGAGTCAAGTTCTGTTCTGCATGGATGAAAATAATAATACTGAAAAAACCTGCACCTGTGAGACAAGATTCGCTAGTTTGGAAACTGCTGACTCTTTCTGTGTTTTCTAATGTGTAATTAAAAATGTATGTTGCATGTTTTATTTTTCCAGCACACAGTATCTTTGTGCTGGTGATCACATTTTCAACAATCACCACCTAATCAGACTTTAATCAAACATGAGTCACTGGCTTTGTTTTTATTTTTACTCTCTCCATGTTTTACTTCACAAAAGCCAGAGATGATGTATAGACTTATCACTATAGAAACATAAAGTAGGGAGAGGGGGCATGGCTATTCATTAGGAAATTGATACAGTGGCAAAAAAAAGATGGATGGTGTAGTTATTTTAAAGAAAAATCATGTCCTGAATGTTGAGGTTAAGTCAGCCACCTCTTTTCCCTCAGAAAAAAAAAGTTGTTTCTGATTGCAAATGGTCTGAATTAGTGCCATGGTTATTTATAACAATAGTCTGGTTAGGGATCTTACTTGCTATTCATCAAGAAAATATCCCATAGGATTAAAGGAGCCCAAAGAAAACAATTTTTTTAAATAAATGAAATGTCCTTTTGGGTGGGAAGCAGCTATATTTGTATTCAGGACCACGACTCCAGGGTTGAACGCTCAAAGCACAAGACCACTGGGATACAGATCCTGAAAGCTGACATTGGAAAAGGCCAGTGGACACATGTGCACCAGCTGAAGTGCCCACAAATGCGTCAGTCTCTTGTTAAGTTCATAAGCCACATAGCAAGTAGGAAAGAGAGACTTAGGGTAGACTACTTCAGCTCTCTAAGTCATTAGGGGGTCCAGCATAATAAAGTACTTGCTGAATATAAGTGAAAAAAGAGAGAAAAGAAAGCAATAAAAGAAATTTGGGTTTTAAAGAAACGTTTGTTTAATATATTTTGGTTTTATGTCATCTTCATTCTCAAATATCTCCCTCCCCTCACCCAACCCAGAGAAATATCCCTTGTAATAAAGAATGAAAAAGAAAGAGAAAAAATCAATTTAGCAAAACCAGTCAACACAGGAACCTTGCCTGACTGTGTATGCAATGTTCCATGCTGGGTATTTATTTTTGTTGTAAGTAATCACTGAAAAACATTACCCTTGTGATAAAAAGAAAGGCCTAATGTATACCAAAATATTTGCAGCAACATTTTTATTTTTGGTAGCAAAGAACTGGAAACAAAGTAGATACCCATCAATTAGGGAATGCCTGAGCCAGCCATAGCACACAAATATAATGTAAGATTACTGTGATGTAAGAAATGACAATGATGATAAGAATATAATGGATTTAGAGAAGCACGGAAAAACTTACGAACAGATGATTCACAGTGGTGATAACAAAGCCAATGGAAAGAAGAGCAGAGCAATGGAAAATGAATGCTTTAAAATTATAGTTACCAAGCTTGGTCCCTAAGAAGAGAGAGCAGATAGCAAAAGGCACCACGGATGTAGAGCACTTCATACAATGTCAGATATTTTCGATGTGTTCATTAGTTTTGCTGAATTATTTTATCTCTTCTGTTTTATTCTATGTTACAAAGGATTTCATGGAGGTAGAAGGGTGGGGAGGGTGGTGTAAAACACTAAACTGAGAAATGTAGGTTATATAAAGACAAAAGGCATCAATAAAATTTTATTTGTAAAATCTGCCCTCATTCTACTTTATAATATATAGTATATGTTTATATGCAATGACTGATTTACTATGTACTGTTATAGTATCTTCCTATCGAAGACATAAAATTACAATTTGACTTTTAGCATATACACATGTGTCAATAAACACGCACATATGTAAGCATACATACATTATATATTATATATTATATACCCTTAGATATTACCTCTCTACCAAAGAAGTAAAACACCTTTCTGTCTACAGTTTTCATGTCTACATCACTGGGATGGCAACCAGAAAATCATATCCAATGAGGAAATGGAAGGAAAATTACCTGGCATATGGTGTGGGTAGAAAAATACTTTTAAGGATACAAGCATACCTCAGAGATACTGCAGGTTTGCTTCCAGACCAACTCAATAAAGTGAATATCTCAATAAAGTGAGTAGCATGAATATTTTGGTTATATAAAAGTTATATATAAAAGTGTATATAAAAGTTATCTTTATACTACACTGTAGTCTATTAAGTGTGCAATAGTATTATGTCTAAAAAATGCACATACCTTAATTCAAAAATATCTTATTGCTAAAAAATGCTAACCATCAGCAAGGCATAATCTTTTTTCTGCTGAAGGGTCTTGCCTTGATGTTGATGGTTCCCAACTCATCAGGGTGGTGGTTGTTGAAGGTTGGGGTGGTTATGGCAATTTCTTAAAATAAGAAAACAATCAAGTTTTCGTCGTGTATTGATTCTTCTTTCACTTGAACCCTCAGAGGCCATTGTAGGGTTATCAATTGGCCTAATTTCAATATTGTTCTGTCTCAGGGAATAGGGAGGCCAAAGGAGAGGAAGAAAGACAGGGAATGGCTGGTCTTGGAGCAGTCAGAAGACATACAATATTTATCAATCGAATTCACTTTCTTGTACCTTCTTATACAGTAACATCAGAGGTCACTTATCACAGATCACCAGAACAGAAAAAATAATAATGAAAAAGCTTGAAACATTGTGAGAATTACTAAAATGTGACACAGAGACACAATGTGAGTACATGCTGTTAAAAAATGCTGCCAACTTTGTCCAAAGGACTATAAAATTGTACAATCCCTTTGATCCAGTAATATCACTGCAGCTCTTTTTGTAGTGGCTAAGAACTGGAAATCAAAGGGATGTTCACCAATTGGGGAATGAATAAACAAACTGTGGTATATGATTGTAATGGAATATTATTGTGCTGTAAGAAATGACAAGCAGGATAATTTCAGAAAAACCTGGAAAGAATTACATGGACTGATGTAAAGTGAAGTGAACAGAACCAGGAGAAAGTTGTACACAATTACAGCAATGTTGTTTGATGAAGAACTGTGAATGATTTAGCTATTCTCAGTAATACAATGATTCAAGACAACCCCAAAGGACTAATGATGAAGCATACTATCTACCTCCAGAGAAAGAATTGGTATTGATTGAATACAGACTGAGGCTTGTTATTTTTCACTTTCGTTTTTTTCTTTTATTTGAGTCATCTTGTACCAAATGACTAATATGGAAATGCACATATATAACCTATATCTGATTGCTAACTGTCTGGGGTGGGGGGTGGGAAGGGGAGGGGAGGAAGGGACAGAATTTGGAACTCAAAACTTTAAATAAAACTGTTTAAAAATTGGGGGAAAAAACCCCCACACAGTATCTGTGAAGTGCAATAAAAGGAAGTATGTCTACACTTGAAAACCCTGCTGAAGGCAATAGAGCAGCTGACACTTCCTGCTTGGTCTCCATAGACAACTCAAGCAGACACAGGATTATTAGAGGTAAGGAGAGTAGGATGTTGAAGCATGATATGGGAGAAAAGAGCATTGGACTGGAAAACCAGCTACCTGGGGCCTATCCCTGGTTCTATCACCAGCTTTCTGTGTGACCTTGGAAATGTTCCTTAAATTGTTTGGGCCTTAGTTGTCTCAACTGTAAAATGAGGGTATTGGGCTAGCTGACCTATAAGATCCCTTCCATCCCTGAAATCCAAACCCTACATATTTTAAATGTTTTAAAGATAAAATTCACTAAAGTTGAATTGAAATATGGCCCAAAATCCAGTTTTCTCAACTTCTGATCTTTTAAATGTTTAAATTAAAATAAACTACAACTGTTGTCTTATAATCATAGCTCACGTTAATATAATGCTTCTCAGTTTAAGAAAAAATGGTTTCCAAACAGCAACATCATGAAAAAAGAAGTCTAGCTGTCATTATCCCCAATTTACAGATGAGGAAGCTGAGCCTTAGAGAGACAAACTGCCCTCAAAATCACACAGCTGATGTGTCGAAGCTGGGACTCAAACCCCCAAACTTTTGACTCCAAGGCCGCTGCTTAAAGAGTGCTTCTAGACCATATTTTACAACATTTTATCTGCTGGGTTGTAATTACAGTGTTGAGAGTTTGGAAAATGGATTTCCTTGTGTACCCTACCAAATACAGAATAGATATATTAGAAAAGAAGCAAAATATTGGCAGACAGAGGAAAAACTTGAAGCAATTACCTAGTAAACTCCCTCAATGGGACCAGGCAGCCATATGCCAATATGTTGCTTATTAACAGGCTTTGTTAGTCTGAATTATGGATTCTAGACTATTTACTATGGGAAGGGACCTCAATATCAGCTACCTCTACTTGCTTGTTTTATAATTTAGGCCCAGAGAGTTCAAGTCATTTGCTTAAGATCCCACAAAAAATTAGGTAGAGCTAGGACTAGCATTCTCAGCTCCATTTTCTGCCCCATGCTAACATTTCCTTAACTTCCTTCTTTGTTTACCTATTAACATATAACACGTTGAAACTCAAACTTAAAAAAACCAATTCTATGCTACGTTCCAAAAGCTGTTTAAACTAACTCAAAAAAACATTTAAAAAAAATCAGTTGTTTTGGTGTCATGTAGACATAGCATGGGACTACAGAAGAACTAGTTCCCTTTAATTGTTTATAAAGTAGCCACATAAAAATAATCTTTAAAGCAGAGGGAATGCTAATATTTATATCTATCTAAGGGAAAATAATAACAGTTTGTGATCCCCCTTACATGTACCCCAAGGGCATACATTTTGAAGGGAGGATTTTATTTCATAACATAAATTGTTTTCTATATAGGCCAAAGAAATGATTTATTAATAGTGAGCTATAGAAAAAGAAGATCGTAATTAGCAGCTTGGGCAGAGTCAGACATAAACATACATTTCGTTTATGAAACATGTCAGTGTGAAATGAAAATCACATCTTACTGAATGTCACAACAGGGGTCAAAAAGCAAAGAAAGAGGACATCTATTTAGGACTAAGATTTCAGAGCAAGACCAAGGCTAGATGCAACAGACACATGCATGCACACATACATACGCATATGTATGTACACACATGTACATACTCCTTTCTAACATACCTTTTTTTGGGTTTCTTTATCATCAACATCCTTGTGACTATTATGTCAACCTCTCAAGCAGATCCAATTTTAACACACTATAACATTCTGGATGTTGACCAAAGTAGATGATAATCTTCCCATACTAAGATAAGTATTTCCTCATCATGTGAATTGACAGCCACATTTAATGAATTCATAATGAGTTATATTATTGAATTAGTGCATGCAGAACCCTCCTGGTCCATGAGATAACTGGCTATGCCTTGATGATCCTGAATCTTCATGTTTATTTATTTATCTGTCTATCCACCTATCTTATCTATTTATTTATTTGTTTATGTATTGTAGCTCTGTCCTAGTTCCATTCACTAACAGATGTTCTTAGGGTTTGGTCTCTCATTGCACTAGCAGTATCAATGATCCCTAGGCTGACTGATACTGATCAATGACTTGACTAGTTCACTGTCCAGAATTCAATGCTCTGTTTTCAATCATTCATTTATTCAACAAGCATTTATCACTCTCCTGGTATGTGTCAGGCATTATTCAGGGGATATAAAGACTAAAGTATTTTACAACTCTGTTTCAATGCATTTTGTCCATAGTGAATATTTTCTAATGTACCATCAGATTCAGGGCAGCTAGGTGGTACAGTGAATAGAGCACTGGGTTTGGAATGAAGAAGACTCTTCTTCCTGAGTTCAAATCTGGCCTCAGCCACTTACTAGCTATATGACCCTGTGCAAGTCACTTAACCTGTTTGCCTCAGTTTCCTTATCTGTAGAATAAGCTGGAGAAGGAAATGACAAACCACTCTAGTATCCTTGCCAAGAAACCCCCAGATGGAATCCCGAAGAGTTGTGAGTGAAATGGCTGAACAACAACACAACTGTAAGCTTCAGACTTATGCCACAATATTAGTGCATTTTGGTATTCATCCCAAAACTAAGAGTTGTTCATGGATGATTTTAGTCTTACTATTCTGCTTGTGACTATTCATAGCAATAGTTGAGACAGCCCTCAACAGCAAGTGAATCTTCCTTTCTGGTGGCCTTGATACCCTGCTGGGCATTCTCCACCTGGCTTCAGCCATAGATGAGATACCGTGTCATAGCATTTGAAGGGACTGAGGACATTTAATCTGTAAAGGACAATTTTGGAACAGAATGAGTTTTTAATCTTCAAATATCTGAGGAGCTGTCACATGAGAGAGGGATTAGACTCATTTTGTTTGGTTCCCAGACTTACTGGTAGAAGTACAAAGATTTTGACTCACATGGAAGCAGGGGAAAAACTCCTAGTGTTAAGAGTGAAATAGGCTTCCTTGTGACATAGCAAATTTGGCACCCTTAGAGAGAGCCAAGAAGCCAAAGCTAGGGGACCACCTTATCAGGAATATTGATGAGAATTCTTACGTGCAGGGTAAAGTTGGACTAGATGATCTCTCAGGATTTCCAGGTCTAGACTTCTAAAAGCCTATGGTTATTTCCCCCCCCCCACTTCCATTTTATATATATATAAACACAGATGAACTGATGTGGGTAAGTACCACACAAGTCTTTTTGCTTCCAAATCCATATTGGCCATTGTGTCCTTTGTAAATTTTCTGTTGAAAGCTATTCAACATTTCTGAGTTTCAACAGTGGCAACTTGTTCAGATTTGCTGATTAATTTATTAAGAATACACTGTGGCTCCATTTTGCAATGAGGGAACAATATAAATTGTAGATGTAAATTATTCTTCTTCCACCAATTAGCGCTAGTTGATACAAATAATGAAAGTAAACTTTTCTTCACTTGTGAAAATTATAATAAATATCAATCCCTTCAAAGACTTATAATTTACCATCTCTCATCTGCTTTTCCCTCTTCTCTAGTATATAAAATAATTATTTATCTTATTCATTTTATTATCCATTAATAAGGACCAAGTCTAAAATGAAATCTAAAATAAAGAACAAATATAAAGTCTTAAACATAAGTTCAAAAAATTTAAATAACGATAATAATAAAATCAAGACAGGAAAACCAGGTTAGATGGCCATTGCTATCTGGATATTTGTTAGTGGACTGCAAGCTGACTGTGGGTTGGCAGAGTGATATGGTAGCATCAAGTCATAGTGTTCAGGATTAGGGAGGTAATTAATTCAAGGTATTTGACTCTGTGAAGCACTGGATTCTGTCTTGGGTACCATATTTTAGGAATGACATTGATAAACTGAAGGGCATCCTGAGCAGGACAACCCACTGATGAAGGGGCTTTAGATTATGCCATGTTAGGATTGGTTGGAGTGACTAGGGCATTTAGCCAGGATAAAATAAGCATTAGAGGGCTGTATTTAAGCACTTAAACAATTGGAATATGGAAGAAGGGATTAGCCTTATTCTGCTTGCCACTGGAGATGAAACAAGGAGCAAAACATTAGGCTTGATATAAACTTTCCTAATTTAGGCTTAATGAAAAGCATCCTAACAATCGAAGCCATCCAAAAGTGCAATGGGCTCCCTCAAGAGATAGCGGGTTCCCCTTCACAAGAAGTTGTCAAGGATGTTTGACCATTTGTTAGGTATTGCTATAGAATGTATTCTTATGAAGGTATGGTTTGGTCTAGTTGACCCTTCAAACTGCAATTCTATGATTCTGTAAAGGCCTGAAAAATCCTTTTGGTATTTACAAAATGACTTAGTGATTGTTTAATTTTTTTTAATTTAAAATAGAAATTTCATTAATAATTAAATTTTTAAAAGTTAAAAAACTACCTGTAATACTTCCAATGACATGCAATGTTAGCTCACGTGTACATAGAGCTTCAAAGTTTGCAAAGCACTTCATAGGCAACATTTTACACAAGCCTTAAAACCCTCTGAGATAGGTATTATTATCACCTCCATTTTGCAGATGAGAAAATAAGAGAAGTTAAGTGATCAGGGTCACCTAGTTCCTAAGTATCTGAGGTGGGATTTGGACTTGATTCTTTCCGACTCCAAGTCCAGAGCTCTAATTTACTTGACCAAGTTACCAATAAACCACACTATCTAACCTTTTTTCTTTGGTAGGACTTGCCAGAATTTGAACACCATTGACATAGCTTTTGAGGTCAGAGCAAAAGGAATTTCAGAAGGACGTGCAAACAAGTCTTGTCATCTTCCTGTTAAATTTAATATGCACTTAGTAAAAAAAAAAGTAGATAATAGCTTAATTTCATGTAAAACTCACTCTTCCATCCTGTGTATATTAAACCGTCCTTGTTTGTTAAATTCATAATAAAAGAAATTTTTTAAAAAATCCTACAGTCACCTCCACTCCACCTCCACTGCAGAGATCATAGTAAGAAACAAATATCCACCTTATTTCACATGATAATCATTTTTTTGAAAGTAAAACAATATCTAAAAGTAGCTCAGGCTTTCTTTTCCAAATCATCTTGCATCATCCTAGCTCAGAGCTGGGTTATTCTGTGCTGGGACTTCCTTAAGATCTCAGTCTCTTACTTTTCCTAAGCTTGAAAAAGGTTCCTTTCCGTCCTTTTTCAGATGATGACAAAGATGTAACAGACGAATAAACCAGGGCTGTTCTTTCTGGCGTGCGCACTTCCTTACCCACAGGAACCCCCAGCCAGCTTCCTTAGCAATACACAGGTGTCCAGGATACTAACTCACTCCACCGTTCAGTGGTACTGGGCCCACTGCCCAGCCATACAGAGCTGAATGTGGACAACAGGAGTAGACAAAGCTTGCCTATTTTACTTGGGTTCAAATTACAGCTCTTTCTAGATTATGAAGTTCTTTCTTCAAAAATAACTTGGTCAAGTAGGAAGTGTGGTTATTATCTCCCCTTTTACATGTGAGGAAACTTAGCTCAGAGAATACTAAATGTCTTTCCAATATTCACACGCCTAGCGATGACAAGGGAGTGCTGAAAACCCAACATCCTAGATTTTAAGGGCCATGTGTGCCCTGTCTCTGTATAGCTTTAAAACGAGGACTTAGAGCATGTCGTAGCCACATAAGCTCTAGAGGAGAGGATTTACCAATCTGTTTTAAAAGTCTGAATCTTACCTCGAGTATACTAAGTATCTCAGCTTTTTGCCTCCTGTCTCCCTAAATTCACATAGATTTTCTTCCTCCTGTATTTTCTGATTTCACCCCTCTCCTTGCCTTTGGGCAATTGAGGAAAATTAAAGGGAAATTGTGAGCACCTGTTACTGCCCGGACTCACTTCCTCTTTCTCCTCTTCCCTGATGACCCCTCCCCATTTCCTTCTCTCCATGAAGTTACTTAAAGGAGATCTATTCATTTCTCGAACAACTCTCGGAAACTCCCAGCCCGGCATCAGCTGAGTAATAGCCATTTGGAACACCGTTTGCATTTACTTCATACCACTTAGGGGAAGGAATCTTGACATTCTCTCCAGCAATAAAACACCCTTTGTGCTCACAAGTGAACCTGGGGGATCCCCTACAGGATTCATTTTCTAATGTAAGTGGTGTGATTCTCAGACCTGGAATGGCCTCCTCTTACCAATTCCCCTGTTCCAGATGGTGTCACCCGTCTATGAATTTGCCATGTTCGTAGGATTAGAGATTGAGAGCAGGAAGGAGCCATAGACCTCAGAGACCATCGAATTCAACCTCTGCTCTTGTTTGACAAGAGAAGAAATTTAGACCCAGAAAAGTGAAGTGAGTTGCCCAAAGGCACAAAGGTAGTAAGTCATTCCAAATTCGGTGCATTTGCTCAGTCTCCACCCCATCTTTCCTGGCCTATCTACCTAATTCCTTCCCCTCATTCACATCATGTTACATTTCTACTACGCATCTTTTCCCAACTACTCCAGCCTACACTGATTTCTCTTCTCAGAATTGCTATGGCATTTCTAACCTTGAACATTTGGGCATTTATTCAAATAACATTTCAGATTGTTTCATTGTATGTGTCTCTTGTCTACCTAGTGCTTAAACCAGTGATGTTATATTCACAGAAAGAGGGAAGGGAGGGACATTAATTATGTCCCTGCATGTTGACTTAGTTTTAAAATGTAATATCACATTTTATTGCATTTTGGACAGTGTAACTTATTAATATTTATTTTGTTTAATTAATTGATTGATTTTGTTTAATGTTTTCCAATTAGATTTTAATCTGGGTTGGGCACCAGGGACTTCCAGCCAGGCAGCATGTTTGACACCTCCATGTCATCACTTCTATGAGATCAGTGCCTGGCATATTTTGTTATTGTTCAGTTGTTTTCCAACCACATATGACTCTTCAGCCCCCATTTAAGTTTGTCTTGGCAAAGATACTGGAGTGGGTTGCCATTTCCTTCTCTAGCTCATTTTTATTGATGAGGAAGCTGAGGCAAACAGGGTGAAGTGACTTCACCAGGGTCACACAGCTAGTAAGTGTCTGAGGCCAAATTTGAACTCAGGAAGATGAGTCTTCCTGATTCCAGGCCTGGCACTTTATCCACTGAGCCAGCTAGCTGATTCACCTCGCATACAGTAGGTACTTAATAAGTGCTAGTTAACTAACAGTTTATGGAGTTCAGTAATATTTGTTAAATCAAATAGGATTAATAAACAGCTAAGAAATGAATCTTCTGCTTGTAAGGGGATGAGTCAGACTAAGTACCTTTTTTTTTTTTTGCTTTTAGCATTAAAGCTTTGTGTACAACTAGGACCTAAATGGAAAATGAGGTAACCTATAATAGCAAATAGCCTGGGAAAGAAGCCTCACATGTGCCAAAGTTGGTGGGGGAGGGATATTTAGACACACTTAGGAAGACAACATTGCTGATCCTCCTAACACATCTGTGGATAGTTTCTTTAGTCTCCAAGAGATCCTGTAATATTTTGGGTTATTTCTGCTTATTCTATTAACTAGGCCTGGGTTCAGTGCAACCGACATTAAATTTACAAAATTGAATTCAATTGAAATATGCTATCAAAACAAATCTTGGCCTTCTTATCCTTGACTATATGCAGCACAACTCTTTGGGATCTGCAAAACCAAACAGTAAGGCTGTTACCACCATGGAGTTTTGTGGACTGGGTCTTGAGAATAGAAACAAAAACAGAAGATTATTTGTCCATTATTTAATTTTTATCCTTTGCTCAACTGATGGGGGGAGAAATGTTCTTGATTTTTAGGATGCCTCTAATTTTCTATCATCTAAGAGCACAGGTAAAAAAAAAACCAGAAACCCTCTCCTTCTCACATAATGGGCTTCATTGAAAAGTAGACACTTCTTTCTGTTTGCTTAAGCAGGAGAGCTAGAATACAGACCAGCCCAATGAATTCTAAACTTAGTTCACATCTGGTCCAAAAACCACAATCAGTTTATTGCTGCATCTGAGACATTTTCAGTGTCTGTCATATAATATATTTTCACACGTTTCTAACAAGACATTTTCTTGGACCCCAAAATAGACAGGTATATCTGTCAGTTCAATTTCATGCAAACGAAACAGAAGAATTTTGGCATGCCTTACCACACTGTCTTTGGAGCAGTGTGACCATCATGTGAAGAGGCGGCTATTTCAGGATGCCAAAAACTCAGCAATTTCTTACAAAGATTGGAATTACTGACTGCCCAGCACAACAAATAACACTCATATATAGACGTGCATTTGTATATGCATATGTGATCATATGCACAGATACTTGGTCCCAATCTGTGATTTCTTAAGCTTAGAAAACTCCAAATGGGGGGATTCTCTTCATTAATTCTTTCTTCATTCATTCTTCATTGATTCTCATTGTCACAGTAGTAGGGAGCTGCTTGGGACACTGACAGGTTTCAGCAACTGCTCAAGGCCATGCTACCAACATTTTCAAAGGCAGGACTTTGGACTGGCCTGTCTCCAGAGGTAGTGGGTTTCTTGGATGTCTTCAGAAAAAAGCTGGACAATCACATGTTGAATATGTTATATATCTTTTCCTTTGGTTTACTGTTTGAACTTAATGCCTACTGAGTTCAGCCAGTCAATTAGCATTTATTAAATGCCACATCCTTTCCAACTCTCAGATTCTGTAAAATCCTGCAATTCCGACACTTGAATTCAAGTTTTTTCAACACCAAGACTGGCGGTCAACTCTCTCTCCCACCTGCCTCCCAGCTTTCCTTTTCCCCAGTCCCTCCATTCTCCATTCCCACACCATGTGTGTATACCTTTCTTTCTCCCCACTCCAATAGAAATGTTATTGCATTTACTTGAAAGGGATATACCATGTTCTCCTTAAGGCCATCTCTCTCCCTCTCAGTCACACAATATTTATACTCCTTGTTAAATGGAGTCTTTTGATCCCCGTGGCTCTTTAAACAGAGCTTTATTAAAAGTTTTATTAAAAATTAAAATGCAATAGAAAGAACATTAAAATGCTTAAAAGCTCCACATTTTCACCCAAGCCCCTCACGGGCATTCACAGAGAGAGCCACAAAGGTATCGAATAACCAGGGAGTACCACAGCCCAATAAACAGGCCTGCCAAAATGCCCCTATAGCGGTCCCAGGGCAACAGTTTACCACCTCACTTTTGGCTACACAAACTGCCTTTAAGCACTTTCTCCTTCAAAAACCCCAGGGTTCCTTTAAGAGCCCTGCATCAGCATACACTTTGGAATGACTCACCCTCCCTCCACCCCTCCTCCTTCCTCCTGTCTTCTAGTCCAAGCATTTACCTTTTCTGATAAAGTGATCCAAAGGCTATCTGTCCAATGGAGAAGCTGAAAGAGAAAAGATAGCGACAGCCAATATTACCCATTCTCTTGGGAGTCCATTGACAGAGCGTGAGCTCAATGCCACCCTGCAAGGGCAAAGCAGAGAAGCCCCTAAGCAGTGAAGAAGACAAAGCCACCTTCTCCCTAAACTGGGCCTGTAGGACAAAGACAGAAATCTGGATAACAATGCATTACAGCGGGTTAGACTATTTAACAGTCAAAGGCAACTGAACAAGCAGCCAGACCGACTGGTGATAGGAGGCATACTCAACAAAACCTATTTGGAAAAAGATCTGGGATCTTCAAGGGATTACAAGCTCAATTTGGATCTGAATTGTGATTTGCCAGCTTAAAAAAACAAACAAACAAAAAAAAAACAGAACATAGGCCTCAAGGAGAGGCTTATAGCTTTCAGAAATAAGGAGATGATAACCCACTTTTCTTGGCCCTGGCCACACCCTACCTAGGATACTGTATTCAGTTTAGGGCACCCTATTCAATAAAGGTCAATGGTTTTCCTGGGACTATAGAGGGACAAATTAATTTCCCAGATTAGGGAAATCTGCAGTCTTTCTTGAGGATGTCCATGAAAGGGCTAAGGGAACACCTAAAGCTTATAAAATCTTTTAAGTTATTTCAGTGGCATCTTAATTTTTAATAAAAGTTATTAATAATATTGTAGATGAAGGAACATGATGTTTAAAAGATTATTTTTTATAATTTATTAAGCAGGAAGGAATCCAGAGGAAAACAAACAAAACAGGCAAGAGGATGAGGAAACTGAGATAAACAGAGAGTAAATTACTTACCTAGCATCATATACTTATGAATCCACTTGATCTTTCCCCAACTTAAGAAAAGAGCAGAGGTAGAGACGATTGTTGCCTGGATAAAAAGAAGACCGTGCAGCTGGAAGCAGAAGGTTAAGAATATAGTAAATGGGAATTTTTTTTCAATGGATGCCTTTAAATGTTAGTGAGGTGCGGGGGACTAAAGAATACAGTATTACCAAAGACTTAGTGCTTATCAGTTTTATTTCAGTAGGATAAGAAGGAAAATCCAATATTTATTTATCCCCAAAAACTGCTTTGGACAGCAATTACTATCTGTTATGTAAAGGCAACATGTGTTTAGAAGAAGGTTGGGGGAAAAAAAGGCCCTAATCCTAAAGGGGTGCTATTTAAAGGGTCAGCCTGCCCACAGGATAATGGGGAATTTCCCCAGTGGTCTGTGAAGTAACCTGCCCTTTGTGTGCTTTTCCAGGGCAGGGATGGTACTCCTGGAAATTGTGCCTGGCACGGTAGGGAATCTATCCAGTCTGCTGGGTGGAGGTTGCCAGACCCTCCCTGGGTAAACAGAAGAATGGAGGAGAAGGAGGAATGAACCAGAGGTGTGCTTACTGCCAAGAGGCTCTTCTAGCCCCCAAGGCCCGGTAAGAGGGTTTCTAGACATGGTGGACCAGAAGAGAGACCATCTGTGTCTTGATTTGGGCTGGGGGAGGGTGTCCATAATTTAAACTGGCAAAAACTCACAACACTACTCATTCCTCCAGGATTCCTAAAGGAAGGTGCGAGAGACCGAAGGCAACTTAAATAACTCAAGACAAGGTGGCGAATGGTTTCCCAGGGACTATATAGGGACAAATTAGTTTGTGGTGTCCTCTAGCTATCTGGAAAGTCTGAAGTCTCTCTTGAGAATGTCCCTGAAAGGGCTGAGTGAATACATATAGCTTATAAAATGCTTTATGCAATTTCTATGGTATCTCAATTTTTAATAAAAGTGTTCAATAAAAGACCACAGTGTTTAAAGATTATTTTTATGATATCAAAATATTTGTGTAATATGTGTGTGTCTATATAGAGAGATGCATATACGTATATATGTATCTCTATATTTGTATTATATGTATATACAAACACATAAAACCCTGGGCTCTGGCAAAGATCAAGAGAATTTTACATATGCTATGCTCTCGTTCCATTTACCATCCTGTTCCCTTCATCTTGCCAAGGGCAAGCACATTCTAATACTTTGCCATGGCTTTGTTTTATTTCCAGGTTGTTCTTTTTTAAGTTTAAAATAAAAGTAATACAGTAGTACTTTCCAGCATACATGCCTGCTGAAAATGTGCTTAGCCCAGCTGATGTCGATTAGCTATCTGATTTCTAAAAAATATAGCCGTAGGCCCAAGCATGTTGACTTCCTGTAGGATACTGGAGCATTGAAAAATACTATTGGCTCAGCTGAGGCAGAAATGCTGCAATGGAGACTGTTAGCAAGAGTGTAAGGAGCCACTCCCTAAACACCCCGAAATAAAACTCACACCCACAAAATAGCTACAGCTGCACAATAAAATAGCCACCCCACCCCCACCCCCACCCCCACCTTCAGCTGAGTTATTTTTATATAAATGGTAGGTACATTAGAATAGTAAGTAAAGAGGGTGTGAAGAAGATTTAAAATTCAATTAGACACTGGCCATACCCTGAACCAGCATATAGTATGGAAAATGTTGGGAAGATTAGACCAATATATGGTATATAATAATGAATAAATAATATATAATAATGAATATAATAATTATATGTGTAATAATGATATCATTAGTACATAATACAAGGTCATAAAAATTGACCAGATCTCTGACTTTTTGACATAGAGAACTCTCAATGAGGAAATTCCCTCCACCAATGAAAATTTTTACCTAGTCAACAACTTGTCTTAGAAAAGGCCCAGAGAGTAAAAGGGACAGATCCCATGAGACAATTCTCAGGACTCCAACTGGAGATTTCTGACAGTCCAGCAGATATGTCAGTAGATGTTTAGGCTTTAAGGGATATGCAGAAGTACCTGCGTCACTGAGATGGTAAGTGTCTTGCCTAGATAGGGTCACAGAGCCAGTATGTGTCCAAAGTGGGACTTGAATCCTGGTCTTCCTGATTCCAAGGGCAGCTCTTGTCCATTATATCACACTGACTTTCAAATAAAGTGAAGTGATATGTCACGTAGCACAAAATTTTATAGAACAATGCATCAGGGGGTCTAGAGAAAAGAAAAATCAATGTGGAGGTCAGTAGTGTGAGTGAGTATAAATGTAGAAAGAAGGGTGGATACAGAATCAAAGGATCTAGGTTCAAATCCTGCTCTTCCAACTTATTACCTATGTGACCTTAGCAAGTCATTTAATCTCAATGGGCTTCTCTTTCCTCATCTGTAAAAGGTGAGGTCCTTTTCCAATAATTCTAAAGTTTCATGGGGAATGGAGAATTGGGCCTTCCTTAAAAAATGAGAGGGATTGGATGGGAAAGGGGATAGCTCTCCAGTGAAGGCACAAAGGAGGTAAATGAAATGTTATGTTTATGAAATAACTTGAACCAAACTAGTGGCTCAGAAGGCAGCTGGGAGCTCAGTGGATAGAACACTGGACCCAGAATGAAGAAGACCTGAGTTCAAATATAGCCTCATACACTTCCTAGCTGTGTGATTCTGGGAAAGTCACTTAACTTCTGATATCAGAGAAAAAAAAATGGCAAACCATTCCAGTATTTTTGCCAAGAAAACCCCAAATGGGATCACGAAGGGTTGCACACAACTGAAACAACTGAACAACAAAATGATGAAATAAGGGCAGACTATACTTGAGATGTTAAATTACGGAGTATAGAGAAATAAGCTGAACTAGTAGGAAGGGGGGGGGGGAATTAAAAAGGAAGACTTTAAATGCCACAAGGAGTTAATATTTATGTGAACCATTAATTTGGTTTTTGTTCATTGTTGTCCTTTGTACTTGAAGAGGACCAAAATGACATCATGATGTCAAAGTCAAGGTACAGTGTATCTGATTGTGGCTAATTAGACCAATATGACTTTGGAGGGCTCTACCACAGGTCGGGCACAAATTGTCCATGTGAACATTTGGGATGGAGATGTCTCTAAATTGGTGCATCTCATGTTTCTTTTGAGCTACCACAATTCTGCTTTGCTCCCCAGAAGCAACAAAGTAAATTCAAGGCATTTTCCAAATGGCTCTTACTCAGTTGATATCACATCAGAAATTTATGAAATCTATATATGAAATAAAAAGATTTTTAGCTTCTTGAAATACATGTTGCTTGTGATTTTTAAACCCCCATCCCCTGTTAGAAATTTGACTTTTCCTCAAAGGAACAGGGAAGTCACTGCTATCCCTTTGTCTAGTGAACTCCAAACAAATAGAGCCTGACTTGAAAAAAGAACCCAAACCATGAGCAAGTGGGAACATTCATATCTAGTACACATTTGTAGCTCTTTGGGATAGCTGACATTCAGCATTCAACATTCAACAAGAAAATTCTCAGGTTTTCCTCTCACTGAAGTCATAAATAGTGAAGACAAGGTCTTCACCTGTCTTAATTCTTCCATTCCTCTTTTGTAAGCCAGAAGCAGTCAGGAACAGACATCAAAACCCATCTCGGGCATGAGCCAGCAGCTGCATTTCACAGGACAGTTAAGGAGCAGGTGAAGGAGTTGGTGTATTGTCCGGGATATCCCTTGGGTTCCTGTCAGATCGGGATGGCATAGAGCATGAAATCCTAGTGAAGGACTGTCAGGCATTCTTTCTTCACACTCAGCAGTGATTTAGAGACTGGATTTAGAGCCCAAGGGCAGATGTTCTGTGCCAGCCCATATCAAATCAAAAATATGGTCATTTTCTGGGCCTTTCCCCCCCACCCCACCCCTGCACATACGCAGACAAAATTTTCAGTCCAAATCTTACCTATCTAGCAAGGCTAGACCAGAGAATACCAGGTTTTTGTGCCTTCACAGAATAGGAGAAATTCCAAATTACATTAATGCCTTTCAAATAAGCCAAAGACAACTGTTTCTGCTTTGAGTTTCTATCTGTGTGTTTCCATCGAGTTCTTTGGTGTCTAGTAACTATAGAAAACCATCTTAAGGAAAAAACATGGAGCCTCCAGTTTTCATTCATTCATCAGGACTACAGAATCTGATCTTCCCTCTTTTCTGCTAGTATTCATTGGATAGTGTAGGTGGCATCAATCTAACTGAATGGAGTTACTGCATTCTACTGTTACTGATCCTGACCTCCCCTTTCCCCCCACGTGTTGGTTCTCTCCATTTCTTGCAATTCCTCTGTATTTACCTATCTGTCTCCATGCTGTAGGAACCCTCATCCAATAGAATGGAAACTCCTTGAGAGCAAGGGATTGCTTCATTTTTACTTCATCTTCTAAGGGCATAACACATAGTAGGTTCTTAGTAGATGTTTCTCAAATTGAACTGGGTGACTGAATTCCTACTCCCTTCAAACCTATGGGAAGTGATCATTTAGGCTGAAATTTTCCATGCTAGATCTCAGCTGAATGGAAACTCATTTGCCTTGGAAGGTGGAGTTACGACCCATTCCCTACTTTGGAAGAGTTGGCAGGAAGCAGCAAACAGTCTCTTTTCTGCCCTCAGAGAAATCGTTGCTTTATTTTTTCAAAAAAAAAAAACCAACTAAACATTGAAAGTTTAAACTTCATTTAGCACAACGAAGATTAAGAGTGGAACCACCTGTTTTGCCTGTGGTCACAACACTTACTTTGAAGCTTATTTTGAATTGGGAGCTGGAAGGGGGTGGGAAGGGAAGGGAGGGGAGGCAGAGAGGGTGGATTGTTTTGTTTTCACCTTTTTGAGACCCACTGCCTAACAGCTGAAACTCTGAGCTCTCGTGACTGTTTTTCCACTGATGGACTCTAGTTAGGTCACTTTGCTTCTTTCCGTCTCTATTTGTGTCTCTTTGAAATCTAACCATGTTCACTGACCCAATTAACCATATTTGCTAATCCTAAACTTAGTTTTATCTGAAGCTAAGCCCTGTCCTAGGCAGAGAAAGAAAATGGGCCGGGGTTGGGAGTGGGGGGCGCCGCGCAGGGGAGCAGGGGGAGGAGAGAGAGAATAAATGAAATATGATTGCTGTTCATTAGGAGTTATTGAACTTAAAGCCCTGCCATGAAGCAATAAACTGAGCTTTTTGTCAGTTGGCTGTGAATTGATGAATTTTTTAGCCACAGTAATTTGTAAAGATTGTCTCCTAAGGTACTCCTGCAAGACACGGGGCCCTTTAGCTTTTGCCTTCATATCCCCCGCACTTAGCACAATGCCAGGCATGCAGGAAATGCTTAATAAAATTTGTGATGAGTGGATTTTTTATGATTTCTGGGGAGGGAGGGGGTACATACATTGATGAAAAAAAGGACGGTTTTTTTAAGTACTGAAATATAATTTATAAGAATATATTGAGAAAATTTATATGTAAATATGTATATATATGTGTATATACAATATACATATAGATATACACACATATACACATATACATACACACAAACACATACACATACACACACATACTATATATATATGTATATATATACACATATATGTATATATATGTATATATACATAAAGCTAGGGGGCTTAGTGGATGTGGTGCTGGGCCTGGAGTCAGGAAGACTCATCTTCCTGAGTTCAAATCTGGCCTCAAACACTTACTAGCTGCGTGACCCAGGGCAGTCTCTTAATTTTGTTTGCCTCAGTTTTCCTCATCTATAAAAAATGAACTAGAAAAGGAAATGGCAAGCCACTCCAGTATCTTTGACAAGAAAACCCTAAATGGGATCATGGAGAGTTAGATATGACTGAAATGACTAGATAGAATACATATCCATTTTATCCATGGGTATATTAGAGGCCATGAATTCAAGAGGAGCAAGCCCAGGACCATCACCCAATTTACCAGGCTAGGGTTTGGGAACCACAACAAAAACGATAAGGAGAGGAGCAAGTCTGTGGAACAACAATAGTATAAAGGAGTTTAGAAACCAGGATTTCTAGGTTACCTCTTTCAAATTCCCCTTGTCCACCTTTAGTTAACAGGCCTCAGTTAGCACTAACACATATTTGGAAACATCTAAATAGCTGGCATTTCAGACCAAACCTCCGAGGGATTGGTTGTGTTTTGTTTCGTTTTTGTTTTTGTTTTTTTGTTTCTTATCTGGACTTGTAAAAAAAAAATTCATAGATGTAGCCCAATCAGCACGCAGTCTAAATGTTTCACAATTCTAACATGCTTGGGGAACAATTCTAGAAATGGCCTAGAGCCGCCTTTCTCTTCCGAGACTTAAAAGCCTGGTCCCAGAGAGTAAAGGAACTGCTTATAAGAAGTCCAGATATAGAAGTAACAAAAGTATCCTGGAAGCCAACTTCCTCTTTCCTAGATATTTTCCTAATAGAATATTAATGTTATGTTGACTGGACTAAAATAGTGAGTACTCACCCACCTCAGGAGCCTGCCTGTTTAGTTATCTTTGGCAGTATGGACATTGTCTATTGGAACCTTACTGCCTCCTGGGAGTTTAGAATTAGGGCTTAATTATGTGCCTTTCACACACACACACACACACACACACACACACACACACACACACTCATCCAGCACCAGAATATTTTGCTTTCTCTTCATTTCCTCATTTGTGATTTCCTTTTTTTTTCTACTTTTTTTGAAGCTTCCTTGAAGTCCAAGAAACCTAGTGGAGTCCTAAGATAGGTACTAATTGATTATTATCTAATTCCATCTGCTTTTCAGGAATAGGTGTGTGCCCACATCTTTCAAGATATCATTAGCCACTTTACAGATGAGAAAACAGAGGCTTAGAAAGGTTCAGCATTTTGCCCAAGATGAAATAAATCAGAGGCAGGATCTGAACCCTCATAACTGCAGCCTCAGAATTGTTTCTGCTCTTCAATGTCTTCCCCTACAATCACTAAGCCACCTTCACCCACGACGTCCAGACTTCCTCTCCCACAACAGAAAGCTTCTTTTGACTAGGTCTGGTGGTGGCCGACTCAATTAGACTCAGAGCGTACCTTAGATTTTAAGCATGTCTAAGGAGACTATGCAAGGAAATTTCCTTAGAACTGTAAGAATAAGGACTTTCCTTGACCCAGTCATATGGACTAAGGTGGTTAATCTTGAGTAGAATTATGGATTTTGTCTTCTGTGTTCCAGAATCTGCCATTTTCCCAGTTACCTAGGCTCAAAGTCGTCACTGATTATTCCCTCTTTCTCTTCCCCCACAACCCCAGCTAATCATCTGCCAACTCAAGACACTCACACACTCTATGCTCTAAGTGCCCTTTCTGCCTCTAACATCAAAACAGTAATGGAAGCTCTGACAATTACAACAATGGCGATGATGACCATGATGGCAGCTAACAATTATGTAGCACTTTAAGTTTCTCAAAGTATTTTACATATATTATCTAATCGAATCCTCATAACAATCCTGTATGGTAAGTGATAATATTATCCCACTTATATAATGAGAAAACTGAGGTTAACAGATTAAGTGATTAGCAACTCTGATACCAAGGTCCAGTTTCTCCCATCCTCATCTCTACTTGTTAAAATAATTATTGGACCTTCCTAAAGGTCCAACCCAGGTACAATCAATCACATCTTTCTGGAAGTTCTCAAGATTTCATTTGCCCTTTTTATGTACTCGATGAGGGCCCCCAAACCCTTGGATAGACCCCCACCCCGAGGCAAACTTACTGGAGGACATGAAGGCAAGTCACCAGGACAGACAGGCATAAAAGGTTACGGTATGCATTGTTGCAAGTATTACTCACATCCAAGAATTCACAGAATCTTTGGAGCCTTAGAGAATGCATTTAATCATTTCCCAACTTGTATTATGGTAATTTATACAAATAACCCCTCTGGCAGATTCTGCAAACTCTTGGAGGAAGCTGTCTTGTTTTCCATTCTGCAAACCCAACATGGCACCAATGTGAATATAGTAGGTGCTTAATAAATATTTGAGAGAAGTGAATTGAATAGAAATTGCAGCATCTGGCAAGGAGAGTGGGCAGGATCACAGAGGGGACTTGCTAAGTATGGGTAAATTGCCTTTTGTATAAATGTTCCCTCTTCTCATGCTTACTCTGTATTCAGAGTCCTTATTTTCCTCCATAATTACTACTCTCTTGTTCCCTGTCCTGATCAAAATTTGCAGTAAAGAGTAAACCTGAGAATTCATAAGAGACAAGCATGGGAGTTGGGGGAGAGAAGTAGATGCTTCTTGAGCAATTAAAACAATGGTTACACCAAAATATAAAGACTCACAGAACTTCATTCTCATGGACTATCTCTGGATGAAATGTATTTGCTCACATTCATCAGGGTGGGATGGGGGGGCGGGCCAGGGCATGTGCTTTCTTCTCCTGTAATGGCTCTTGCTTTCATTGCCTTTCTACAAAGCATCGTTTTACATGGTATAGCTTGCTGATTATGGGGGTGCAGAGATCCAGATGAATCACAGAAGTAGGCAGAACGCACAAATATAAATTCTCCACAGTGGATCTTCCTCCCACACTAACCTTTCTCATATGGCTTTTTTTTTTAAACCTCCAACATCCTTTCTCCAATTACCTCATTGGAGCCCCAAAGTACAATGAATATGCTTACTATAGAATAAAAAGTACAAAAAAGTGTGTTCCAGGAAGAATGGGCACTGTCATTTCTTCAGTTCCTAGTATTTAGAAAAAAATTAAAACAGAAATACTATCCTAGGGTTTTTCTCCTTTCATAGCTAACTAAAATGGACATCCCAGACGTTTATACAGAGGTTTGAAAGTCTACTTATGACCAAAAGAAATCTTAGTGGGGTCCTTATTGAGACTGGATAGCTAGCTATGTGCTTTCTTCCAAATCGTTGCCATTTCTACACTAGTTTCCTCCTTCCCTTCGGTGTCAGGATGGTAGAGACCTCCTTTCAGACCTCACTCCCTGACTCCTCCACTTGTGCCCTTAATTCTATCTGCTAATGTCCTTGGCCCTGTCTCTTCATGCTGCTCTGGAATCTTGACCCATTGTTCCCTCTCTGCCTCTCTCTGTATCTGTATTTCTGTGTCTCCATATTTCTCTGTGTGTCTTCCTCTGTCATTATCCATGTGTGTGAACATCTTGTCTTCTGTCTCCCTCTCTCTGTCTTTCGTCTTCAGTCTCTGGCTCTCTGTACCTAATCCTGTCTCTGACACTTACTAGCTACCTGTGAAACCACTTAATTTACCTGAGCCTCAATTCCTTCATCTATAAAAGAGGGTACCTATCTCACACAGTTATTATAGGATCGAATGAAGTCGTATAGTAAAGTGCTTTATGTATCTTAGAGTGATATATGTGTGTGTGTGTGTGTTATATAAACATCAGCTATTATTACTGGCTCCTTCCCCCTGTTCATAAACATACTCGTGTCTCCCCTATCCTAAAAATATTTTCCCTTGACTCTGCCAATCCTTCTTATAGCTTTCCTCCCCTGAAGTGCTAAACTTCTAGGAAAAATAGCTTATAGAGAGACTAGAGGTCATGTAGGCCAGGGATGGGGAACCTGCGGCCTCGAAGCCACATGTGACCCTCTAGGTTCTCAAGTGCATACTTGAGAACCTAGAGGGTCACATGTGGCTTCGAGGCCGCAGGTTCTCCACCCCTGTAGCCTAACCCATAACAATCAAGTCAGAATCCTATCTGCAATGTCTCCAACAAGTCACCGTATAGCCTTTCCTTGGAGAACTCCAGTAACTGGGAACCCACTGCTTCCTATAGCAGTCCATCACTATTTGGACTGCTCTCTTTGTTGGTGCAGGCTCATCTTCCTGAGTTCAAATCTAGCCTCAGACATGTGCTAGCTATGTAACCTTGGGCAAGTCACTTAACTCTGTTTGCCTCAGTTTCTTCGTCTGTAAAATGCACTGGAGAAGGAAATGGCGAAGCACCCTAGTATCTTTGCCAAAACAAAACAAAACAAAGCAAAACAAAGTGGGGTCACACAAAGCAAGACTTGACTGAACAACAGCAATTATTAGAAAGTTTGGGGTTTTTTCTTTATATCAAGCCTAAATCCACCTCCACCCATTGTTATGAGTTCAGCTTCCTGAGGCCAAAAAGAACAAGTCGTATTCCTCTACCACACGACACCTTTTAAATACTTGAAGACAAAGAAAGACATCTTCATTTTTTTTAGGTGAACAGCTGTACTTCCTTCGACCAGTACCCCTATGCCTTGGTCTTCAGTCCCCTCACTGTTCTTGTTCTCCTGTGCTGTAGGCTTTCCTGTTTCCTGTCACCTACTTCTAAAATGCTCCCTCACATCTCTGCCTCCTGCCAACCCTGGCTTCCTTCAAGTCCCTGCTAAAATCTCACCTTTTTTGGGATTCCTCCTAATTCTATTGCCTTCTTCTGATGAGTATTTCCATTTTATCTTGTATACTACTTGCTTGCACATAGTTATTTGTACATTTTCTCTTCCATTATATGGTGAGTTCCTCAAGAACTGGGATTTTCTTTCGCCTTTCTTTATATCCCCAGTGCTAAGTACAGTGAAGTAGCTGGCAGGTGTTTTAAGAATGTTTATTGACTGACTGAATGAATGAATGACTCTTTGCCAGAATTGACCCAATCCTTGAGATATCACCAAACCAGAGATTTTAACCCATCTCTTATTCTAGACACTGTGCTTTTCATAATGCAGCCTAGATCCTAATAGTATTTTCCTTCTTTGAAAGCCATGTCGCACTCTAAGGCCTCCATTTGACTTTGCAGCCTCCCTAAGCTCCCAAATCTTTTGTTCACATGAACTTCTATTTAATCACATTTCCTTGATCCTGTTCTTCTGCAGTGAATTATTTGAATCCAAGCGTAGGACTTAGACTGATCTCTATTAAACACTCTATTAAAAAGAGTGGCACAGTTCCCTAAAAATGATGCATTAGCTTTTTGGCTGGAGTGTCACACTGTTGTCTCATATTGAGTTTGTAATCATTCAGTTCAATAAACATTTAAAGTGCCTACTATGTGCCAATATGCTAAAAACTCCCAGATCTTTTTCAAACCAACTGCTATCTAGTCGTGATTTCCTCCATCTTGGCCTTGTCACAATGATCTTTAACCCATTTATAAGACTTTGCATTTATCTTTTTAATTTTTTTCTTGTGAGACTCAGCCCAAGATTTCATCAGATATCACCTCTGTCATACAACACATCAGCTGTCACTCCTGGTTGTGCATAATCTACATGTTTGGTAAGTATGCTATCTACACCTTTTTCCTTGTCGTTGATTAAATATTAAATTACACAGTGTCGTAAATAGTTCCCCAGGGCACCCCATTAGAGAACTCCTTCCAAGCTGACATCACACTATTAGTGACCATTTTTTTTTTTGGTCAACAATTCAAACAATTCAGAACTCTCATAACTGGTCTGTGATCTAATTCATATTTCTCCACTTTTCCCCATAAGACTATCATGATATGCTGTAAAAGGCTTTTTGAGATGCAGGTAGTTGTTTTCTACACAGCCTAACAATTTCAAAAGAAGGAAATATATGCTAAATCTATAATGATTGCATGAGATTGGAAGTATTGAACAGCAAGAGATCTTAGAAAAATCTGCTCCAATACCCTTAAATGAAGAAGTTGAGGCCTGAGTAAGTTAAGTGACTTGCCCAATGTCACAAAGGTAGCAAACACTGGGGGCAAGAATTGAACCCTTTTTTGTGATTCCAGAGTTTGTATTCTTTCTACTGTAACATACTGCCTCAACAAGACAAGAAGCTAGAAACACCATACAAGGCAAAATTCTTATGTAATAATATACTGAAATGTTGAAATCTGCCATTTACCAACCCTCTGGTGATGAATGCAACCAAAGAAACAAACTTCAAAGGTACTTCAGGGCACAGCTGAAGTGGCCTTTGCCTGATCACCCAGTAGCAATAGCTTACTCTGAATTCCTACACTACACAAGATTCAGGAAACATTGATTCTACCCATTTATATGAAGAAAATGGACTACATGTAGGGTAAGGATAGAAAACATTTAAGAGTGGAAAAGGGCTTTAATTCCCAAATGGAAGAGAGATTAGAAATCCAAGAGGGAGAAATAGAAAGGGAAATTCTATTTAAAATAACTATATGAAGTATAAAATATTTGGAAGTCTACATGCCAAGACACACATAGGAACTATATGAACACAACTATAAAACACTTTACACAAATAAAGACATCTTAAAAATTGGAGAAATATGAACTGATCAGGTCAAGCAAATATAATAAAAATGACTATTGTCTAAATTGCTTGTTCAGTGTCATACCAATCAAACTACCGAAGGATTACTTTATAGAGCTAGAAAAAAAAATAATAACAAAATACATCCAGAGGAACAAAAGGTCAAGAATGAAGGGAATTAATGAAAAAAGCAGGAAGGAAAAATGCCTACCAGTACCAGATCTCGAACTGTTCTAAAAAGCAGTAGTCATCAAAATAATTTGATATTAGGTTAGAAATAGAAAGATTGATCAGTAGAATAGATTAGGTATATAATACACAGAATCAAATGTGAAGAGCACTTCAGTATTTGATAAACCAAAGATCTGAGCCACTGGAGTAAGAGTTCATCATCTGACAAAAACCATTGGGAAAACTGGAAAGTAGTTTGGCAATGACCCTTTATTAAATACCTGCTGTATGCTGACCACTGAGCTAAGTGTTGGGGATACAAAGAAAGGCAAAAGACAGGCCTTGCCCTTGAGACACTTATAATCTACTAGGAGAAACAGCATGTAAACACCTATGTGCCAACAAGCTACCTACAGGATAAATAGAAAATAACCAACAGAGGGAAGGCATTAGCATTAAATGGATTGAGAAAGGCTTCCTATAGAAGGTTGGATTTAGTTGGGACTTGAAGGAAGCCAGGAAAGGCAGGAAGCAGAGATGAAAATGGGAAACATTCCAAGCATGTGGAACAGCCAGTGAAAATGCCCCAAGTCAGGAGATGAGTATGTTGTTCAAGGAATGCCAAGAGGGTAAGTGTCACTGGATTGAAGAGTACTTGAATGGTGAGGTGAGGTAAATTGTAAGAAGAATGGAAAGGTGGGGTTAATAGGTATAGACCAGTTAAAGAGCAGCATCTTACACCATATACTAAGATATATTCCAAATGGATACATGGCATGAACATAAAGGGTGACATTGTGACCAAAGTAGAGGAGCAAGGAAGAATTTACCTGCCATATCTGGGGATAGGTGAACAGTTTATGACAGATAAGAGATAGAAAGGATCACAGAAGGTAAAATGTATAATACTGATGAAATATAGTTTAATCTTTTTTGCATAAAGAAAACCAATGCAAATAATATTAGAAGAGAAGCAGGTAAATGAGGAAAATGGTGCAAGTTTCTCTGGCAAAGATCCTAAGATCAAGGGAACTGATTAAAATTTATAAGAACAAAAGCCATTGTCCACTTGATAGTCTAAGGATAATGAACAGTTTTGAAAGAAGTCCAAGCCACCAATAGCCACATAAAAAAATGCTCCAAGTCAGAGATGTAAAACTCCCAGCTGAATGCAGCAGGAAACTGATTAAAATGTAATTGTGAAATGTTTAACGAAATAAATAAAAGTGCAATGCAACATAGATAATTTTAATTAGTGATTTTCTAAGTCAACATGCTGCCACAGGGATTCCTTTCTATTTGAATCTGATATCATTGCTCTAAATCACTAGTAATTATGTAATATCCCCCACATGTAGCATGGGGGTGGTGTTGTATAACTTGAAGAAAGGCATGATGGTCACCTCTAGACTCCTCTCCCCCATCCTTTTCCAAGGGAGACTTTAATTCTTGTCAAGAGAGGAAGTAGGCCAGAACCTTGGCCATTCTTCTCTCCTCAAAGAAAGGGAGTATTGTGCTAGAATTATATCTATCTGCTCCCTTAAATAGTTTATCTAGGGGATGTGGTTTTCAGATTTAAGCTAAACTTCTAGTTATTGTTTATTAATGGGGAAAGGAGGGCCCCAAAATTTATATCAGAGACTCTTTTCCCACCACATAGCAGTTCTATAGTGAACATCCATAGTAAGCAGCTGGAAACCCTTTTATCCAAGTCAATAGCAAAAACAAAAATCAAATAAAGTATACAAAGGAGAATATATACCAGACAATACACAGTGAAGGAACTTTCTCATTGGGAGTGAGGTAACTAGGCTCAATCAAGAGAGAGTTCTAGATCTTACCTAAAGGGAAACTCTCTGAAGTCTTTAGTATAGCAAGTTGGGATAGGGACATAATAGATATGACTGCTTGCTCCTTTCATATCACTTTCTTCCCAGAGTCTTATTCTCCCTTCAGCAACCTGAAATGACACTGGTTTGTCCACCTTCTCTCTGGAACCTGGAAGCCAAGAGCACCCAGATTACTGCACAGCTCGAAGAAAACTCAAGAGATTGAAGTCTCATATCAAATTGGGACTTAGATCAATACAAAACAAAACAATTCTGAGGTACCACCTCATGCCCATCAATTGTCAAAGTTGACAAAAAAGGGAAAATGACAAATGCAGGAGAGCTGTGAAACAGATACATCAATACACTCTTGGTAGTGCTTTGAACTGATCCAGACACCCTGGAAAGCAATTTGGAACAATGCTCCAAAGCTATTAAACTGTGCTCACCTTTTTATCCAGTAATACTAGGTCTATGTACCAAAGAGAACAAAGAAATTTTAAAAAATGACCCATATCTACAAAAATAATTTAATAAAAAATTAAATTTTATTTTATTTTCAAATAAAGATTCTCCTCTCCTCCCCTCACTTTTCCTCCTTTCTACTCTCCCATTGAGAAATCAAGAAAAACAAAACCTCTGTTAAAAATGTATATAGTCAAGAAAAACAAATTCCCATGTTGGCCATGTCCAAAAAATGTCTCAATCTGTACTTCAAATCCATCACCTCTCTATTAGGAATTGGGTACAGTGCTTCATCTAAGTCCTTTGGAAATAATTGTGGTTAGTCGTTGTGTTCATAAGAGTTTCCAAGTCTTTCTAATATTGTCTGTACAATATTATTGTATTGTATAAATTGTTCCCCTGGTTCTGCTCACTCTGCTTGAGCTCATACAAATCTCCCCAGGTTTCTCTGAAATTGCCCCTGTCATCATTCTTAAAACACATTGGTATTCCATCGCATTCAAATACCATAACTTGTTCAGCCATTGCCCAATTGATGGGCCTCAGTTACTAGTTCTTTGCTACTATGAAAAGAGTTGCTATAAATAACTTTCATACAAAACTCCTTTTGTACATGGGTCCTCCTCCTCTTTCTCTGATCTCTTTGAGGTATAGACATTGCTTTCTAGAATGGCTAGACCAGTTCACAGCTCCAGCAATAGGGCTTTAATGTACCTATTTCCTCACAGTCCCTCCCCCATTTGCCATTTCCCCTTTTTGTCAACTGACAATATAATAGTTGTGAGATGGAACCTCAGAGCTGTTTTAATTCACTTTGATATAATTCGTGATTTAAAGCAATTTTAATATGGTCATTGATAACTTGGAATTCTTGCTTTGAAAACTGCCTGTTCATATCCTTAGACTTTTTATCATTGAGAATTAACTGTACAAATTTGAGTTAATTCCTTATATGTACAGATTCATTCTATCGACCATTTAAAATAATTAATATCTCAGCCACAAAAATTATTTTCAATGATTGAGAAAGAAAAGATTCTAACAAACCCCTTATATGACATAAATATGGTTCTAATACCTGTCCCTTGTATGGAGTTTCTTGGTGGGAACTGGGAGTGACTTTACACATTAGAAGACTGCTTTCTCTGAGAAAGAACTATACCTTCCTGGATAACATCCAACACATGAGGGTGTATGTATGAGTGCCCACAAGCAACCAGAACCCAAATTGATAACAAGGGGTAAAGAACCAGAGAAAGGATAACATACCCTTAGGAATAAAGATCTTTCATGATAAGAGCAGGGGCTAGTATTGAGTCTCACATTTGCGACACAGAGTGACCCCTACTATATCAACATTATTTCTTTCAGGAACTGATCCAGTCAGTCCTCAACAATTGCACCCCTTCTTCAAGCATTCATGTGATTTTATTAGTAATATTCAGTTTGCATTGGCAATCACAAATATTTGCACCTATGTGTAGTAGAGAAAAAAATGAGAGGCATCATGCATATAAGTTAGTGGAGAGGCTGGTATCCTATTAGGCACTTCACTGGTCTGGTTCACCCTGCTATTGTAAAGAGCTCTCTACACATTTGTTACATATTTTTGTTTCCTATAAAACTAAGTTTTATGTTGCAATTACACCCCCAAAGTGTAGTGCAAGTCCTTTGGACTCTAAGTCTAAATGTGCAAAGAGAGTGGTGAAGTTTAGTGAGAAAAAAAGGTGTTAGATAAACTTTGTACCAGAATGTCTGCAGCCACTGTCTGTCACAAGTTCTGTGCTAACAAACTGAGGATTTGTTATGTATATAAAAGGAGGAAAGTATTTCATACTGGTGTGTCCTTCATGATCTCTAACTCCATCAACCTGCTGTGAAAGATAGTGTCTAAGATAATCCCTAGTCTTGGCATCTTCCAACAACAGTGACTAAAGTCCCATCAACCTCTTCCTTGGTTTTCAGGGGCAACCAAGGCAGAGAGGTTTATTATGCCTTTACATTGCCATCTGACACAGTGGAAAGTAAGATTCAGGTTTAAAATATTTTAGTTTTAAGAACTTTATTTACTGTATAGTATTCATGATACTATAAATTTCAGATGTTATGAAAAGTGAGCATTGTCTAAAATCAATGTTTTTTATTGAGATGTTAGCACAAAAGGTCATAGAATTCTAGGGAATTACTAGTGAGAAAAAATGTTTCACATGCTACCAATTTTATTTTGTGTACTGCATTTTATGGGTTATTTCATGGTTACTGTGTTGAGAAAAGTACATATTATCAGGATTAGTGTTTTTTCAATAGAGAATCGCATGCAGAAAAAATCGCAGCAATCTTTAGTGAAAGATTACAGTTTGTTGTAATTATAGGAGGCTAACCCCCTTTTTCCCATAGGTTCAATGTGTCAACATTCCTGTTTTTTACTCCCACACCATTTTCTAGGAAAGTTACCCCCATGAAAATTGAGGATTACCTGTATTTCCAACTGAGGCAAGCAGAAAATAGGAAGAATGGGATGAGATCTGCAAAGTAAATAACATAGAAGTGATGTATAAGTGGGAGTTTAAATTTGACGCTTTGGCAGTTTAAACATCATAGAAGACACAAACAGAAATAAAAAGAATGATATAAGATAGAGGGCATGAATCAGAAAATATGATTGAGGTCATAAAGAAAGAGAAATGATGAGTGTAAAACAAAGGAAAATAGCTTTACTAAGGCCCCAACAATAGAATGTAACTTTTAAAAAGAGGTTGAAGTGGAGAGGGAGGATTTTGAACAATTTACTTGAAAGGGAGAGGTAATAGAAAAATCAGAAGAGCTAGAGAAGCAGATAAATGAATCAAAAGAATGAAAGAGAAATTAATAATTTAAATAAATTCAGAGAACTTAGAATACAGAAAGCAAACAAGAGTGGAGAGAGGAGCCTGTGGAAACAAAATAACATCATAATAACATAAAACTAATGACTTTTAAAAATGCAATAAAAATCCACAAATAATGTAGAAACACAATCTTGCAATTATCATGTTAAATGTGAATGGATTTAACATTCCAACAAAGTGAAAGAAAGTAGAAAGATAGGCAAGAAACCAAAACCCAATAATCAGCTATATGCTGGAAATACATCAAAAAAGGAGAGGCATGTATAAAATGAAAATAAGCATGTACAAAAAAAATACATGATTTTTTAAACAGATGCTTTAATCATACTATTTGAAAAAGCACAAGTAAAAATTCATGATGGCAGGAGAGATAAAGAGGGAAAGTTGAGTTATGCTTAGTGAAATCATAGACAGTGAACTGCTATTACTACCAAACATATGTGCACCAAATAACATAGCATCCAAATTCATAAAGGAAAAGATAATAGAATGACAAAAAGAAAGTAACACAAAAACAATAGTAAAACTTTAATGTTTCTTTCACAGAGATGTACAACTATGTAAGAAAGACAAAAAAAGAAAATATAAAACTGAACAAACTTTCAGGGTATAGTACTAATGTTCGTAATGGGAACATTAAAGATATATATATTCCTCTGCACAAAGGTCATCTTTACAAAAATAGAATGTGCTACAGCAAAGAGAAATTATAAATAAAGGAAATACTAAACATATCCTTTACAGACCATAATGCAATAAAAATAATACAGCGAACACAAGCCAAAGTTATCGACATAAATGAAGTCTTAATAATAGAATCATGAATAATGAGTATATCAAAAACAAATCATAGAAACAGTTAATAACTATTTGGAAAAAATGATAATGAGACATCATACCAGAATTTCTGAAATGCAGTCAAAGCATTCCTCGTAAAGAAACATATTTCTGAAAACAGACATAAACAAAATAGAAAAAAAGATCAAAATGAATGTGAAATTTTTAAAACTAAAAATCAATTTAAATAATTGTTAATTTAATTAAACAATATAATTTAAACAAATGCAAAATAAGAACAAAGAGAAAATCTTGAAAATTTTAGGAGAAATAGGTAAAACCAAAAAAAAAAGACTGTAGAAATAAAGGACATAATTGGAGAAATATTCCTTGCTAATGACCCAGACTAATTGGACCTAACCAATAAAACAAAAATTCCTATACTACTTAAATTAATTTACAGATTTAGGGCTAACCAGATCAAACTAACGATAAGAGAAAGGAACAGCATTTGTTAAATGCCTACTATGTACTAGGCACTGTGTTAAGTGATTTATAAATATTATCTAATTTGATTTCATAACAACCCTGTGAGATGATTACAATTATTACCTCCATTTAATTTTTTCAGTGTTGCTAATTAATTTATTTCGAGTTTTCAAGATTTACTTCTACAAGATTTTGAGTTCCAAATTTTCTTCCCACCTCTCCCCTCCTCCCACCCCAAGATGGTGTGCATTCTGATTAACCCTTTCCCCAGACTGCCCTCCCTTCTATCACCCCCACTTCTTTTATCCCCTTACCTTCTATTTTCCTGTAGGGCAAGATAGATTTCTATACCCCATTGCCTGTATATCTTATTTCCCAGTTGCATGTAAAAACAATTTTTAGCATTCATTTTTAAAACTTTGTTTTCCAAATTCTCTCCCTTCTTCCCTCCCACCCACCCTCAATGAGAAGGCAAGCAATTCGACATAGTACATGTGTAATTATGCAAAATACTTCCAAAATAGTCCTGTCGTGAAAGACTAACTATATTCCCCATCATCCTATCCCACCCCACCATTTATTCTATTCTCTCTTTTGACCCTGTCCCTTTTCAAAAGTGTTTGCTTCTGACTATCCCCTCCCCCAAGCTGCCCTCTCTTCTATCACCCTCCCACCCTTTGCCCCCTACTTTCCTGTAGGGTAAGATAGATTTCTGTACCCAATTGAGTGTGCATGTTATTTCCTACTTAAGCCAAATCCAATGAGAGTAACGTTCATTCATTCCCTCTCACCTCCCCCCCTCTTTCTTTCCATGGGGGAGATGCTTTTTCTTGCTTTTTTAATGTGAGATAATCTACCCCATTCTACTTCTCCCTTTCTCCTTCTCCCAGTACATTCCTCTCTCACCCCTTAATTTTATTTTTAGATATTGTCCCTTCATATTCAACTCACCCTGTGTCCACCCTGTGTCTATACCCATATGCATATATATATATATATATATATATATATATATATATGTATATATACATGTATATATATATTCCCTCCTATTATCCTAATACTGACAAAGGGCTCATGAGTTACAAATATCATCTTTCCATGTAGGAATATAAACAGTTCAACTTTATTAAGTCCCTTATGATTTCTCTTTCCTGTTTACCTTTTCACCCTTCTCTTGAGTCTTGTATTTGAAATTCAAATTTTCTATTCAGTTCTGATCTTTTCATCAAGAAAGCTTGAAAGTCGGCCGGGACCCCTGAACGGTGGGGCGTGGGGGGGGGGGTGTTGCTGAGACCCCGGGGTCCCGCGCCTCTTCCTCCCACCATGGCTCATGGCACCGGTTCTCTCCGCAGCCGGAGCTGTCGCGCACCACGCGGAGGTGGTAAGCCAGGCGCTGCACCTCGCCCTCCCGGAGCTGCCGGTGCTGCCGGTGCTGCTGAACCCAGGCAAGCCCCCCCCGGAGTGCCCCGACGGCAGCCGGGTGGAGCTCTGGAGTGGCATTAAGAAGGGCCCCCCGCGAAAACTGAAGTTTTCCGAGCCGGGGCAGGTGGTGGAAGAGCTTAAGAACCGGTGGGCCTAAGTGAGCCCTCCCAAGCGAGCAGGACATCCCACGACGAGCTGTCTGTCCCCAGTGAGTTTGGAGCATCCACGATGGAATGTGACCAAATCTCCAGTCCCGTCCCTGAAGCTATCGTTCCTTCCTCTGGGAAGGGCAGTGGGTGCATGGTGAGCCTGGTGATGTCAAATTGTTAATAAAAGCTTTTGATACAGTTAAAAAAAAAGAATGCTTGAAAGTCTTCTATTTCGTTGAATATCCATTCCCCCCTCCCCCCCCCCAAGAATTTTACTCAGTTTTGCTAGGTAGGTGATTCTTGGTTTTAATCCTAGCAACTTTGACCTCTGGAATATCATATTCAAAGCCATCTGACCCCTCAGTGTAGAAGCTGCTAAATCTTGTGTTATCCTGATTGTGTTTCCACAGTACTCAAATTGTTTCTTTCTGGCTGCTTGCAATATTTTCTCTTTGACCTGGGAACTCTGGAATTTGGCTACAATATTCCTAGGAGTTTTCCTTTTGGGATCTCTTTCAGGAAGTGATTGGTGGATTCTTTCAATTTCTATTTTACCCTCTGGCTCTAGAATATCAGGGCAGTTTTCCTTGATAATTTTCGAAAGATGATGTCAAGGCTCTTTTTTTTTTAATCATGGCTTTCAGGTAGTCCAATCATTTTTAAATTTATAATCTCTCCTGGATCTATTTTCCAGGTCAGTGGTTTTTCCAATGAGATATTTCACATTGTCTTCTATTTTTTTTTTCATTCTTTTGGATCTGTTTTATAATTTCTTGATTTCTCAGAGTCATTAGCTTTCATTTGCTCCATTCTAATTTTTAAGGAATTATTTTCTTCAGTGAGCTTTTGGACCTCCTTTTCCATTTGGCCAATTCTGCTTTTTAATGCATTCTTTTCCTCATTGGCTTTTTGGAGCTCTTTTACCATTTGGGTTAGTCTTTTTATTAAGGTGTTATTTTCTTCAGCATATTTTTGGGTCTCCTTTAACAAGCTACTGACTTGTTTTTCATGATTTTCTTCCATCATTCTCATTTTTCTTCCCAATTTTTCCTCTACTTCTCTTATTTGATTTTCCAAATCCTTTCCCAGCTTTTCCATGGCCTGAAACCAATTTGTATTTTCTTGGAGGCTTTTGATGTAGGAGTTTTGACTTTGTTCTCCTCTTCTGGCTCTATGTTTTGATCTTCTTTGTCACCAAAGTAAGTTTCTATAGTTTGAGGGTTTTTTTTTAAACTGCTCATTTTTCCCAGTCAATTACTTGATTTGTTAACTTTTTGTTAAGGCAGGATTCTGCTTCCAGTGTGGAGGGTGTACTCTCCCAAGCTTCAGGGGTTTTGTGCAGCTGTTTTCAGAGATACTTCTAGGCACCTGTAAATTTTCAGTTCTTCCAAGATGGTATGATCTTAAAGAGAGGTATTTACTCCTGTCCCGGCTTGTGTTCTGGTCTATGAGTGATGACAAGCACTCTTTTCTATGTTGGAACTGTGAGGAGGATTCCTTCTCCACAGCTGCCACAAGCTCTGCCACTCCAGTGCTTCTCCTCACCCTGGGACTGCCACCCAGGACTGTGATCCAGATTCAAGCATAGGAGAATCCTGTCTCAGTGCCAGCAAAGAGATCCCTGCAATCCCTTTGCGATTAACAGCTCCCCACTGTCTCTTGGCCAACAGCTCTGAAAGCAGTCACTGCTGTGGCTGCCACCACCTCCACCAAACTGGGGCTGGGTACAGACCACACTCCTCTCTCCCCCAGGTCCCAACAGACCTTTCCTACTGACCTTCTATGTTGTCTTCAGCATTTGTGGGTTGAGAAATTTGGAAACTGCCACAGCTGCCAGTGATTCAGTGCTCTGAGGCCTGCACCGGGTTTGTTTGGGCCCGATCTGTGCCTATGAGGCCAGTGTTGGTCTGTGCTCCTCCCCCAGCCCGGTGCGACAACCTTTCCTGTCGACCTTCCAGGTTGTCTTGGGCTGAAAATTTGTTTCACTCTGTCATTTTGTGGGTTCTGCTGCTCTCGAATTTGTTTAGAGTCATTTTTTACAGGTATTTGGAGGTGTTTGGGGGAGAGCTCAAGCTAGTCCTTGCTTTTACTCCCCCATCTTGGCTCTGCCCCCAAAGACATTCCTATCCCCATTTGATGACTGAAGAGGCTGAGGCAGACAGAGATGAAATGTCTTGCTCAGGTTAACATAGCTAAGAAGTGTGTGACTTAAAGGAATAAGGAAATTTCTATTTCTTTCTATGTAATTTATACAAAAAAGCTTAGAATGTCTTATAAAAAACAGTGTGAATCAAAGGAAGAGAGCACTTTCAAACCTCAAGCTAGATTATGAAACAGTAATCATCAAAACTATTTGATAGTAGTTGTTGTTCAGTTGTTTACAGTCGTGTCCAGATCTAAGATTCTAGAGTGGTTTTCCATTTCCTTCTCCAGCTCATTTTACCAATGAGGAACTGAGACAAACAGGGTTAAGTGACTTGCCCAGGGTCACACAGCTACTAAGTGTCTGAGGCCAGATTTGAACGCAAAAAGATGAGTCTTTCTAACTTCAAGCCCAGCCCTCTTTCCACTGCCCCAACCTTTGATACAAGACCTGAGTTTCAGTCTGGTCTCAGACACTGACCAGCTGTGTGACCCTGGGAAAGTCACTTAACCTTTGTCTGCTTCAGCTTTCTCCACAATAAAATGCGGACAATAACAGCCACTACCACCCAAGGTTGATGAAACCTGGGAAATTAAGATTTTAATGTCTGTGTTTTGACTATAGAATGACAAGCATATTTTGAAAACATATGTCTGATTGATATATTTTTCCATTTCCCTCTGATGTTTGGCTTCAGGTACGAGTCTGTATATACAGACTGCTCTGGGAACAGATGAGTAGACTCTTATCCAGACAGAGAGATTTAGGAGCTCACGTAAAAAGCTGAATTTGAGGGATTCTTTGATCTGAAGAATTGAGAAGATACATACATATATATACATATATATACATATATGTGTGTGTGTATATGTATATATATATGTGTGTGTGTTCATATATAAATATACACACATATATACATATACATATATAACTACACACACACATTTGTGTATATATATATGTGTGTGTGTGTGTGTGTATATATATATATATATATATATATATATATATATATATATATATATATAGTTTATATACTGTGTTGTCGTTTTTTCAGTCATGCCTGACACTTTGTGACTCCGTGGACCATAGCATGCCAGTGCTATCCATGAGGTTTTCTTGGTAAAGAGAGTTCTCCAGTGGATTAAGGCAAGTGGAGGTTAAATGACTTACCCAGGGTCACACAGCTAGCAAGTGTCTGAGGCCAAACTTGCTCTGGTCTTCCTGACTTCATGCCCAGCACTCTATCCACCAAGCCACTTAGCTACCCCTGTTTATTCATAGCTGTTGTCATTCTCTTCTCCCATTATACTGTGAGCTCCTTGAGATCAGGGACCATCTTTTGCCTTTCCTTGTACCCCTGGTACTTAGCATAATGCCCAGCATGTAATACGTGCTTAGTAAATAGTAAATAAATAAAGACTACTCTGAGAAAGGCAGCTAGTCAAGTGTCCAATAAGAATGCAGGGCTGATGCAGGAGGGAATCGGCTCCCCTTCACTTGACGATACGCGCCAGGTATTTTGTACAAAGGATCCTTTTTCAGGCACAGGTTGTACTGGTGGGTTGACCAACTGAAATTTAGTAATCTCAAGATTCTTGTCGAGGAATTCCAAGGCTCGAAACACTAGCACTAGAAAGCAACTCAACCAGCTGAAGACTAGATATCTCCTAGACAAAACAGTGGTAATGAAGGAGACGTCCTGGCTGATTATTTATAGTTCCCAATGCCAAGTCAAATCCATGAACTTTTAATAAGTACTTAGTATGGGGGGGGCAGAGCCAAGATGGCCGCATGAAAACAGTGTCTTACCGGAGCTCTCTCACAAGTTCTGTCAGATTCCTATAAAAAAAAAGTGAATTTGAGTAGATTTGAGAGAGTTAGAAACCTCGAGAAGTCTGAGTGGGACAAATTTCCCAGCCAGGAGAGTCTGAAAGGCTGAAGGAACGAATCTGTAGGCTAGGAGAGCGCTCGGCATGCAGAGCTGCTCCAGACAGGACCAAAGGAGAAGCGGCTGGCCGGGAAAGCCATGTGGGAGACAGGCTGGGAGAAAGCCAGGCGCCTGAAACCAGAGGAGATCCCCAGGCCTCCCAACACAGGACAGCACTCTATAGAAGTGACTAGAGGCAGCCCAGTGCCACCGACTGTGAGATACCAACTCCTGAGGCTTGCAGCCCAAAGGTATGAAATGGTTCTTCATCTTCCGGGAACCATAATGGCCAGGTAAATGGCTCTAATCCCTCCCCTCCCCACCTAGAGAATTCCTTGTGGGGGGGGGGGTTGGGGGGGAAGAACTCTGGAACAGAGGAGATAGAAGTGGGGCTTCAGTGGCCAAGTAGTGGGAGTACCTGAGTCGCAGAGGGGCAGAGCCAACAGGGGTCAACACCAGGAACCCAGACATACTCTTGCTCCCCCAGGGGAAGTGCCAGACACCCAGCTCAAACAACAAAGAGCTGAGACCATTGCTGAAGAGCAACAGTGCTGGAAAACAACCCCAGGGGAAGAGGAGATTTCAGGCAGCCAGACCCTCTCCACCACACAACGGGAAACTGAAGGCTATAATTCACAAAGCCAACAACGAGACTCACAATCCCCAGAATAAGAAAGCTGGGACAGAGAGCCCTGA
>CM053622.1:735698842-735717722 GCA_028646595.1 Phalanger gymnotis | reverse complement strand
CAGGCAATGGGGCATAGAAATTTATCCTGCCCTACAAGAAAGAAAGGGAAAAGGGGATGGGAGGGGAGTGGGGTGACAGAAGGGAGGGCTGACTGGGGAACAGGACAACCAGATTATACGCCATCTTGGAGTGGGGGGGGAGTAGAAATGGGGAGAAAATTTGTAATTTGAACTCCTGTGAAAATCAATGCTGAAAAACTAAATATATTAAATAATAAAAAAAATTAAAATTAAAATCCTGCCTTTGCTCACCACAATTTATATTTCAGTGGAGGGATAAACATGATAACAGCTTCTCTTGCTGAACCTGCTCAAAACATCTCTGGAATCTTGCACATATATGTCCTAACACTGGCAATACGAACATCCTCTGCCCCCATGCTGAGCAAAACCAAAACAAAGCAAACAATGGCAACAAAAAAGACAACAAAACAAGGAGAATTCATTCTATTGCTATTCCTTCTCTAAGAGCACTAACTTCTCTAGCAGTATGAGGACAGGCATTTTTTTTTCTTTGAAACTAGTTCTCCCTGTGTCATGCAGGCATGAAGTACAGGGTCTGCTCAACAGTCTGATCCCTCTATTGATCAATAGGGGAGGTCTGACCTATTCCATTTTCAACAGAGACCAGAAGCCCTTCCTTAGACAACCTGGTTCCCCAATTCCCATCTCCATATTAATACTGGACTTAGTGAGGGACAGCTGATCAACTTAGCCTGCTACAGCTCCAAACTCTTGAGCTCAAGAGATCTGCCATCTTCAGCTGCTCTGGTAGGAGGGATTACAGGTATGCGCCACCAAGCCCAGGCACATTTGTTTTCATTTTTTACTTTTATCTTTCTTGAAATTTACTATGTTTCTTGTCTAATTCTAATTCTGTATAATTATATATCTCTAATTCTGTATAATTATAAATTGCTTTCATAGATAAGATTTGGTTTGATTCAAAGGACTCTTGGGGGGTAGGGGGAGAGGAGGAATGGAGATCATTATTGGGGCATGCTGAATCCATACTCTTGAGAAAGAAAAAAGAATGTCAGGATCACAGATTTAGAGCTGAAAGGGACCTTAGAAGCTATCTAGTCTGACTCCTTAAATTTTCAGATGAGGTAACTGAGGCCTAAAAAAGGAAAGTGACAAGTGACTTGCCCTATGTCACCCAAGTGGCAAAGACAGGATGTAAATCTAACAGCAGATCCAGCATTCACCCCACTCAACTGTTCCACCTTTAGTTGATGCTTTTACCTTTGAATGTTGGTGTAGTTTGGAGGAGAGGTGTTTTTGGAGGGGGGAAGGCAGGGCAATTGGGGTTAAGTGACTTGCCCAAGGTCACATAGCTAGTAAGTGTGCCAAGTGTCTGAGTCTGGATTTGAACTCAGGTCCTCCTGACTCCAGGTCTGGTGCTCTACTCACTGCGCCATCTAGCTGCCCCTGGTGTGTTTTTTAATGCAAAGCAGAGTTCAACCTACATCTGGTCTAGGCTCAAACATTTGTCCTTCTACGCAAACTTAAAGCATCTACTTCTTGAGAGAAGGATATTTTTTTTTCTTTTTGTATCATGTCTGTCTTCCATATAACTTAAGGAAATGATATAAAGTCTTCAGGAAGACATTATGGAATGTTTTTCCATGGAACTTAGTCCTAATTTTCTTTTTCTGTTGGAGATAAGGTGGGTCTTCTTAAAAGCCTACTTAGTACTTCATTAAAAAGGTACCAACACATAGAAGTATAGACATACAAATAGAGGGAGAGAGGGAAGGAAAGGAATGGAGGAGAGAGAGAGAGAGAACGAGAGAACGAGAGAGAGAGAGAGAGAGAGAGAGAGAGAGAGAGAGTTTTTTTGCAAATATACTTCAAGGGAGCTGTAGATCAAATTACTAGACTATGAAATGTAGAGATTTAGAGATTGGCTCAATAGCCTAACAGCAATTCAAATTCCAACGACTCTGGACTGTTCCCTAGTCCATAAACTGCAGAGAAAATGATCTTGCTTGTTGCATTTCTTTTTTGCCAGCCAGGACAGCTGCTATGGCAGAGAGTTTTAATATAAATGTAAAGGACTATTGGATAGCCATTTCAGATATTGGTAATAGAACTTCCAGCTTCCTTTTTTTCCCTTCAGTTGTTTGAACTGAGAATAGAGAAGAGAGCTGGTCTGAGAGGTCTGGGAGGTGGGGTATACAAATGTGTGTATGCTGACGATGAGGAAAGAAGCCCAGAGCTGAGTAGAGTGGAGAGTATGGGGATGTTCAAACTAAGAATTAGTGGCCCAGCCAAAAAAGAATCACATCAAATAAACCCACATAAATCTTCAACATTCCTATATATTAGCAATGAAACCCAGCAGGAAGAGATAGGAAGAGAAATTACATTTAAAATAACTGAAGACTATATAAAATACTTAGAAGTCTACCTGCCAAGATGCACACAGAAAGTAAATTGATACAATTACAATACCCACTTCACACAAATAAAGACAGATATAAACAATTACAAAAATATTAATTGACATTGAGTAGGCAGAGCCAGTATAGTAAAAATGATGGCACAACCTAAATTAATTTACATATTCAATGCCATATTAATCAATCTACCAAAATATTACTTTATAGAACTAGAGAAAATAATAACAAAGTCATCTAGAAAAACAAAAGGTCAAGAATTTCAAGGGAATGAATGAAAAAAACATGTGAAGGAAGAGGGCCTAGCAGAATAGTGGTTGATCAATGGAAAGATTTGGTATACAATATGCAAAAGAAAATGAACACGGCAACTCAGTGTTCGATAAACTCAAATATCCCAGTGACGGGGTAAGAACTCTCTGTTCACCAAAATCTACTAGAAAAACTGGAAATCAGTCTGGCAGAAACTAGGCATAAAGCAACATCTCACACCATATGCTGACAGAAACTCAAAATAGATACATGATTTAGACATAAAGGGTGTTGTTGTTTGTCCTTTTGTTCTAGATAAGGACCAATGACATCAGGAACGTGATGCCTTGACTTGCAAGAGAATTGAATTCAATGAGGCAGGACTGTGCAAAGTCACCAGCCTCACTTCCTCTTCCAGGGCCAACTGGGTCCAGTGGCAAAAAATAGTCAGGATGACTGGAGACAGTCCCAGATGCAGTGGGAGACCTTGGCTTTTTTAAGCTAAGGTCTTTCCCAGGTCTCAGTTTGTCTGAGACAAAACCCATTAAGTGATTAAGACTGGGTAGGAAATGAGGCAAAAAAAATGGCCTTTTTTACCTATTAAAAAAAAAAATCAATCTGGGAAGGGAAAACCCTCAGGATTTCTGGCCAGAAGAAAAACAATTGCTATTTGCACTCTTTCTGAGCCAACAAAACCCAAACAATGACCAACTGAGGCTTGGATTGAGACCTATTACTAGTCAATCAGTGAGAGCCAGATGGGTTTAAGGCATAGTCAAGTAGCTCCATGTGAATTCCAATTGGCTTTATCAAAGTCTGGTTTTCCAAAGCTCTATTTCAAAAATTTATATTCCTTGTAAAGTCTTTCCCATGTCTCCGTTATAAATGATATGAGTTATATATGATGTCACATAAAGGGTGACATCATAAACAATCAGGAGAACATGGAAAAAATTACCCATCAGATCTATAGATAGGAAAAGAGTTATGACCAAAGAAGAGACAAAGAAATTCAAATGGATAATTTTAACTACATTAGATTAAAAAAGTTTTGCACAAACGAAACCAATGTGGCTAAAATGAGAAGAAAAGCAGGAAACAGGGCAGGGGGAGGAATTTTCAGCAAGTTTCTCTGATAAAGGTCTCATTTCTCTAATATATAGAGAACTGAGCCAATTTTATAAAAAATAGAAGCCATTCCCCAAGTGATTAATCATGAAATGTTATGAACAGGCAGTTCTCAGAGCAAGTAATCAAAGCTATCAATAGTCATGGGAAAAAATGTTCTAAACCAGTAATAGTTAGAGAAATGCAAATTAAAACAACAGTGAGGTACCACCTTACACCCAACAGATTGGCTAAAATGACAGAAGAGGAAAAAAAAACTAATGCTGGAGGGGATGTAGGAAAATAGGTACGCTAATTCACTACTAGTAGAACTCTTCTGGAGGAAAATTTGGAACTATGTCCAAAGAGTTATACAACTGTGCATATCTTTGGGCCAGCAATAATACCCCCACTAGGTCTATATCACAAGATCAAAGGGAAAGGAAAAGGACTTATATGTTCAAAAATATTTATGGCAGCTCTTTTTATGGTGGCAAAGAGCTGGAAATTGAAGGGATTCCCATCAATTAGGCAATTGCTGAACAACTACGATACATGAATGTGATGGAATACTATTATGCTATAGGAAGTGATGTAGGGAGAGGACAGACCCAAGATGGTGGAGTAGAGGCAGCAACTCAGACAAATTTTGCCAACATTCTCCTTCAAACAACTTCAAAATAATGTATCAAATCAAATTCTGGAGTAGCCTAGCCAACAAAAGTTCAGGGTGAGATATTTTTCCAACCTAAGAAATTTATGAGGTATTCAAGAAAGGTGTGTTACACCAGGATGGGGGTTGGCCCAAAGCACACATGGCAGCAACACCAGCATTGGGAATTGGCAGAGGCTGTGACAGTAGCAGCAGCTTCAGGAGCTTTCAGCCCAAAAACAGCAAGGGGACTGGAAAACTGGTTAGAAAGAGATTGTAGGAAACCTTGACCTGACATTGGGCATAGGACCAAGCACTGTTTGGCAACTACATGGCCCATACACTGTTCCAGGTCACAATTCCAGAGCAGAAAGGGAAGAAGGACCCTGGTTGCAGTTATATGGCAGAGAAGAATTCTAGCATTTGTGGCTCCAGGGAAACAGGAGCCCTTCATAGGTAAATATCAAAGCACAAAGAGAACAGTGACCATACCTCTTACTGGAAGCACTGAGAACTTATAGACCCCCAGAACTAACTCTGAAGAGAGCAGTGTGAAAAAGTCAAAAATTATAGATAATGTTTCCCCATCCTGAGACAAGCAGAGTCCAATTTTTACATAGAGCTCAAAGTCAAGAAAGAGTCAGGAAAAATGAGCAAACAACAAAAAAAGAACCTGACCATAAAAATTTACCAAGGTGGCAGACACAAATTGAGACACAAACTCGGAAGAAGACAACAATACAAAAATGCAAATTTGACAGAAGCTCAACAAGAATTCCTGAAAGAGTTAAAGAAAGAGAGTGGTTAAAAAAATTGGAGGAAAAATGAGAGTGAAGCAAGAAAATTAGGAAAAGACAATTGACAGTTTGGTAGACGAGGCACAAAAACATATTGAAGAAAATAATACCTTAAAAATAAAATTGGCCAAATGATAAAAGACAGGGGAAAATCCACTGAAGAAAAGAACTTCTTAAAAAGCAGACTTGGCAAATAGAAAAAGGTACAAAAGCTCAGCGAAGAAAATAATTCCTTAAAAAGTAGAATTGGATAAGTGGAAGGGCTCCATGAAATATCAAGAAACAATAAAACTACATTTAAAAAATGAAAAATAGAAGAAAATATGAATTCTACAAAACACTTAAAGAACAAGTAATTCCAATACTATATAAACCATTTGGAAAAAAAAAATAGGCAAAGAAGGAGCCCTACCAAATTTCTTCTGACATAAATATGGTTTTGATACCCAAGCTAGGGAAAGCAAAAACAGAGAAAGCAAACTATAGGCCAATTTTCCTAATGAATATTGATGCAAATTTTTTAAAATAAAATACTAGAAAGGAGATTATAGCAACATATCACAAATAGCATACACTATGACCAGGTAGGATTTATACCAGGAATGCAGGGCTGGGTCAATATTAGGAAAACTATGAGTATAATTAACCATATCAATGGTTAAAACCATTCAATCATATCAATACCAAAAACAACAAAAATCATATGATTATCTCAATAAATCCATAAATAGCTTTTGAAAAAAATCAACATCCATTCCTATGAAAAACCCTAGAATGCAAAGGAATAAAAGGAGCCTTTCTCAAAATGATAACTAGTCACCACCTAAAACCAAGAGCAAGAATTATCCATAATGGGGATAAACTGGAAGCCTTCCTAATAAAATCAGGGGTAAAGCAAGGATGTCCATTAGTGCTCCTGTTATTCAATGTTGTACTAGAAATGTTACCTATAGCAATAAGACAAGAAAAAAATTGAAAGAATAAAAATAGGCAATGAGGAAACAAAACTATCACTGTTAAGGTATACCACCAGACTCTTAGTCACCCACACTCACAACCTAAATGTTATCCCTGACTGTTCACTCTTTCTCGCACTTCCCCATTCCATATAGAATATTTTGCGAAGACTTGTTAATTCTGCCTTCATAATATCTCTCATGTATGCCCCCTTCTCTCCTTCTGACATTGCTGACACTCTGGTATGGGGTCCATTCTGGACTACTGCAATAGCATGTTGATTGGTTTCTTGCTACCCATCTCTCTCCACTCCAGTCTGTCCTCTACTCCCCTGTCAATTTGATCTTCCTAAAGTTCTAGTCAAACCAAATAATCCTCCTACTCAATAACTTTCTATGGCTCCCTATCACCTCCATAATCAAGTACAAAATCCTCTGTTTGGTCTTCAAAGCCCCTCCCTACTTTTCCAGTCTTTGTACACCATTTTCCATCTCCCAACTGTAATAGTAATTAAGGTGGGACTTTTTGTTTTTCTTCTCTTAAGTGCCTTTAATGATTCTGGCCTTTGTTTGAATGGAGCAGATAAAGTAGGATCTTTTTGTTTTGCTTATTTCTCAGCACAGAGACAACTGGGAGTCATTGATTTGTATATGATGTGATACTGGGGATGGGGAACTATCCCACACTCAGCCTGGGTGAGGTCAGAGCCCTCAGGGCTCTGAACAGGATATAATTGAGGACAGCTTGGCATTTGATTTTGGGAGCACACTCATGGAAGGAGTTTTGAGACTCTGGGCAAGCTGCAAACTGCCCCCCAGCTTTGTAACCCAGAAGGTGGCACTAGTAACTATGTATTGTGATTTGAATCAGACAAGGTCTGTCTGTTGATGTTTGTAATTTGTTTGTATTTGCTTTGAAGTTCAGGAGGCTGATCTTTTCCCCTGAACTGTGAATGATATTTGTATGTTTGATGAAACTGAGATTGTTAACCCCTTAAAGTTACTTTCCTTAGTAAAGCAGATCAAAGAACCTGTGTTGGCAGCTTTCTGGGTGCTGGGTGTTGCTGGATCTTATACCCCCATAGAAGCTGCTAACAAGATTGTTACAGCACCAACACACACACACACACACACACACACACACATACTCTTTGATCCAGTGACACTGGTCTCCTTGCTGTTCCTGAAACAAGATACTCTATCTCTTGATACCAGACATTTTCATTGACTGTCTCCCATCCTCTCCCTCCTTAGCTCACTTTCTGGCTTCCTTCAAGTCCCAGCTAAAATGACACATTTTAGAGAAAATATTTCACAATCCCCCTTAATTCTAGTACCTTCCCTTTGTTGATTATTTCCAATGGTTATATGTAGTTGTTTACCTGTTGTCTTCCCCATAGACTGTGAGCTCCCTGAGGGCAGGGCATATCTTCTACCTTTCTTTGTTCCCTCAGTGCTGAGGACAGTACTAGGCACATAGCAGGCACTTAATAAATGTTTATTGATTGAATGACTTAGCACCTACTATATGCCAAGCATTGTGCTTAGCACTGGATATACAAAGAAAAAGCAAAAACAGCCTCTGTTCTCAAAGGTCTTTAGATTCCGATAGGGAGGAAAATACCTACACATATATCAATACAAATGACAATAAACAAGTAGGCATAAAGACATTGGGATATTTGAATTGTCTTAGGAAAATTGGAATGAAAGCAAACAACCTTGCTAACATATTTAAAGAACTGATCAGCTTCTCAAAATTCTATTGACTTTAAAATTTCCCACTGCCCTTTGACATAGAGAAACATTGAACTTGCAGTCAATGGACATCCCTGCAACTTTCAGGAGTGCAACTTTCTTTTCATGTGATCTTGAGCAAGTCACAAGTTCCCAAGGCCTATAACAACAATGCTGCTTGCAACTACTGTGGCTGCATAAAGCCAATAACACTAGCACACAGGAGGGCTTCTAGCACGGGTTCTTTGATCTGCTTTTCTAAGGAAAGCAACTTTAATGGGTTTACAATCTCATTTTAATTAAATGTACACATATCATTCATTTAGTTCAGGGGAAAAAGTCAGCACCCTCTGTTCCTTCATCTGAAAAGTGAGGGCATTGGACTAGTCAGTTTTTAAGGTACCTTCTACCTCTAACATTCCATTTTCTAAGTATATGGGACACCCCTTGTAGTAGGAAGGCCGAATTTATAATCTCAAATATAATCATGTATATGTTTGAATGGTTCGAAATCTCAAGGTATGAGGGATCCTCTAAGTAGAAAGCAACAAAACATTTATTTAGGCCCCAAAGCAGCAGATCTGTGAACCAGCCTCCCCATTCCGACATCTTGACCAAAAAACCCCAGGCCCAGTAGGCCCTCCTCACAAGAGTAACCAGGAGGCCACAGAAAAACAAGATAGCATTTAGCCAAATCATATTTACTGGCCTCAAGTCCTTGCTTGCACTCCTGGGTCTACACACGGGTCAGCTCTGCTTCTGCAGTTCTTGCTTCAGCTTTTTTCAGCTTCAGCTGTAGTTGTCTCTTAGCACGCCTCTCCTTGCAGCCGAGCCTCTGGCGTTCTCAAGACCCGCCTCAAGGACCAGAGACCCTTGGTTCCCAGTTGGCCCCTCTTAAGTCATTAATCTACACCCACACAGGTTTCACACCTGATAGGGCTTTGGGCCTGGAGCATAGCACTTAACAGCTGAAAGTACTTTCACTCAAAGTAAACAAAAGCCAAACTCCTCAAGTGCTAAGGAGTCCATTTTGCCTTACTGACACACCCCTACTTCAAGGACTTGCACAGGGGTCTGACCAAACTGACAATGACTGAGAGGTTATGAAGGACAGGAATGTTTAGGGCTGAGCCAAGGATGGCCCTGTGTTCTTCCCTTGCTACATCAAAGCAACTAGGAGCACCTGCCTTATAATAGCACTCAAAGAGCAGCTATACCTATCAACCGAAGGAAAGAAATGGTTTAGAAATGAAATCTAACTAATGCACTATTGGTGAAGTTGTGAAGTGATCCACCCATTCTGGAGGGCAACTTGGAACTGTGCCCAAAGGGGCCACAAAACTGTGTATGCCCTTTGACTTAGCAAGACCCCCATTAGGTCTATATTCCCAAGAGACTAAAACTAAAGGAAAAGGACCTATTTGTACAAAAATATTTGTAGCAGCTCTTTTTGTGGTGGCAAAGAATCGGAAATTGAGGGGATACCGATCAATTGCGGCTAAACAAGTTATGATGTATGACTGTGATGAAGTACTTTTGTGCTATAAGAAATGGTGGGGGGAAGAGTTAAAAAACCTGGAAAGACTTACATGAACTGATACAAACTGAAGTGAGCAGAACCAGGGGAACATTGTACACAGTAAGAACTATATTATAAAATGATCAACTGTGAAGGACTTAGCTATTCTTAGCAATATAGTGATTCAAGACAATTTCAAAGGATTCATGATGAAAAATGCTACCCACCTCCAGAGGAAGAACTAATGGAATCTGAGTGCAGATCAACGCACACTTTTTTAAAACTGTATTTTTCTTGGTAGTGTTTTGGGGGATAGGGCAGGGAGAGGAATCTGGCTTTTTTCACAGCGTGACTAATATGGAAATGTTTCGTATGACTGCACATGTATAACCTATATCGAATTGCCTCCCTTCCCAATAAGGGGCTAGGAAGGAATGGGGGAAGAGAATTTAGAATTCAAATTTTTTTTAAATGTTTAAAATTATTTTTACATGTGGGGGAGAGAATTTAGAATTCAAAATTAAAAAAAACTGTTAAAATTATTTTTACATATAATGGGGGGGACAAAAAAAAAAGTAAGTTAGTAGGTCACATGTGGAGGCTTGGCTCTTTTTCCTTTATAGGTATCCATGTGAATAATAGCACCTTCAACAGTATCACTTTCAAACAAGACACACACACACACACACACACACACATACACACACACACTAGCCTTTTAATTTCCCATTCAAATCACACAACTTGTCTGGGGCACCTGACTCAGTCACTTATTAGCTGTGTTTTTCTAGGCAAGTCGGTTAACCTTTTTGAGACTCAATATCCTTAACTGCAAAATGGGGGTGATAATAGCATCCACCTCCCACACTTGTTTTGAAAATCAAATGAGATGATATATAAAAATGCACTTTGCAAACCTTAAAGTGCAATAGAAACGTTAGCTCTTAGCTATTATTATTATTAATCATTCAACAAGTGTTTATTAATCACCTGCTATGTGCTAGACACTGTGCTAAGGTCTAGAGACCCAAGGACAAAAGCGAAGCAGGCGCTACCCTCACCAAGCTTCCCTTCTAAAGGGGGCGACAGCAGTACACGTAGAGGTAGGACAAAGATACATACAAGGCTGCTATGAGAAAACCTGGCCTGTCTTTATCACTCTGACACTACGAAGTCAGGTAACAATTCTCTTTACCTCTCTGGCCTTTGTCCTTCAACTGTCAAATGACAAATGTCCAATGAGGCTTTGGACTGGAGCTCTACACTCCTCTTCGGGTGTATTTCAGCAGTTTTAGTCCTTCATCATTTACGAGACCTTTTCCCATAGCATGGCCCCTAGGTCCCTAAAGAAAATGGCTAGACAGGAGGAGAAAATAGTTAGGAGAACAATCAAAAGTTTCTGTGCTCCTCCCTTCTTTCCAGATGCTGCTTCACCACCTTCTCCCCAGGAGCCCTCAACACCACTACCACTTCCTAACACCTGGTTTTTTTTTTTCTCCTCTTCATTCACAATCTGTCAACTAAATCTAAATAGGGACCAGAAAGAAGGTTTGGGGCCAAATTTTCATGACCCACTGAAGACTATCTCCTGGCTAAAAAGAAACCTAACATGAGGAGACTGGCCTGGCTCCAAGCCTCCCTGTGTGCATCTTGGCCAGACGTGATTGCTCCTTGATTACCAAACGGTCCTAGAGAAGGGACGAGTTATAGCAGGAAGCGGTAATCACTGCACCACTAACTTCACAGCAGTAGAAACAAGCCCTGAAAAAGGGCTTTATAAATGACTCCCTAGACAGGGCGGAAGAAATACAATTCAGTTTTGCTAGTTCAAAATACTGTAAGGTAGTAAGTCATCCTCACCCAATGGAGCTGACATATGAGGCCTTTCTCCAACTCGGTGCAATTCATGACTCATTTATTAGTCACCCACTACGTGCAAAGCTTTCAGTTAGTTTGTAGTTATAGACATAGATAACTAGCTGGTTTTCAATCTAGGAAGGGTGACAAATGCACACAAACAGGTCAGGTACAAATTTAAATGGAAATGTGTAGGAGGAGTACAAAGTGCTTTGAGATCAAATGAAGGAGATACTGCTTTCAGTTGAAAGCATCAGAGGAGACATCATGAAAGAGGCGGCATTTGAGTGTGGCCTTGAAGGGCAATGGCTAGAATACCAAGGGGCCGTTGGCCGAGAGCCTTACTGACATAAAGCATTCTTTGAACAATGGAATCCATGTGAGATGGCAAGCAGTACGTACATACAATGGATGCTCCATAGCTACATAAAGGTGAATAATGGAAGATAATGTGGAGAAGGTAGTCTCATAACAGGTTATATAGAGCTTTAAGTACCAGAGTGAGCAACCCGAACTTTATCTGGAGGGTAATGGGAGCCTTTGAAAATTTTTTGAGCAATGGGCTGACATGATCAGGCCTATGGAACAGGCTTCATCTGGCAGCAATAGATTGGAAGGAGAAGGGAATAGAGGCAAGGAAGTAAGTCAGGAAGATACTTCAACAATTAAAGCATGAGGCCTTGAACTAACTTCACCATTATCATGTCATATAATATAAGACATTTGATGTAGTCTACCCATAATCCAGAGTTGGTCACCAAGAGGGACTACTTCCCAAGGAAGACCTGAAACCAGAAGAAATGGGTTTCTGTCCCAAGAGAATAAAAAATGGCCTAAATTTGCCATGAACACAATCACAATGAACAATCAAATAGGCAGGTGAAAGAAACCTCACTGGAGACCCTTAAATTCAAGAGGAAATATTATTACAGTCACCATATTTCAGTGATCCTAACTTCTCCCTAACAACCATAGGAGCATCAAGCCCCCAATGACACAGGCTCTGGGAAGGAAGAGGGGTGGGAAGGGAAGCGAAGGAAAGGGAAGGGAAGGGAAAGGAAGGGAAGGGAAGGGAAAGGAAGCGAAGGGAAGGGAAGGGAAGGGAAGGGAAGGGAAGGGAAGGGAAGGGAAGGGAAGGGAAGCCAAGAGTTCACCAGAGGGCCAGAAAGAAATAAGAGAAGGGAGGTCAGGGCAGTGATCCAAAGATGGTGGCAAGGTTGGCCTGGTCAACATCACTAAACAGCCCAGACCATCAGCCAATGACTTATTTCATGCAAAGTCTCCAGCCAAGCTAATCTCTTTTTGTGGTGCTAGTTCTCCACTGTGGATGTAGTACCTCCAACATTAGAGGTGTTCAATCAAGGTTAGTTGATTCTAAAGCACATTCACTTTAGTTTTGGCGCTCTGCTTTGTCTTTTTACACCTAAATTGTAAAGCCCTTAAGAGCAGGGATCCCATCAACTTTATGTTCACTACTGACCTCATTAGCATCTTCTTTGGGTGCACAATCTCAGTAAATGTCGATCATCACTGAAAGCCATGCCCAGAACTGCAGCCACAAACACACAGGCAGCCAGACCAATTATAGTCCTCAGAACTAAAGCCCTTAAGTCAGTCCGGCTGGATCTGGCTGGCAGGCTCCCAGCTGGGACCTCAAAGTGACTCTTTCCAGTTTCCAAAAGCCGCTTCTGAGTGAGAGAATGGGAGAAGAATTTGGCCATTAATGTAATCCTATACTCCTCTTTGCCCCCAAAACAGCAAGTCTACCAGAGAAGACTTGCACAGAAGTGACACATCCCTTGGGAACACATTACCTAGAAGGAAACGAGTCACTGAGAGCTCCTACTTGGCTGCTGTGGTCTTTCCAATGATGACTTGTCTTTGAAGAGTACTCATTATCTCTTGACCACCACTGAGACCTGGAGACAGTTGCTACGATAATTCAGTAGCAACTTTGTCTGTCTCCAGTATCCTTGGCCCAGGAACTGCTTATGTTCACCAGCACACACTTCCTATTTCCAGTCATTTACAGGGTGATATCATGATGCTCTCTCAATACTTTCTAGTGGTGGAAAAAGCATGGGGTTGAAAGACCGTCCCTATCAATCAATTCTGGCTCTTACTTATTAGCCATGTAACCTCAACCAAGTTGCTTTACTCTTGAGGACCACATTGTCCTCTTTGGTCAAGCAGTGGGGTGTTAACAGGAGGCAACATTGTATAATAATGCAAAAACCTGGATTTGAATTCTGACTTAGATATATACTAGCCGTGTGACCATGGGGAGATCATTTAGCCTCTGTGCCTACACTTTTGTAAAATGAAAGGTATTGTCAAATTTAATGTATGGATACTTTAAAAAAAAACACACTACGTAACAAGTTCATTGCTTCATATGTGATCTTTTTTGTTCTTTGAATATCAAAATTTTGTATTTGTCAATGATTGTTACTACAAAACAAATATGGCGCAATGAAGCATGAGGAGCCTGGGCATGCAAGAAACTCATTGGTTTGTTGAAATACAAAGCATATGACCATCAAGGACAGATGGCAGAAGGACATCTATTGAGTTGTTTCCCTATTTTTTTTCCCGTGCCTCTCAGAAGACACGCAGTGACTATAGGTGGAAGAGGTTGACAAGGAGTTGAGGTCCTTCCACCATATCTGAGAATCTGACAGGAAAGAAAAGGGAACAAATTCTTTCTATTTTATGATTGCTTACCTGAAGGCTGAAAGTCCTGGCCTACTGATTAGATCATCTCTGTGGTGAAAGTTGTTTTTTTTTTCTTACTGGTTTATACGAACTATTATACCATATTTGTTGCCTAATGGAGCCATTGCCTAACTCACAATTAAGTTTGGTAGCATTTTATAAAAAGAAAAGAAAATTGGACCAAACACGGCTTGGGATAATAGAAAAGTGTTCAAATTCTGCCTCTGATATTTACTAGTTATGGGCCTGGGCAAATCATTTAAACTCTTTGAGCCTCATTTTCTTAATCTGTAAAACGGGAATACTGTAAAATTGGTAGTTATCTGCCTCACAGGGTTGTGAGGCCCGAATGAAGCAGTTAGGTAGTACAGTGGATAGAGCTCTGGGCCCAGAGTCAGGAAGACCAGAGTTAGAATAGGGCCTCCTACACTTACTAGCAGTGTATAACCTAAGTGACCCTGGGCAGGTCACTTAATAGCACTTATCTCCCAGGGCTGTTAAAAGCATGAAAAGGAGATAACATTTGTAAGACACTTTGCAAATCTTGAAGTAATATAATGAGAAAAATGTATGCAAAACACAACATTAGAGATTTTTCAGATGATTTCCAAAGTCTCTTCTGGATCTAGCCACTATAAATCTGAGCTATTTTTGGACACATTATTGGGTTCCCACCTAAAATGTAGCATCAATCCCCTTAATGCCTGAAAATCAGGGACTGATTACCACCATATGATTTCACAGCACCAGTATGCCTAAATGGTGTGTCACAGAAATGCTACAGCAGCCTCAGTCCCTCCCTTCTCCCCAGCCTGCCTTCATGTATATCCTTCATTACCACAAAACCTGCAGCTTTACCAAATAGCACCGGTTATCTCTATAATTTGAGCTAAATAAACTAGCTATCCAAATTTAAACTTAGAAAGATCTGCCCTTTGCCTATAACTACTTACTTTTTAAAACAGTGGAGAAATACTTTTAAAAAATATGTATATAAACTTCCCCCCAACTGTACCACTCAAAATCTTGCTATAATAACCACATCTGGTAATGCACACAAGATGGAGAAATACTTTATTAGGACTAAATATTTTTTTCTTGGTGTTTTTTTTTCTTTTAATACCTTTATATGGAACAAGAGAGGAAGAAAAAGCAGCTCTTTCATTTCCAAGAGTGAACTTGCTCTGGGTGAATTTTGTTTGTAGATTTCTTTTCTTGATGGATTATACTCTGTCTCCAAATTATAATGGTAGGAAAGGTAATGATATTCTAGTGACCATTTTGAATCTATTATAGTCAGGGATTGTTTCTTTATTGTCTTTTTCTCCCTAGCACCTAACATAGCACCTAATATAAAGTAAATGTTTAATAAAATGCTTATTGAATATTATTTAACTGAATTACTCTCAGTAAAAAAGGCTGAAATTATTTTATTTGCTAGAAGCCTTGTATAATTATTTGTATATTAATCACACCCACAATTTCAGAACTGAGTTCACAGAGATTTTTTTAAAAGATTCTCCCCGATAGTTAATAAAAATCACACATATGAATCCTCATATTTAATAATAGGCTCCTAGAGGTAAGGGGGACATAGAAAACATCTAGTGTGCCTTCCTGCTTGATAAATCAATGTCTGCCATGATATCCTTCACAAGTGGTCCTCTAGCTTCTTCTTGAACAAGTTACAAGGATCTTGTTCCCTCACGAAACAGATTATTTATTTTTCAACAGCTCCTATTCTCAAGCCTTGTACTGAATCAATATCTACGTCCCCTCAGCATTGAACCCTTTGGTTTTACTGTTGCCCTCTCAAGCTAAACAAAGTATAATTGTCCTTCCACACAACAACTATTCACATAGTTTCCCTCCCGCCCATGATAAACATCCTCACTTCCTTCCATTGATCCTCCTATGAGATGATTTCCTAGGCACTTTCCTTTGGATGTTTTTCCACTTTGTCTGTGTCCCTCTGAAAAGAAGGATCTCAGAACTGAACACAAGCTTCCAAATAGAATGGGGGTGGGGAATGGGAGGGGAGAACAAGCATTTATTAAACACCTACTAAGTGTCAAGTGGGGCACCTAGGTGGTACAGAAGATAGAGCACCAGGCTTGGAGTCAGGAGGACTCATCTTCCCGAGTTCAAATCTGACCTCAGACATTTCCTAACTGTGTGACCCTGGGCAAGTCACCTGACCCTGTTTGCCACAGTTTCCTCATCTGTAAAATGAGCTGGAGAAGGAAATGGGAAATGACTTCAGTATCTTTACCAAGAAAACCCCAAATGGGGGCCATGAAGAATCATACATGACTGAAAAAACCAAACAACAACATCTATCAGGTATTGTGCTAAGCCCTTTACAAATATCTCATTTGGAGTTCAGTACAGTATTTTGGACACCATGCTTGTGTTAAGCAAAAAGGTTTTGGGCTTTTTGGCAACAGCATCACAATACTCATATTAACTCCTTTTGAGCTTTGTTGTTTTTCAGTGGTTCACTCATATCTGACTCTGTGTGACCCTGCGGACCATAACACACCAATACTGTCCATGGGGTTTCCTTGACAAAGATACTAGAATGGTTTGCCATTGCCTTCTTGGTAGATTAAGGCAAACAGGGTTAAGTGACTCACCCAAGGTCGCATAGCTACCGAGTCTCTGTGGCCAGATTTGAACCCAAGTCTTCCTGACACCAGGCCCAGGGCCCTATCTATTAAGCCATGTAGATGCCTCCATCTGGAGCCTTCAGTTCATCTTTTTTTAAAACCTGTCTTTTTCATGTGAACTGAGTTTGACCATGTCCCCCTCCCATCTTATACTTGTGCGGCTAATCATGGGTCACTTAAGTATAGGGTTTAATGCCATGTGTCATCTTAGTAGAATCAGCTCCTTATTTCATCCTGTTTTGGTCTTTTTAGGCTGTTATTCTGTCATACAATGTTTTAAGCATCCCACCCAGTATTGTGTTATATGCAAATTTGATAAGAATGCCCGCCATATCTCCTATAGTACGAAAGAAGGAAGGAAAGAATGCGAAAGATTTTATTATTTACTATATACCAAACCTTTTTTCTTCCCTTTTTAGTTCTTTGTTTCAAAGAATGAGTCATTAGGTAAGGTAGAGGAGAGGGAAATATTTTTAAATAATAGTCCTATAAAAACAAAACATATCAATACAAATTGAAAGGAATATTATTTCCCAAGTAATTGGTAAGAATGTCAAACTGTACAGTGCTAAAGACAAAGCCCCATACCACATCACTGGAGAGTTCCCGATATATTTAACATTGATTCATTAATCAATACTTTAAAGCAATGGTACCAAACTCAAATAGGAAAGGATCCCTCTTGGCCCCACATGTTGAAATAGAAAACCACAAATTGACACCATCTGTGTAGTATGGTATTTTTATTTATTTTACGAAATATTTCTCAATTACATATTAAACTGGTTCTGGGTACCAGGAAGTTTTGTTGACCTTTGGACCTACTTAGTTTGACATCTCTGCTTTAGAGGTATAATTGTTTAACCAGTAACAAATATGTTCAGATGTGCTAACAACCCACATTTCCATATCTCCCACACAGATATTACAAAATATTTTATCAAATGGTCTACTTTCTATGTGGTATCTTCCCTTATTGAAATATATATTACTTGAGGGCAGGTTGTCTTGCTTGCTTGTATTTGTATCCACAGTGTTAAGGTAGTGTTTGGCACATAGTAAATGCCTGATAAATGCTTTGTCATTCATTGGTGAAAGTCAGATATTTCTGATCTAGAGTATTTGTGTGATCTCTGCCACAAATGGATCAAAGGTTATGCTGCCATGATTTATTTTTAAGGAATCTATGATACTTCCAAGTGATTACCACCACCACCCCCCCTTTCAAAGTCCTAAGAACTGATATAAGTCTCATAGCTTTAAACTGCCTTTGTTCAGCCCCTTATGGAACTGCTAACAAACAAAATTCAAGTAGGAGAGCCAGAGAGGGACAGAGACAGAGATGGAGAGACAGACAGACAGACAGAGACAGAGACAGACAGAGAAGGACAGACAAAGAGAGAGAGAGGTTTTTTTGTTGTTTTTTTTTTTAATCCACAATTGGGATCATTAAAAAATCCAAACACTTAAGATTCACTCAGGTTATAAAAACGTTTCATAATAAAAAGCCACAGACATATGTTTCTATCATTACAAGTCATTATTGTGTAATTTGCAGCTTTTGTCCCATATGTATTTATTCATTGAATAGGGCCACAGGTGTTTGGCCCCAGCCTCAAGTATCAGAAAGGTGATATGAGTTGTAGCTGTCTTTAAACACACTACAGCAATGAGCGATTATTTGAATCCTAAGCAGCCATGTAATACCAAGCTGCAGACATGCTTTGGGGTTATGCTCTTAATTTACTTGCCACTAATGAGCAACTTGAGCATTGTGGGTCTTTCATTTCCCAGTGGAAACAAATCCTCTGAGGCTTGAGTTTAATTTACTGGTATTGCTGCTGTTGCTGCCACTATTTCCTTAAGACTTATTGGTGCAGATGAAATTGTTTTCATTTCTAAAAGGTCCAGTTTTTGGTTTTGTTTTATTTTGTTTTAACTAGAGATACTACTTGTCGGGTACACACCCTAAAGAAGCCAAAGATAAAGGAAATGTCTCACATACGCAAAAGATTAATTATAGGGCCCCACCCCCTTTTTTATTTTATTTTTTTTATCTTTTTTTTTAATTTATTTTTAAATTTATTTTTGACATGTTTGGTTTTCAGCATTGATTTTCACAGGCGTTTGAATTACAAATTTTCTCCCCATTTCCTCCCCCCTCCTCCAAGATGGCGTACATTCTGGTTGCCCTGTTCCCCAGTCTGCCCTCCCCTC
>CM053622.1:735683709-735698342 GCA_028646595.1 Phalanger gymnotis | reverse complement strand
GGGCCTGGGGCCAGAAGCAACTGCAGCCTAGTTCTAAAGCTGCCCCACCTCCCGTGCCCCAGGAGCAAGTGGCCGGAACTGCAAACTCAGTCACACAGCTTTTCCCACTAACCTTCTCTGCTGTCTTTGCTCTTTGTGGGTTGAGAGGTCTGGTACATGCCACAGCTCGGTATTTCGGGATGCCAGGGCACTTTCTGCTCGTCTCCTGGTCTGGTAGGTCCGCGTCTGGTCTGTTCATGCTGTGCGCACTGCGTTCAGCTCCGCTCCCCTCGGCTGGGGGCTGGGAGGTCCATGTGGGACCGACGTTGCCCAGAGACCATCCAGGTTGTCCTGCGGTGGAGCCCTGCTTCCCTCTGCCACTTTGTGGGTTCTGCAGCTCTAAAATTGGTTCAGAGCCATTGTTTTATAGGTTTTTGGAGGAACTTGGTGGGGAGCTCACGCCAGTCACTGCTTCCCAGCCACCATCTTGGCTCCGCCCCCCCCACCCCCTTTTTTAAAGCAGCGAAGAACTGGAAACAAAGTGGATATTCATTAAATGCTATGAGAAATGAAAGACCATGTTTCTGGTGTTGTTTTTCTTTCTTTGTATTATCAATGCTTAGCACAATGTCTGTGGGGCACATTGTAAGCTCTTAGTAAATGCTTATTGACTGAATAAAAAAATTGAGGCACATGGAGTTAATGGAATATAAGAATATGAAGAATTCAGAAAAGCCTATGAAGATTTCTATGAACTGGTAGAAAATGAAGTTAGCAGAACCAGAAAACAGCATACACAATGACTACAATTATGTAAATAACAATAAAACAAATAACAGAAATCCTCAACACTGTGTAATTATACTGACCAAGTTTTCCCTTAAAAAAGTGAGAAGATTTACCTCCACCATCACCTTTTTTTTTGGCACAAGTAGACAGTCATGAGTGTGGAATATTGAAAATAACATCAGATTCTATTGATGTATGGATTAATTTTGCTTTTGCTTTTTCTTCTTTATTCTTTGTTACAAGGGATGGTTTTCTGGGGAGGGGAGGCAAGGAAAGACTATATTTGAAAATGAGGGTGATTTTAAAGCAGAACTCAATAAAAATATTTAAGCTTAAAAATGAGTTCCCCTCCCTGCTAGCCAATTAAATAGAAGCAAGCCCTAAAATCCTTTGCCTCCCTCAAAAAAATACAATGACATTACAAAGAAAAACACCTTAGAAAGACTTAAGAATGCTGATCAAAGCAGTGACTAGCCAGGACTCCAGAGGACCAGCGATGAAGTATATTACCCACCTCCTGACAATAATGTAATGGATACAAGATGTAGAGACATACAATTGTGACATAGCCAACTGTATGGATTCATCTTTCTTGACTCTTTATTTGTTTTTTAAAATTGTATTTATTTTATTCTGAACTTAAGAAATAAAACGAGTATTTGTATAACATAGTAGAATAGGAAAAAAAAGATGAATGCTCAAGAAACTGCAAATCTATTACGTACAACTTGCTATTCCTTTTAAATATGTAATAAAATTTTCATGTAAATTTCTTTTTTTTCTTTTTTCTTCCCCCCCGCCCCAACCTAGATATGGCTACCATTAGACACAAATATGTATTTTGAAAAAGCATTCTATACATATCTCTATCTATCAGTTCTTTCTCTGCATAAAGATAATATCTTCCTTCATAGGTCCTTTGTAGTTACTTTGGGTATTTATAATAGTCAATACGATTTAGTAGTTCAAAGTTGTTCTTAAAACAATATTGCTGTTACTATATACAACATTCTCTTGGTTCTGTTCATTTCACTCTTCATTATTTCATTCAAGTTTATGCATGTTTTCTAAGATCCAAGCTCATCATTTCATATAGCACATTAGTATTTTATCATGATCATATACCACAACTTGTCCAGCCATTCCCCAATTGATGGGCATCCCTGCAATTTCTAGTTCTTTGTTACCACAAAGACAGCTGCTATAAATATTTCAGAATATATAGGTTCTTTTCTTTTTTCCCTAATCATCTTTTGAAGTAGACCTAGTAGTGGTATTGCTGGGTCAAGGAATATAGGCAACTTAATAACCTTTTGGCAATAATTCTAGATTGTTCTCCAAAATGGTTGGATCAGTTTACAATTCCAATAGTGAATTAGTGTCCCAGTTTTTCCACATCCCCTCCCACATTTGTCACTTTCTCCTTCAATCATTTTAGCCAATCTGATAGATATAAAATGACATCTCAAGGTTGTCTTTATTTGCATTTCTCTGATCAATAACAATTTAAAGCATTTTCATGTGACTATAATTCATTTGTTATTTAATTAATATTTAAACAATATTTAGTTTTTTAGTTAATATCTGTTAAGTTGCTTTTTTTTCTTTCAGTTTTAAAATTTGGGAAGGGGATTAGCAATAGTGAGGCAGAAGAAGAAGAAGAAGAAGAAGAAGAAGAAGAAGAAGAAGAAGAAGAAGGCCGTTATGACATTTTTTGAAAATGTGCAGGAGAGAGCAGAAGGAAGTTTAGAAAGAAGCATATACAAGTAAGACAGCTTTTAAAATAATGTGTGAAATTTTTTATATTCTTTCTATAAGAAAAAAGCAAAAACCATGAAATGGAAATTCGTGGTTTCATGTAGAATTCTTTTTTGTGCGTTCTATAATATATAGAATGCCTTTTTTGTTTTTCAGGTTTAGAATAATTTTTTTAAATAAGATTTAGGAAGAGAAAGAAGTTTGGATTATAAATTCATATCCTAGAACCAATGTAATGGGAAAATCACGAGCCTTAGGGAAGGAAAAGAGGGAAGGACCTCTCTGTGAAAAAATCTATAGAAAAGGAGTCTTTCTCTTTGACAGAGAACCCGACAACAAGCTCAAGACCACAATAAGGAAGAACAGCTAAAAGAATCCTGTCCTGCTTTACAATACAAAGTTAGTGGCTTATTTGCTTAATTAATATGTTCTCACCGAATCAGAGATATTTCAATGAATCAGTGATGTCATCAAACTGACTACTCTCTCCCATGTGACAACTGTAGAACATGGAGGCAAATTGCAACTCATGTTCTGTAACTCTTCTCTATGGACTCATCTAAATCCTCCCAAGAAAGTCCACTCAATATGCTGGATGTTTCCTCCAGGCTTCTTGCTAATAGCATGGATACCAATTGAACACACAAATTGTCCATTTATTATCCTTCATTCTTGATACATGACCAGCCCACCTCTTTTTCTAGTTGTAGACCATTTTGTACATTTTGTGCTGCCTCTGGTGCCCGGTTCTTCATGGGCCATTGAATCGTCAAAGGGCCATTAATTTCATGCTGGAAGAATTGTCTTGACTATTTATAGGCTTGAGTTTGAGTCCTTTATATTTTCTCATCAGGTTAAATAAAGCCTGTCTTATAGCTGATATTTTGTTAGGCTAAGTGCTTAGCTAAGAGCTGAGGGTTCTTTCCTTTTCTTGTGAAACCTGAACACAAGCCAAAATTTTATGTTACCAAGGGAAAAACAGAGTAGGGGGAAAGTGTGCCAAATTCTGATGTTCTCAGTGCAAACCTTGCATGGAGAGGGTGTATGAGCCGGAGTAGGACCAATGAGAACTCTCCAAGATTCTGTATTAATCCAGAGCTACAATTCTACTTAACATATTATGTTGTGGGAAATGGGTTTTTATATTGGTAAAAGAATCAACATTGACATGATTTCCTCAGTCTTAAAAAAAAATAAATCAAACAGCTCATCACGGAGGCCAAAAGAGGCTAGAAGCTGCCTCAGCCAAAAAAAAACACTTGATCTCCTTGATAAGCAAAGAAATATGGGAGCCAAGGCAACATCACTTTAAATTATATATTCATTTGTAAAATTTTATAGAGGAGAATTATGGAAAACTACTAAAATTATTGTCTCATTAAACAACAAGAAATAGTGTGGGAGGGAGTGCATAGGGAGGTAAGACCCAGTTCATAAAAGGTCCAATTTAGCTAGATCATGCTGAACATGTAGGGATGAATTTGAATGAAGAACACCAAGCAAAAGATGGAAAAGATCTGCCAAGATTTAACAACAAACTATTCTCCCTATCAATGAAGTGAAGCCATGACATGTAGACACCAACATCCAAGTCTTTGTTGTTCCTGTTGTATGAAGAAGTAGAGTGGTACTGAAGAAAATACAGAGAGCACAGCTGGACTAGGTCAAGTATACTCAGAGGAGGTCTATGCTAAAGGTTATATAATTTTGAGGGCAGCGGAGTATTGATTTTAGATACTGGATAAAGAAAGGAAGAAAGAGGCAGAGACAGAGAGATAGAGACAGAACTAGGATATAAGAGAAAGCTCAGAAAAAGGCAAAGAGATATGCAATAAGAAGGGAAAATAGAGATAAGGATTAGGAAGAAGATATACAATGGGGCATCGATGCTGGCTGGCTGATGGCTTGGTTTATATTTCCATGCCAATTCAGCATGACTCTGGCACAGTCCTTCCACTAATCCAACTCCAATCACAATTACTCAGCTTAGCCTGCTGGCTCTGGGATTCCTGTCAATAAAACTCTTATAGATTAGAACATGGCCTTGATGAGCAAAGAATAAACAGTAATGGGAGACAAGATGTTTATTGCTTTTTTCTTCTGTTTTTAATTCCCCTTTCCTTCCTTCCATTTTTTTTTAAGCAAAGCAAAAAAGCACCTTTTCCACAAGCGTGCTCAATTAGATGAAGAACTTAAAAAACCTTGCCCAGGTCTTTATCAGATCAGAATTGACCTCACATATCTATTTCAAGAGAAAAACCCTGAAGTTTATAATCTCAATGCAGAAAGCAACCCAGACAGTCAATAGGACCAGAAAGAAAGAAATCAAAAGGAAGTCTCAGGCTGACGGTCGCTCCCATTTGTTGTTGTTGTTGCTGCTGTTGTCTAGGTCTTTGCGGGGCTTTTTGGTTGGTTTGTTGGAAGGTTTTTGGTGTGGGGGAATGTGTTTACATTTCTCTATATCTTTTTCATGCCACACACAGCTTGGTGAATTTTAGCCATTTCTCTTGGGGATTTTTTGACACATTTTTTTTTTGCTTCTGAAATGGAGAGGGAGGCAATGGAAAAGAGGCTATGCATTCAAAATACTTAGGTTCAAATCCCACCTCTGACCCTGATGATCTGTGTCTTCTTGGGTAAGTCACCAGTCCCCTCTCTGGGCTTCAGGTTGTTCATCTGTAAAATGAGGGAGCTGCAAAGGTGGCTCCTGAGGTTGCTTCTGCTTCTAGACCTATGGACCTTTGAATGACTCCATTTCCCTTCCTTGCTGCCTAGCTTCTCCTCCAATTCACTCATCCCTTATTTGTGCAATTACATTTCACTTCTAGACCTCATACCCTAATCTCTCTGCTCAATGTGGAGCCTTAAATGACAGCATGCCTGCTATGATCCAGGAAATAGTCAAGGAGCCTGAGTGAAGCTGAGACTTCTTCAAGTACTTTGCCATCTGTGGTTAGGAGTGTCTACACAATAATTATTCACGCTGGACTCTAGTCAGTCAATAGCTAGTCTAGACTGAAATCCTGGTCACTCTGTGGTCTCCATCCTGGGCAAGCAAGTCATTTCAGAGGACATTGCTTTTTGTAAGCCATGATTTGATATGTAGAAGAAACAACTATCATTTACCCTAACATAGGCTTCTTAATGCCCCCAAACCAGAGCTAATTAGTGCTCAATAACAGACTCAATAAACTAAAGCCTATTTCTCTGGTTTATCAAAACAAGTAAAGCAAGGGCCATTAGAGTCTCATTTGTAAATGCTTTATATGATGGTGCCAAATGGAAAGTATTTAATGTTGTTTATCTTATAGAAAGCCAGGCACATTACTCTAAAGTCATATTAAATGACATCTGTTGCTGTTTATTGAATTTTTCTTTTTGCTGAATCACTTTGAATATTAAAACCCCAGATCTTAAACGTGTTGCTTAAAATTCAGAAAGGGTCATGCTGAAAGGTAGAGACCAAGATTTTCTTTGTATCTGTGAGAAACAGTCCATGGGTCAAACAGGGCTAATTAAATCCCTCGTCTTTCTTGGCCATGGCTCTAACCCCTGTCAAAAAGACAATAAGGAAGAACATCCTATAGGATATTAACACAATTTGTTATACTCTTAAGGCAAACAAGGCTGTGTGGTGGTGTGGTAGATAGAGTGCCAGCCTTGGAGTCAGGAAGGCTGGAGTTCAAATCTGGCCTCAGCTACTTACTAGTTGTGTGATCCTGGGAAAATATTTAACCTCTGTTTGCCTCAGTTTCCTCATCTGTAAAATGAGCTGGAGAAGGACATAGTAAACCATTCCAGTGTCTTTGCCAAGAAAACAAAGAGTCAGACATGGCTAAAACAACTCTACAACAACAACAAACAACTAATTCAGACAGGGAGCCCTTCACATTATAAAATAACCCAAGGCTAAAACTCCATAGTAGGAATACCTGTAATCAGCCAATTACTTTACCTTTTAAAAAGTAACTGGAAAAAAAATGTGTACTTTATTCCTATGATGACATATTGACTCACATACTAGGTACTTAATAAATGCTTATTTAAGCAATATGCTTATGCCTATTTAAGCATAAATTAAGCATCATTTAATATTCAGAAATAAGCATCGATTAAGTGCCTACTGTGTGCCAGGCACTGTGATAAATTCATCTATATATATGTATATATATATATACACACACACACACACACACACACACACACACACACACACACACATATATGCACATATGAGTGTACATATGTATATGCTCTCATTTGATCCTCACAACAACTCTGGGAGATAGGTGCTATTATTATCCCCATTTTACAGTTGAGGAAACTGGGGCAAATAGAGCTTAAGTGACTTGCCTAGGGTCATGATCAAATAAGCATGTAAGGTCAAATTTGAACTCAGGCCTTCCTGACTTCCCAGGCCCAGCACTCTTTTCAATGCACCACCTAGCTGCCTCTAGGCACTGTACATGAGGAAGGGTGTTGGATGAAACCTAAGGCTCTTTCTAATTCTATGATTCTGAGAGCAACGGCTTTTTTTAATAGGCAGTCTTTTTTTTGCATGTACAGAACTCAGAGTTCTGAGTAATAATGACATATTCTTTCTATATGGAGGTCATGCTTCTGATCATCTCCAGATAGCATCTTGTAATGGAAAGAGCAGCAAATTTGGAGTCAGGAGATTTGGGTTTCAATTCAATATAAAGAAACAAAAAGCATTTATTTTGTGCTTACTGTGTTCAAAGGATTGTCCTCAGTGCTGTGATACAATTAGCAAAAGTGAACCAAGGACCTTACCAAGGACAATACATTAGAGCAGATTCAGCTGCTAGGGTGTGTGGAAAGGCCTGGAAGTCATAAGGTACCATGACAGACCAAACAGCAAGGCTCAGGGGACTTTGGGTACATCAGCAGGCCATGTGACGGTGCTCAAGGCTCTGGCAGATGAGGCCTGCACAATGTCAGGACCCAGCGTTAGGGCAGATGGATGCCCGGAGGCCCTTCATATCACCGAGAGGATTTATGTTCTTGGCTCTCTGATCATCCCAATGGTGGGAGCAGCTAGGTTGCTCCTCCCACTCAGCCTCCTCATGGAATATGGATAGCCAGAGTAGAGGAGGGGACAAGCGGAAAGAAGTGGGAAAGGGACCTGGACCAGCAGCAGGTCTTCTCACTAACTGGCCACCTTAGATGGGGTCTGGGAAGCCTGGGGGTCATAGCCATGTGAGCTTGTCTACTCTCTTTGCCTCAGTTTCCTCATGTGTAAAACGAGTAACTTGGGTAATGTGATCTTTCAAGTCCCACTGCAAAATTCTAAGACCTACTCCCAGCAGGAAATGTGCATTATTAATGCCTTCTTGCCTGACTCCTTCTTAAGGGCCAAAACCTGTTTTCTGTGAAACAGTTGGCTGGGATTCCAGATATAATCTGTGGCCACAGAACAAAATGGTTGCCTTTGTGTGAAGCTAACTGCTCTATATGGGAATCAGAGCTAACACCCTGGCCTCACTAGCGTCATTCTCAAATTGATTAAGTGGACTGAACAGGAGTCTAACAAGCCCTAAAAACCTTCTATACTCTCACAGCACTTAACATTTATCTATGCCATTGGCTCAACTGCCACCTCTGCTTTTTCTTATTCTCACTAACCTATGTCATGTCATAGTCTGCTATCCTGTCCTATCCTGTGCCTGACCAAGCTACCTTATTCAATTCTTTGCTTTGCCAATTAATTCTATTCTGTTGTAGACCATATCATTGTCCCCTAATCTATGCCAGGACATTCTATTCTAGTATATTCTACAATAATTTATTCTATCCTGTTCTATCCTCTCCTACTCTAGTCTGTCTTATACAGGTAAGCTATTGGTTGCAAGTGGTTTGAATTCATGCCCTGTCATATCTTAAACACCTTTTCTAACACAGTTCCTCCACAGTTTACAGGAAATATATGTGTATGTATATATATATATATAATATCCCAAACATATATATGTATACAACTTAAACATATCATACATATACACATATGTAAATGTATATACATATATACACATACACATAGAAGAGAGAGAGCTGTTCAGTCTTTTCAGTCATGTACAACTCTTCATGACCCCATTTGAGGTTTTCTTAGCAAAGGTAATTGAGTGTCTGGCCATTTCCCTCTCTGACTTATTTTACAGATGAGGAAACTGAGGCAAATAGGGTTAAGAGATATGTCCAGCATCACACAACTAGTAAATGTCTGAGGCTAGATTTGAACTCAGGTCTTTCTGACTCCAGGCCCATCACCTACCCACTGCACCACCTAGCTGTGCATATCTATCTATCTATCTATCTATCTATCTATCTATCTATCTATCTATCTGTATGTATGTGTGTATATGTACACGTATATAGTTATATACATACATATACATATGTGTGTATGTGTATATATGTATCCTAAATATTTTTATTTGAGAACACATACCAAGCATAAAAAGAATTTGAGAAATTGGCTTTCTTAGTCTTTTGGAGTGACCCCTTCCTCTCCACGACCACCACTCCTGTAGATTTTCATCATCTCTCACTTGGATTATTGCACTAACCTCGCGGCACTCCCCACTCAACTTCATCAGACTCAAAGCCCTCAGAACACTCTTCCTCAAACTAAATCCAATAGACGTCATGGTACTTCCCTAACGACTCTAACTCTTCTCCATTTATCAAAATCTTCTCCATTTTTAAGTAACGAGACTTGCTGGTCCTAAGGTTTCTCCAAAGCCCTCCCTTCTGCTAATGCGATACCTTCCCTTCCCTGATTAAGCAGCAGCCAGGTAGTGCAGTGAATTGAGTGCTAGGCCTGGGGACAAGAAGACCTGAGTTCAAATCTGAACTCCAATATTTACCAGCTATGTGACCCTGGGCACCTCAATCTCCTCAGTTATAAAATAAGGATAATAACCTCCCAGGGTTGCATAAATAGAAACAGAGCCTCCATCCAAGTGCTACCCAGGCCAAACAATGCTTAGCTTCCATGATCATACGGGATGAGGCACATTCAGTGTCATGCTATGGAAATGTTTGTTTTATTCCATAAATTAAAAATAAAATTAGAAAAATAATGATTAGGATAAAGAAATGTCAAGGGTCAGTGACTTGTAAACCAGAGGTATCAAGTATGGTGGCCCAAACCAGATTAAAATGGAATTAGGAAATACTTAATGAAATAAATGAAAATGGAATAGAACATTAAAAAAAGAAAAGAAAAAAACAAAGAAATAGAGCCAGGATGCCCATATCTTCATCATATGCTGCTCACACTACATCTGGAGGATTGTACCTGCTTCTTGGCAGCACATCTTAGGTAGGACATTGACAAGCTAGAGCACATCCATAGAGGGACAATCAAGACAGAACAGGAAACCGCAATTATTCTATCCCATTCCCTCCTTCAGTTGAAGCCTGGAGACGAGAAAGCTTGACACGGAGGGAGGGAGGTGTGGGGAAGGATGACAGGTGTCTTCTGATGTTTGAAGGGTTATATGTGGAAGAGCGGTCAGATTCGTTCTGCTGACCCCAAAAGGGAAGAACTAGCATAGAACCTAGAATCAAATAGTTGCAGGGAGAAAGATTGTGGTCTAATCCAAGGGTAAGCATCTCCACGGTTAGAGTCGTTCAAAAGTATGAAGTGCCTACCTAAAGCCCTTAATGTAAGCTAGAGCTGGAAGATCCTTAGAGGCCATGGGGTCTAATCCCTTTATTGTACAGACAAAAAAAACTAGGACCCAAGGAAATTATTTTCCCAACATTCTCATAGGTAATTTTTTAAAAATTTATTTATTTATTCCGAACTTAAGAAATAAAACAAACATTTCCAGGAATGGAAAAAAATATGATTGTACATGAAACAGCAAATCTCTTATGTACAACTTGCTATTCTTTTTAAATATATAATTATCATCTAGCTTTCTTTTTTCCCTTTTTCTCTTTTTCTCTTCTGTCCCTTCCCTCACCCTAGAGAGGGGCTACCATTAGACAGAATTATATGTGTGTGTGTAAATATGTATATATGCATACATACATACATATATACACATACATGTAAAACCTTTCTATATGTACTTCTATTTATTAGTTCTTTCTCTAGATGCAGGTAGTGTCTTCCTTCATATGTCCTTTGTTGTTAATATGAGTATCTATAATAGTTAAAATAGTCACTCAAAGTTGTTCTTAAAACAATATTGTTGTTACTGTAATTTGTGTCCAAGGTGAGATCTGAATCCAGATCCTCTGATTTTGCAGATGACAGTGCTCCTTCCACTCCATCCCTCTGCCTCTCTTAATTCTGCTAGGCTCCCAGTGGATCTGTGTATGGCTCCTGGAAGCTGTCAGGAGAAACTGACCCATAGGAGGGACTCCAACTTCAAGGCAATGGCTCCCACACAACTTGTATAAAATGGCTTAAGTGGATAGAGAGACAGCCCTGGAGTCAGGAAGACCTGAGTTCAAATCTAATCTCAAACATGTACTAGCTGCATGACCCTGGGCAAGTCACTTAACCCTGTTTGCTTCAGTTTCTTCATTGTAAAGAGAGCTGGAGAAGAAAATGGCAAACCACTCTAATATCTTTGCCAAGAAAATCCCAAATGGGGTCACAGAGAGTCAGACAGGACCGAAACCACTGAACAACAACATGGCTATTTTGAACTTTACCAGCATGGATTCAAACTCTCTAGCCTAGCATTTCAACATCAGAATACCTTATCAGGACTCTAGCTCTTTGTATTTCATAGGGCCACTTATGTTCCTGATATTTGCTCTCCTTATCTACTTGTACCTGGAAGGCTCCGTCTTGAACATAGCTCAACATTTTGCAATTTGCTTTGGCACTTCTAAGCATAGGAGTCACCTTATCAGGACTGTAGGCCTTTGTGTTTATTATTCCTGCGTATTTTTTTTCTCCTCCATTTGCCTCAGAATCTTGGTCTTAGCTTCTGTGTTTCAGATTCTAGCCTATGCCTAGCTAAAGTGGCCTGTTCTCTTAGTGGCTCAAGATCAGTAGTAAAGAGGAAATTTGCTAAAAAATAAAAAATTAAAAAAAGGAGAATATGATTATTAACAATCAAGATCCTACCTTACAGCCCCTTGGTCTCTGCCAGATGGAGGATGGAATCTCTTTGGTCATGCTAACTTCCAAGGTATATTTTTGGAGTGGGGATGGGGGCAGGGGAGAGGAGGAGGGATATTTGAGCTCCAGAGGCCAAGTCAGCTCCAGACTACACAAGCAGGGTCTGACGCAAGTGGGCTTCTCTCTCCTCCTTCCAAAGTTGTCTCCTCCATGATTAACCCTAACTGCCTCTGCAAAGGTCACCTCCTTGCTGCGAAGAGTGCCTCCGGAGTCATGGGCTCGTGGTCTAGTTGTTATCCTTATCACCTGGACCCCTTTCTTACCCTCCCCATATCCAATCTGTTGCTTATCATTTCTACATTCACAGCATCTCTCTTATAAGTCGCCTTCTCTCTACCTACATGAATGATCCCCTGGTTCAGGCCCTCGTCACTTTGTACCCAGATTTGCAATAGTCAACTTCCTTGCCTTAAATTTTTCCCCTCCCCCCATCCATCCTCCACTCATCTTCCAAGATGATCTTTCTGAAGTAAAGAAAGGGAGAAAATAAGTGTTTATAAGAGCACCTACTATGTGCCAGCACTGTGTTAAGTGCTGTTTACAAATTTACGTGATTTGATGGTCACAACAACCTAAAGAAGTAGCTGCTATTTATTATTATCCCTTTTTCAAGTTGAAAAAACTGAGGCAAACAGAGGTTAAGTGAATTGCCCAAGATCATACCTTAATTAAGTGTCTAAGGCTATATTTGAACTCAGATGGTTCAACCCTGTTACTTTCCTACTCAATAAACTTCATTAGCTCCCTAGTACCTCCAGAATCAAATAGAAAATACTTTATTTGGCTTTTAAAGCTGTTCACAACCTGGTCCCTTCCTAACCTTCCAGTATTCTTACACTGATATGCCCTCCACTTATTCTCCAATCCAGTAATACTGGCTTCCTTGCTGTTACATCATACTCTATCTCTCCACATCACGTCTTAGAATTGGCTTCCTCCCGTGCCTGGAATTTTCTCACTCCTCATCTCCACCTCCTGGCTTTTATCGCTTCCTTCAAGACTCAGCTCAAAGACCACTTTCCTCAGGGGGCCTTTCCCCAGCTGCAAGAGGGTCCCCTTCTGGTATCGCCTTCCATCTAATCTACACATATCTTCAAAGTGCAGAACTAGTTAAATTCTTCTTCTAAATGATATTTCAAATCTTTCGATATAGGTCTTGTGTGTCCCATTTCCATCCTCACCCCGAGGTATTTTTACGTGCCCCATTCCTTCACGCGATGCCTTTTCTCCAGTCTGTATAGTACCCTTGCCAGCCTGGTTGACTTCCTATGGACTTTCTCAAGATTCTCAATGCCCCTTCTAAAATGTTATACCCAGGGCTAATGGCAAGCAAGCAGCATGCAGAAAAGGCCCAGGCTCAATCCAGATTCTATTTCTTATTTCCTACAGGCAATTAACTCAAACTCTTGAGGCACTAGTTCCTTCATCTGGAAAAGAAGAGGTTGGGCTCTCAGGGGTAAGGGATTGTGAACTTTAAAAATATATGTGCATAGTTTTTGAAAACTGTATTTCAAGATAATTAGCTTCCTTTGTAACTCTATGTGTTTTATCTTATGTATCTTATAAACATTATTCAGAAAGGGGGCCTATAGGATTCCCTAGGCTGCCAAAGGGATGCAGGACACAAAACAGGTCAAGAACACCTGGTTTAAATGATCACTAAAGTCCTGCACCCTTAAAGCATTATACAATTATCCCTAATTTTATTGCCATTGTTATTTTGGCAATTATTACTAGCTAAATTCTGTATCCTGTGAAATGAATGCAATACTCCATCTAACTCAGTAACAATAGCTAGCATTACATAGAAATTTAAGTTTTGCAAAATGCTTTCTATATGTCATCTCATTCATTCCTCACCACGATGCTGGGAGGTAGGTGCTATTATTTTCGCCACTTTACAGATGAGAAAACTGAGGCAGACAGACTGATTTTGCCTAGGTTGACATGGCTAGTAAGTATCTGAGATAGAATTTGAACTTAGGCCTTTCTGACTCTCAGATGGGGTACTGGTCTTAGAGTCAGAAAGACACAAGTTCAAATCCTGCCTCAGACACTTATAAGCTGTGTCATCTCGGGCAAATCGATTAACTTTTCCAGGTCTCCATTTCCTCGTGTATAAATAGAGAGTGTTAAATTCAGGGGACTCTAAGGTCCCTCCTATTTCTCAGAGTTATGATGATCAAAGGAGATAATGTACATAAAGTGCTTTACAAACTTTAAAGCCTCCAGTAAATGCTAGATAATGATTATAGCTATAAATCTATGGGCCTCATTCTACTCAATGGATGATGGTCAATCTGCCCTAAGGCAGAAGCCAGAAATGGACAGTATCATTAACAAAGGCCTGTAATGGCTTCACCCTTCCCCTGACAAAAAAAGAACCTTAATTCTTGATTGATTTAGTACTTCATGTAGCATTAGGGCAGCTAGGTGGTGCAGTGGATGAAGCATTTCTCTAGGAATCAGGAAGATTCATCTTCATGAGTTCAAATCCAGCCACTTACTAGCAGCGTGACTCTGGTAAGTCACTTAACCCTATTTGCCTCAGTTTCCTTATCTATATAACGAGCTGGAGAAGGAAATGGCAAACCAGACTAGTATTTTTGTCAAGAAAACCCCAAATGAGGTCATAAAGGGTTAGACATGACTGAAAAATAACTGAACTTTATCACTAACTGATTAATGAATCCTTATCATAACAGACTCTTTAGTCTTTCAAGAAAACAGTTTGACTTTTAATCACAGCATCAATACAACTAAAAATGGCATTTTCTTCCTCATATTTTGGCTTTAAGGACCCCATACTACTGCCATTAGGTAACCAAGAAGCAAGCCAAGGGATAGGAGACCACACCAACAGAAAGAAAATTTAAGTCCATTTCTAAAATCAGAAATCGTCCTTCAAGCAAAGGAGTTGACTTCAATTTTTCCTGGC
>CM053622.1:735613044-735683609 GCA_028646595.1 Phalanger gymnotis | reverse complement strand
GCTTCACTTTCTTTTCTCAGTCTAGGGGCAAACAGTTGGTAGGAGCTTCAGTTTCCTGCTGGCTTAATCTCCATTTAAATATTTGCCATCTTATCTTTGTTTTGGTTAACTTCGTTTACTTAATTAGTCAGGGGTTTGTATCTTCTGGTGAGAGAAATCGAGGTCTTATCTCATAAACTAAGCCTTTATAAACAGTGGACAGGTAGGCTTAGGACTTTTAACCAGCAAATGAATCTATCTGACTTCTACTCAACTTGCCTCAGGCTGTTCTAGCGCTTCTGAGCTTCAGCTAACCTGGTCCTTGAGAGTTCTTAGGGTTTTTGTTTGTTTGTTTTTGATGGGATGGAAGGGGATGAAGAGTAGGTAGAAGGGAAAGGAGGTCCAGACTTGTGATTTCATCAGTCTAGGGAACTCCAGGTGAGGAAATTGCTCCTAACAATGCAAATCTACAATTGGGCTGCAACTCATAGTCTGAGGGAGTTACCCCGAGCATTGAGAAGTTAGGACTTGCCCAAGTTTACAGCCAGGATGTGCCAGAAATGGAACTTGGACCCAGATCTTCTTTCACTATCAGGTTTATCCTCTATCCACCAGTAGAAAAATACCATTCTCAACAAAAAGCCCTTACCAATAGATAGCCATCTGATGGTCTTTAAAGGTAGCTAGGTGGTGTACTGTGTAGATTGTTGCTGTTTGTCCTTCGTTCTCAGAGGACCATGACATCAGGGAGGTGATGCTGTGACATGCAAGTGAATTGGATTTAAGTGAGGGAGGGCTGTGTAAAGTCACCAGACTCACTTTCTTCTCTGGAGTCATCTGGGTCCAATGGCAAGATATAGGTCAGGGTGACTAGAGATGGCCCAGGATGAGAGATGGTGCAGTGTGTACAGCAGTGGGCCTGGAGTCAGGAATAAATTAGTTCAAATACAGATTCAGACACTTAATACCTGTATGACCCTGGGCAAGTCACTTAACTTCAGTTTCCTCATCTATAAAATAAGGCTAATAATAGCACCTACCTCCCAAGGTTGTTATGAGGATCAAATGCTAAAATAATAATAAAGTGCTTAGCTCAGGGCCTGGCACATAATAAATGCTATGAAAATGTTAGCTATTATTTATTATTATTAAGTGAGGATAAAATGAGTTCAGGGCATTGGCCCAGTGCCTAGGAGTAGGGCATCCATTTCATGACCTGACATGGGAAGGGAGACGCACAACTGTTAGCCTTAGACAAGTGAACCCCTGCTTCACTGACCCTTGAAAACAGGAGTCACCTCTGCTTGCTTATGAGAGATGCCTCTGGAAACACTTTGGTGAAATAGAAAGGCCCCCTGGCAGGGGGCTGCTCCTGCCATACCTGTTTAACAAGTAATGAGTGCCTGTCAGGGCTGTTGGCCAACCACCTCTCACAAATGCTGGATCCACCTGAGAATTCGCCTTTAAATATGAAACAGCTGCATTTAAATATGTGCTGATGGTTCATGAGGCCCCGTGTTATACGTACCCCAAACCTACCAAATTCCTCTCCTACCATTCACTTCTGTGGTACCCTTCCTTGTCTCCCTTCCTCCCAGGGAGTTTGAGAAGATGGAAGCTGGGGTTAGAATGTAAAGGGAAACAAAGTCAGAGGTATTCGCCATCTTGGAAGAGCTGCCTTGAAGGCAGGAGATTAGGCAGAAAGACAGATAGATGATAGATAGATGGAGAGAGATGAGTGGAGAGAGGTATGGAGAGAGAGAGAGAGAGAGAGAGAGAGAGAGAGAGAGAGAGAGAGAGAGAGAGAGAATATATAGGGAGAGAGATGGATGGATAAATAGATAGACCATTTATTAAATGTTCCCTATGTACCAGGCACTGATGCCAAGTTACTATCAAGAGTGTATGTTCAAAGGCCCCCACCCAGAAAGATCCCTTTCTTATCGGAAAACAGACTGGATCCCTCCTCAAACAGGTCTCCCCCCCCCCACCCCCCGCCCTTTATTTTAGCTTTTTTGGAATGTCCTATTTGAAATGCTCAAAAGTCAGTATAGAAAATGTATCTCGCATGTGCATGGAATAGCCCATTTTTCAGGGGATGCATCCTATTGATAGGCAGCCAGGCGGCTTAGTAGATAGAGTGTCGGATTTAAAGTCAAGAAGACCAAGAAGTTCAAATCCTGCCTAAAATATTTAGTAACCATGTGATGCTGGACAAGGCATTATATCTCTCTGAGCCTCAGTTTCTTTATTTATAAAACAGAGATAGGTAAAGTACCTAGCTCCCCAGGTGGTTGTGAGCGTCAAATAAAGTGGTCTATGTAAAGAGATTTGTGAACCTTGTAGACCTTGTAATTGTTACCTATTAAAGTGGACAGCTAGAAGGCACAGTGGACAGAGCACTGGGCATGGAATCGGGAAGACTCATCTTCATGAGTTCAAATCCAGCCTCAGACACTTATTTGTCACTTAACCTGTTTGCCTCAGTTTCCTCATCTGTAAAATGAGCTAGAGAAGGAAATGAAAAGCCACTGTAGTATCTCTGCCAAGAAAACCTTAAATGGGGTCAAGAAGAATCAGACAGGACTGAAACAACCACACACAACAGAAGCACAGCGGGAAGAGGGCTAGATATGGAATTAGGAGACCTGGGCTCAAAACCTTATTCTGCCCTACCTAGGTGACTTTGGGCAAGTTGCTGATAATAATAACAAACAATAACAATAATCCTATAGATTACTATGTGCCTGGCACTGTGCTATGTGCTTTATAACTATTATCTCATTTGAGCCTCCCAACAACCCTGAGAGGCAGGTGCTATTACCAGAGGTTCAGTGACTTGCCTAGGGTCATACAGCTAGTCAGTGTCTGAGGCTGAATTTGAACTCAATTTTTCTAATTCAGTGTCTAGCCCTCTTTGCTATGACACCACCAAGTTGCTAAGTGATACAGTAGATAGAGCCCAAGGACAAGCTTCCAAGAGAAAAAAAGAGGAGAAGAGAGAGAGGCTACTAAAGGGCAACATACAACCTGAGTGATGTTATAAAAAGGGTGAAATCCCTTTCTGAACCCCAGTTCGACAGCTAATAAGTAGTTGGAGATGTGTAAACAAAGCTCAGGAGATAAACTAGAGCTACATAAACGTAGACGTGTGTCACATATATATATACATATGTATGTATATATATATGCCATCTGTATAAAAATGATAACTGAACTAAAAGATGATGAAATTACTAAATTAGAGAGTACAGAGAATAAAAGAGGGTATAAAACAGAGCCTTGGGGTTCATTCCCACAATCAAGGGGCATGCACAAAATATGGCTGGATTTGGAGTCAGAGGAACTGGGTTCAGATCTTGGCTCTGTTATTTACCTACTTAAGCAATATGGCATTGGTTCTTTTTTGGTTCTCAGTATTCTCACTCTCATTCTCACATTCTCACTCTCAGGAGAAAGTTGGACTTAAGATCTTTAAGATTCTCTCTTCCAGCTCTAAAATCCCATGCTCCCATGTTATTATTGTCAAATTCAGTGTCCTCTTCCTCCTCCAGACTCTCGTTAGCCTTTCTACAGCATTTGACAATGTTGGCCAGCCCTCCATGATGTGCCAGGGCTTAATACTCCTCTGCCTCTGCCCTGAGGCCTCTTTTTGATTGGCTCCTCCCAGAGCTTCCATATAAGGAAAGCTCCCAGGCCAGCTATCCCTTCACTCCTCACCAGGCTACACTCCAGACTGGCTTGACTATGTCTTGGTTTTGTGCACACCTCTTCCCAATTCTTCCCTTTCAGCTTTCTTTCATATGTTGCCTACCCCATTAGAATATAAGCTCCTTGAGGACAGGGGGTGTTTTTCTTTCCTCTTATAGCACTTAGCACAGTGCCCAACACATAGTAAGCTCTTGGTGACAGATGGCTTATGATCTGCTGTTAGGAAATTTTTCCTTACACCAAGTCCCAAATGTGCTGCTTTGAAACTTACACCCATTGTTCCTAATTCAGGTTAAAACAACAGCAACAGCCCTCCATTATTCTTAAGCTTTATTTTACATCAGTCTCCACAGCCCCCTATCTCACATAAAAGGCTTTTACTGGAAGATTATCTTTCATATCTCATACCTAGTACACTAGCAAGTCTCCTCCATGCTGTCTCATCAGCTGCGGTGACCCATTACACTTTGCCTCCCTTCTATCTCCTGGCATCTGGATGGTGTGTCACTTGCTTACACCAGCACTTATAGACCATGTTACCAGGGGACAACGTCTCTCCCCAAATGTCCTTACACCCCTTATCTTCCTACCAGGCAAACTGGGCCAAGGTATTCAAACTACCTAGGATTGTTTCCTAAAACATCTGGAAAAAGGAAGCAAACAGTACTTGCTTCTTCCACGGCAGCCACCTATAAGCTGAGAGATAGAGATAGATTTCTAGCATCTGCTACTCCTTGGTACGAGTGAAATGAGCGGAACAAAGATAATTTTTATACCATTACAAAGAAAAACAACTTTTAAGGAATTGAGAACCCTGATCAATGCCATAACCAACTAGAATCCTAAAGGACTTAACAATAACACTCTCTATCTGCCTCAAGACAGAGCAGTGACAGACTTGAAATGCAGAATGAGACATACGTTTTGAACATAGCCAATATGGGGGCTTATTTTGCTCAATTACGCTTATTTCTTGTAAGGGCTTTGTTATTATTTTTTCTTCCTCCGATGAGAGTGGGGAAGGGCAGAGGTGGGAATTCAAGGGGGTATAGAGTTAGAGTAGCAACCAAAAAAAGAAGAAAAAATGTTCATTGAGATTTTTTTTTTACCAGAGAAGAGAAAGAAGGGAAGCCAGAAAGAAGCACAGGCAAGTGGGACAACTTTGAAAACCACAGGTCAAACTTATTATTCACTTAAAAAGAAAAATGAGCTGTGCATAGTAGAGGTCCCCTGTTTTATAGCCAATCTTCTTTTTCTGTTCTACTACATATTATAGAAATGCCCATTTTATATGGTATTTGTTAAATTCAAAATAAAAATAAAATTTTAAGAAATAAGAACTACTGTGACACTGTTCCTAATTACAAAACAGTTATTGATTGCAGGTAGTCACATCCTTTTTATTAAGAAAATGATTAATGATGTTGTTAGGTTCAGGATAAATTGATCTGAAAATACAAGGTTGGTGGGTTTTTTTAATCACCTTTGTGTTATTTAGGATCACTAGTAATAGGTACTCAAGAAGTTTCCAAAAACTCTTACTGAGACCTTGCTTCAAATAAAAGGTTCATCAGCAATAAGAAACATTGGGAGTACTTGGCCTACAGAATGCAGAATAAAGCACAAACTTCTTAACCTGCCATCTAAAGCCCTAGTTTCAAAAGACCTTCCTAGCTTTGTTGTATACAACTTGCCTTCACAAATTCAATACTCCAGCCAAACCAGATTTATTTCTTGACCTCGTTCTGCCCTCCCTCACCACTATCTAATTGTGCATGCAATCCCTCATGCCTGTAACAGACTCCCCCCTCAGAAAGGTCACTTAGCCTGAAGAATCAAACTCCGAGTGACCTGATTGCCCCAGAGTCGTGCTGGATCAAAAGCAGCCAAGAAGGAACTACTCATCCATCAGGTATGCCTGATTTGGAAATGAACTTGGTAGAAGTGAACACTTAGTAGCAAGTGTTTTGTGTCCGGGCTCACTCTCTCAGTGACCAAAGGACCACAGAGAGACTGTGGCCTCTTGGAGATGTGGTACATGTATGTGTGTGTATATATATGTATGTATATAATCGTATGTGTATCTATATGACAGAGTATACTATGTATTATACATATTATATAAAGTATTTCCCTTTGGAAAAGCTAAGTGATACTTAAGTGAAATTGGGTTGCAAGTCACTGGTGGCTAGCAGTAAAGGAGGCATATTCGGAATGGAAGCTCCAGCTGATGATGAAATTAAATACTTGAAGCCCTCCAGAATAGCCCTAGGATCCTGAGGGGAGACATGGAAGACTGATTCTGGAATAGTGAACCCAAACAGTACTTGCTGCATATATATGTACAAATATATATACATAGATACACATATATAATGTGTATACATACATGTATATATGTGGAGAGAGGATGAGAGAGATAAAAAGGAGAAAGAGAAAAGAGAAAGGGGGAAAGAGGAGGGGGAGAGAGAGAAAAGAAAAAAGAGAAAAGAGGGAGAGAAAGAGAGGGAAGAAAAGGAGAGAGAAAAAAGAGAGAAAGGGAAAGAGAGAGAGAGAAGGAGGGAGAGAAAGAAGAAGGAAGGGAGAGGGAAAGGGAGAGGAGAAACTGAGCATTGTATTAGATCAGAAGTTCTTATGTGTTATGGACTCTTGTCAGTCTGATAAAGCCTTATGGACATTTCTCAAAATGATGTTTTCACGTGCATAAAATAAAATACATAGAATTACAAAATCAACTAATTTTATTGAAATACAGTTACAGAAATATTTTTTAAAAAGCTAGTTCACAGATGCAAAGTTAGAAATCTCTGCTTTAGATGATCTCTGAAGTCTCTTCCAATTCTAAATCCTAGAATCTCATGATCTCATCCATTGAAATCCTTCCTTTCTTTCAAAACCCAGCTCATGTGCTACCTCCTCCATGAAGCCTTCTCTGATCCCCTTAGATAAATCTTACTTCCTCTAATCTTTCATGATACTTGGGCAAAACTTCCTCTTCCCTACTCTTAAAACTATAATTTCATCCATGCCCCTGCCCACCCCACTCCCTACCCTTCCTCCCTGCCCAGCCATCCACCCATGCAGATGAGAGCTGTCTGGGAAATTGAGAGGTTCGGGGACTTGTCAATGTTACACAGCTAATGTGTGTCATAGGCAGGACTGACACCCAGGCCTTCCTGACTCTCACTCTCCTCCCATTCCCCCAGAATGATTCTGCCTCTCTTACAACCTTACTAGATTGTCAATTCCTTTTGGCCAAGGACTCCGTGCTGGCTTTCCTCTTCCTTTTTTATATCTTGTACATAATAGACATTGGTAAATGTTGAATTTGGATTTGTTGAGTATTGCCTGGTAGTCAACTACTGGCTTGCTCTGACTGTACAGTGGGTACAGAAGCTTTTCAGGCCTTTTTGTATAAGACATTGGTGAGTCATCTCTAGCTCTAGTCAGGCAGGCTGTCTCCATTGTCCAGATCTTAAGGGTGGGGCCCTGGGTGATCTCGCTGATCTGCCCTACCCTGGAGATGGCTCTTCCTTCCTGAAGCAGGAATGAGCCTAATCCCAGTAGGGAATCTGGGATGGAGAGAAACAGCCAATAGGTTACCTTCCCTCTGTTCTCCAAAGGAGGTGTTGTTTAGGCCTTCCCGAGGTCAGAGGGGAAATGGAGCTCTCCATGAATAGGACTGTTTTCCTTTGCAGACAGCATTGTTAGCATCTTGCCCCATTTGGGGTTTCCACACTGAAGTAAATTCCTCAGTCTATGAAGGGCAAAAATCCCCTGGGATTGCTCATCCCTGAGATTCCCAGTTTGCAGATGCCAGGAACTGAACCAGACAAAATGATTTATGTCAAATTTACGAGAAAGAAATTCCGGACAAGCCACCCAGCCTGATGCAGACGTTGTCCGCTTTTCCTCTTGTACTGAAAGAGCAAAGACAGCTACTCCTCCTCTTGTGGAAAAAAATAGAATTCTCACTCTAAGTGCAGAGAGAACAATGTAAGCAGGGAGAAGACATGGGATCTTAATTATTTTACAATGATGTCATTTCCCAATACCACGCCTCTCAATAGAACTTTTGTGGTTATGAAGAAATACAGTTAATACAATTAAAAAGACAAATCCCCACATTGTCTGATGGTGTATGATCAGTTACCCACCTTAAATCTCCGATTTCTCTACCAAGAAAAGGCAGATAGGTTTCACTGGGAATCATGACACTGACTTGCGTTTGGATGTCATTTAGTGTCTTTTTCTTTTGAGTTATTATGGTTGTTTTGTATGTTCAACTAACCGCTGTCTGCTCTAGTTTCCTCATCCATGAAAGAGGGGATCATGATAATACCTCCTTCCAGAGTTGTTGTGACAATAATGTGAAAAAATACTTCCAAAGTGTTTTGCAAACTTTAAAGCCCTACATAAATGCTAGCTGTTATTAGCTATTATTATTCACAAGTTTCCGAGTTTATTTATATTTGAGATATGGGATTGTCCATTTTCTTATGTCTCCCTCTAAATCTCCCCATTCAAAAAAGGAAAGAAAAATTCCTAAGCAAATCCACCTCCAGGCAAAGCAAGCATTTCACCCTAAAATGACCCAGAATATGACATATTTTTCTAAAAAAGCCAATGCTCAAACAAACAAAAACATCTAAAGAAACTCTTTTTGTGGTGGAAAAGAATTGGAAATTGAGGGGTGGCCCATCAATTGTGTAATGACTGAAAAAGTTGTGTTATAGGACTGTGATGGAATACTATTGTACTATAAGACACACAATGAGCAGGATGGTTTCAGAAAAATGTAGGAAGACTTATATGAACAGATACAAAGTGAGTTGAGCAGAACCAGGAGACCATTATACATAGCAAAAGCAATATTGCTTGATGATCAACTGTGAATAACTTAGCTATTCTAAGAAACACAATGATTCAAGACAATTCTGAAAGACTTAAGATGAAAAACGCTATCCACCTCCAGAGAAAGAACTGATGGAATCTGAATGCAGATGGAAGCATACTTTTTTTAAATTTATTTTTCTTGCTATTGTTGGGGTTTTTTGTTCTTTTTTTTACAACATGGATGACATGGAAATATATTTTGCATGACTACTCATGTACGATCTATATTAAATTGTTTACCTTCTCAAAGAAGGGGAGGGGAAGGAGAGAGAGAGAACTTGGAACTAAAAAAAAATTTAAACATGTTAAAAGTTGTTTTTATGTGTAATTGGGGGAAAAATTTCAAAACAAAACAAAAAGTTAATGCTCTCTATTTTCCTCAACCAAGCCCATCAAGAAGGGCCAGTAAATAGAGGCAATGGGAAATATTAAAACTCCAAAAAAGAGTATGACTCCAGTCATATTATCTTATTCCATGCATATAAATGTCAATGTTGTCATGGTTCCTAATGACATATAATTTCACTAGTGGTCATAGAATCCCAAGAACCTAGATTTAGACCTGGAAGGTCCCTCACTTTATAGATTAGGAAAATGAAGAGGTCCAGAGAGGTAAGGTCTGTTACTTAAGTCACACAGATAAATGGCAGGGCTGGCATAGTTTATGTCACGTAGCTCTCCTTCATTATCTCTCCATTCCAGGAAACCTGACCTGCTAGCTATTTCTCACATAAGACTTTACATATTTGTGGAAGTGGTCCCCCTTGTGTGGAGTCTAATCCCTCTTACGTATACACACACACACGCACGCACACACACACACTCTAGCTTCTTTCAAAACCAACTTGGGTATGATCTCTTACACAAGGCCTTTCCTGACTCCCCAGTTATTAACACTCTCTGCACTAAATGGCTTTGTATCAATTTATCTCTTTTCATGTTTGCTTAACTTATATACCAGAAAAACTTTTTTCTAATTGAATGGAGGGAGGTGGCTAGAGGAAGGAAGAGAGAATGTTGACAGTAAAATTCACATCATAGAAGATTATTGAGGATTTTCATTCTCAGCATTGAATCTTAAAAGTTTTTTTTATGCTACCCATTGCTCATGAAGCAACATCCAAATGAACTTGGCAAGGCATTCTTCCTCTCTGAGGCTCAGTTTCTTTATCTGTAAAATGAGACCAATTGTACTCCATAATTTCTAAGATCTTCTGGATCCAGTGTTCTGTGATTTTTAATTCTATGAACAACTCTTCTGAGCCACAGCAAAGAATGGGGATCCAAATGAGTTTATGAAAGCATTTCCCTTCTCCTCCCTTTGTCGACTTCACTAGAAATATGGCAGGAGGGAAAGGGAAAGCACTTGGCTCTCTTCGAACTGGAGCGAGTATCTGTTTCTACCCTGAACAGATGTAATTGGTAACAGGGCCTGGATCTTGGACTAAGACTCTACTAATTTCCTCTGATTTATCCAACCAAAAAGGAAAAAAACGAAGAAGAAGAAAACCTAATCTAAATCAGATCTGGAAATTCAGGAAACCCATCAGGCTGCTACACGGAGCAAAACATTTGCAAGTCATCCAAAGACTGTTTCCTTCCTCAGAAAAAGAGAACAACAAAATTTATTTGTGAGGAGGAAGAAAAAGAGAATATCATTCCAGAGCACCTGTGGTCCATTGGTGAGTTGTCCAAGCTTCACCAGGGATAAATTTATAACGACCCTTTGGCAATTACCTAAACACTTTCACCATTCTCTCTCTGACCCCACCTCACCTCAGAATCTGGTTAAGGTTGAATAACTCAATTCACGCTTTTCTGTTCCCCTCAAGGGGAAAAGAAGATCGACGATAGCCGAGGCATTTTATTGTCTCATTAGAACGCCAATCTCCCAATTTCCAGGGCAGTCGGCACTACTTGAAACTTTTCTGACACATTACTTTAAACCTCAATGCTCCGTGTCAGTTATGTCCTTCAGAAGCCACTGTTTGATGCCAAGAGTTATTAGTCAGACTAAGAAATGTATTCTGAGCATCCTAGAAATAGCAAAGGGAGGCTTTATCTCTGTCCATACAGCTCTCTCTTCCTTCCATCCTTTTCTTGGCTGCTTCAGGGCAGGGACTGTTGCATTTGGGATTTTATATCCCCAGTGTCAAGCACAGTGCCTGGCAGATAGAAACACTTTGTAAATATTTGTTGATTGAGTGATTGATTGGCTGACATCAAAACTTGGGCCATAAGAGCCTAAAAAGTACATCTGAGAATCCTTTCTAGTTGAGGGAGGGAGGAAATGTGGAGGGGAACTGGAAATACAGATCACCATTTTTCCATTACACAAGGAATTGCAATGTCCAAGAGACCCCTGGGTGCTACCTCAGTCATCAGGTTAGTGAGTAAGAGTGGTCAAGGAAGGAAAATGTGACAAAATTAAAGGAAGAAAAAAGGGGTATGTTGACCAGAGGGGTGTGGTGAAGAGCCTGCCCTCTCGGTCTAAGTATGCACTCATTGTCCTCAAGGCAAGTCCTGTGGGGGATTTGATTAAGGCTGTATCTCTTTCTGACTTTTTATTTGCCCAAATTGCTTGGAAGGAATTGAAAAAGAAATGGTCTAAGGAGGCATCTTCTTCTGTTTCTTCATGGCTTTAAGTGGATGTCTGAAACACGGACTCAAAGTAGTGGTTGCAAAGTCTTAGCCATCATCATTAAGCAGATTGTTCCAAAGGTCAGAGACTGATGCATTTAATTGTATGAAAGTCTTGGGCAAAGCTGACAAAGGGAGCAAGTGAGAGAGGAGGCAATTAGAAATAAGGCATTCCAGCTGCAGTGGGGACATGTTTCCAAACTATTTTATTTTGTACTCGGTAGAGAAATTATTGTTCACTTTCAGTTTTGAGTTTGATACACAACATTCCATTCCTGAGTTCAGGTCAGCTGTGCCAACGAGTGACATAATGTCCACCGGGTAATGGGCTATAGGAAGTACACAGGTTGTGCATAAGAAAGGTTATAGTGCATGAAAGCAAATTGTCTGTCCATATATCATTTGGAATGGTCAGTAATTCAGGGAGTAATTGTTCTGAAGCAAACTCACATGAATTCACCTTCAGGAGATTAGAAGCTGATGTCACCATGAGGGTGAAGTCATCACTGATGACTTAAGCTAATGAGATAATGCCAGGACAAGGCAGCAGTCTGTGCAGGAGCAGAGCTTAACTCCTTCTCTGCCCTGAAGAAGGCAAGAGACAATCCTCTGACCCCCTAGCTCTTGTGATTCTTTCCAAGAGCCAGGTCAGAACAACAAAGTTCCTTTGTGGGTGTAGCACCCCTCTGCCTTGGTACCCAGGCTTCATGACAGAGAATAAGCTATAAAAACAGCAGACTCTCCTCGTCAAAGCACCCCAGGACTGAGCCCTGATTTCAGTGTCACTCAACCTGCCATTCCCCTCATCTCTCTGAAAAGGATTCCTGTCTTACCCTCCTGGGGATGGCTCTCCCTCACCCCCTGAAGGGGAGGAGCTCTCCTGAGTACCTCTTCCATCACACCTTGAAACACAGATCCAGAACAGAATGCTTCCATTTCTGAAGGCTTCCTTTGCGCCTTATTCCTACAACTTTGATGTTAGCAACATTGTTACCCCTCACACCTCCAAAAAAAAATTGGTTCAGGGTGAAGTTCACAGTCTGATGATATACTTTCTCCCTTAGGAGCTGGGCAGTGCACCTACTGTGAGTCTCAAGAGAGACTCTCTCCTTGTCTCTCCGTCCTCAAGACTCCTCTGGGACAGGTAGGTGATGAAATCCCCATTACAAGGGTCCACTTCCTGAAGCTTCTACAGGAAACTTGGGGAAACAAAGTGTTTAGAATTGTCTCATACCAGAGAGAGAAATATTTGCAGTATCCCATATGGCCTCAAAACCTTTTCATATTTCCTACAAAATAAAATTTGTGGGAAAAAACATCCTTCATTCAAGGCCCTCTCCAATCTGAGACCATCCTACCTTTCTAATTGGCTACCCGTTTCCTATATACAAACTACATTTTGTCGTCTCCCAGAACATTCTGTTCCCTGTGCTTGAAATATTCTCCACCTACCCTTAGTCTCCCTAACTATTGAAATCCTACTCATTCTTTAATACCCAGGACAAATGCCAGATTCTTCAGAAGTCCTTGCCAGATCCCCCCAGTCAGTGGCCAAAGCTTTTCAAATTTATGAATTACACAAAGGTGAGAAGGATAGATAATATGTTGGATAAGAGAATTAGGACCCCCTAAAATATCTTGAGGGTCTAGAACAATACACCACATCTTACACCAACCAATCAATCAGCCAGCAAATGTTTTAAATGCCTTTTGTGCAGCACTATGCTAGGTACATGGGATATAAAAATAAATGCAAAACAAAATGTGTACCTTCAAGGCCCTTGCATTCTGTTGGGGGAGAGGAAATTTATAGCTACATGCATACATACATATATACATATAGACAAATGTGTATGTCTACACCAAATAGGTACAAAGTATTTGGGGGAGGGAACTAGCAGCAGGAGGGAGGGGAATCAGTAGAAGTTACATATAGAAAATGGCTCTTGAAATTAGTCTCTAAGACTGGAAATTCTAAGAGAGGGGTGAAAAGGGCGTGGACTCCACTTGATCAATTAATCAAACAATTTATTAAGCATTTGCTATGTGTCAGGCATTGTTCTAAACACTGGAGCTATAAAGGAAGGTGAAGATAGTCCCTGCCCCCAAAAAGCTCACGTTCTACTGGGCAGGACAGCATGTGAATAACTAAGTACATGCAAGACATATACGGAGTGAATGGGAGGTAGTTTCAGAGAGGAAGGCCCTAGAGAAGCTGGGGTGGGGGGTGGGGCACCTAGGAAAGGGAAAAAAGTCTTGAAGAAAACCAAGACAAATTAAAGGCTGAGATAAGAAGGGAAAGCATGGGGACCACAGAGAATTAATCAACCAAGTTAGAATTTTAAGAGGACGTGTACAGAAGACAGAAACCTGGGCACAAAATGGAGACCAAATGTGCCATTTTTGCAAAAAAGTGAACATAATAAAGCCTACAAACTGAAGGTCGGTGAATCTGTCTCTGGATGTTGATGAAATTCTAGAACATCTTGTCCTTAGGATGGGTAGTGAACATCTAGAAAAGTGAGCACAGAACCACCTTGGGTTGGTCAAGAACCGATTAACTGCACTACCGTTTTAGTTGGATTTTTGGAGTGGTAGACCAGGAGGATGCTGCAGATAACAATTTACTCGGGTTTGAGCAAAGTCTTCCAAGCTGTTGGACATCCAGAGGAGAACGAACGAAGGGCCAGAAGGTCATGATGTATGAGGTGTGATTGGAGGAAGTAGGGACATTTAATGGTAATCTTAATCAAGTTAGTTAGCATTACATAGTGCCTACTATGCTAAGCACTTTGTAAATATTATATTATTGGGTCCTTACAACAACCCTGAGAGGTTTTATCCCCATTTTATAAATGAGGAAACTGGGGCAGACAGAGGTTAAGTGTCTGGCCTGAGGATGCACAGCTAGTAAGTTTCTGAGACTGAATTTGAACTCAGGTCTTACTGACTCCAGGCCCAGCACTCTATCTGCTGTGCCATGTAGCTGCCTTGTGATGTGTGATGTCTTCTGTATGTGTGTGTGTATAGTATGAATATGTGTGTATACGAACACCTGTGTACTATTATATACTGCATGTATACATAATACATGTGCCTATACAATCGTGTGCATATATACCGATAATATACCACATATCTATCTATATACATGTGTGCATGTACACACATGTGTGTATAACCCATGTATATGGATTATGCATGCATATATAATACATAGTATTATGTGTCTAATATGCATACATGCATACATACATACATGCATACATACGTATACCCGTTTCCTCATATGGAAATGGGGACAACAATAGACCTATCCCCTAGGGATCTAATGATATAATATTTTTAAAGTGCATAGCACAGTAGGCACTATATAAAGGCTAGCTATTATAATTGAGATTATTATAAAACATCCCTATTTCTTTCACTCTTCATATGTTATGACCTATATGTGTGTGTATAACATATATATATATATTATATATATATATCTACATGTATATAGTTTATATATTTTAGCCTATATAGGTCTGGAAAGCTAGTCTATTATCTTTGCACCGTCTCTCTCTCCCTTAGGCCTGACATAGGACTTGGCTTGCACCTCTCCTGGGTATTAACCACATTATCATTTTATATTTTAGTTATTTACATGTCATATTGCCCTATTACATTGAGAGCTTCATGATTCTGATTTCTTTAGCACCTTAAACCATAAACCCCCTGAGGTAGAGACTCCCCTTTGCCTTTTGTTGTATCCTCAGAATTTCAGTAGATGCTTGATGAATGCTTTCTGACTGACCAAGTGCTCTGCACACAGTGGGCCCTAATAATAAATGTGTTTTTTTTTTCTTTGTCCTCCTCCTGCCAAGTATAATAAATGTTTTTAAAAGTTAAAATGAAGTTGAAGAATTTGATTTTCAACCAGCATTCTGCCTTCTGGGGCACACTTAGTCTTCCTCTTTTTGGAAAGGAGTTGACTAACTTTCTCTTTTATATAAGAATCATCACATCATACATTTTTTATAGTTCACCAGTTTACAGAGTGCTTTCACATCCATTATCTCATCTGCTGAGCAATCCAGGGCACCTCTCAGTTGAGCTCAGAGTGAGTCAGTAGGCAGCACTTTTCTGTTTCAGCTCTTAGGGAGCTCTTGCTTCAGTCAGTCAACAGTCAGAGTATTTTTTTCAATATTCATTTTTTTAAGTTCTAAATTTCTCTCTGTCCAACTTCTCTCCTTCTCATTGAGAAGGCAAATAATATGATATCCATTATACGTGTGAAGTCTTGCAAAACATTTCCATATTAACCAATTTCAAAAAAAAAGGCAAGAAAAGTAAGGTAAAAAAAAAAAACATGCCCCAACCCACACTCAGAATTCATCAGTTCTCTCTCTGGAGGTGGATGACATTTTTCATCATGAATCTTTATTGTCTTGGATTATTGTATTGATTAGAGTAGCTAAGCCTTTCGTAGTTGATCATCATTGTTATTATGTGTAATGTTCTCCTGGTTCTGCTCACTTCACTTTGCATCGGCTCATATAAGTCTTCCTGGGTTTTTCTGAAACCATCCTGCTCATCATTTCTCATAGAACAATAGTGTTCCATCATAACCATAAACTACAACTTGTTCAACCATTTCCCCATTGATGTCAAAGATATCTATTTACCATTTATTATGTGCTAGGCACTGTACTAAGCACTGGATTACAAAGACAAAACAACAGTGAGCTCTTAAGGAGCTCCTATTTGAATAGGGAAGACAACATGGAGACGACCATGTGCACACAAGATTTATATATATATATATATATATATATATACACATATACACACATATGCACGTATGTATGTGTATATGTATTGCAAATAGAGGGCACTCTCACAGGGGAGGTGCCACTAGCCATGGGAAGGGGCAACAGGAAAGAACACTGGGAAAGGCCACCTGCAAAATATGGGATTTGAGCTGTGTCTTAAAGGAAGCCAGGAAAGACAACGGGCCAAGGCAAAAAGGTAAAGCACAGAAGGCACAAGGGACAGCCAGCGAAAAGGCATAGAACTAGAAGAGTCAGATCCCATCTTCCTCATGTTACTGGATCTTAGAGTTCTTAGAAGGGAGACTGACATGCTTTTAAGTTCCAAACCTTTCTTCAGAACCAAAACGACACATCCTTGCCCAGGCCACCTCTAATATGGCCATCTACTTTTGCTGAAGTCTTTTTTTTTAAGTTATTAATTTAATAGCCACCAATTAAGACACTAAAATTGGCTCCCCCGCCTCCAGGCACTCCCCATCTCCACTCGATTGTCAATACTGCTTCATATGGATATCGTTAAAATACAGATTTTACTGTTTCCCTTTACCAAAAAAAAATCAGGTGCTCCCTATTTTTTCTAGGTTAAAACACAAAATCCTTAGCCCAGCATTTAAGGCCCTCCCCAATGTGTCTCTTTTTACTTCTCCCAATCTTATTTCATGTGATTCCTCTTCAGATACTCTCAGTTCCAGTCAACTTGTCTCACTTGCTGCTCCTCAGACTCAATATTCTGTCTTTTGCCTCTGGGCCTATGACTATGTTGGAGCAGCTGGGTGGTTCAGTGAGTGCTGGGCCTAGAGTCAAGAAGATCTGAGTTCAAATACAGCCCCAGATACTTGGTAGCTGAGTGGCCCTGGGCCAGCCAATCAACCTCTGTTTACCTCATGTCTCACCTATAAAGTGAGGTTAATAATAGCACCTATGTCACAAGGTCATAAGGATCAAAAGAGAGAAAAATTTAAAGTGCCTAGCACATAGTAAGTACTATATAAAAGGTATTATTATTATTAATTATCATATGGGGTCCGTCATGTCTGAAATTTAATCTCTCCTCACCTCTGCTTCTTGGAATCCCTCGCTTTCTTCAAAGGTTACCACCTCCCACGCAATACCTTTCCTAATCCTCTTGAAATCACTTCTATATATTTTGTATTTATTGATCTAAATATAAGCCATTTTCTCTCCTCTCCCAGCAGAATGTAAGCTTCTTATGGGACTATTTCATTTGTCTTTGACTGCTTCCCAGGGCCAGGCACAATGCCCTGTACCTCATAAGGCCTTAAAAAATGTTTGTTGAAATATTGGGACAGACAAAATAAGGAGAACACTTTTACAGAAAAAGCTGGCATATAGTAAGTGCTTAATAAATGTTTGTTAATTGACTTGAGAAACAACTAACAAAGAAAACTACATTCACTTTATGTCCAAGTCCACCTTGAATTGAACTCTACTACCTTTGAGTATATATGTGTGTGTATATATATGTGGGTGTATACACACATATACACACAAATTTAAAGTGTATATTTAAACATGTATGTGTGTATATAATTAAATATACACATTGATTAAATAAAATAAATGTTTATAAATACACATAAAATAAGCAAATAAATATTCACTAATATTTATTTAAATATTGTTTTATATATACTTATATAAATACATGCATATATTTATATGCTAATATATGTATATGTAAAATAAATTCATTTATTTAAATATTTTTTGTGTTATAGACATACACATATATAATCTGTTGTTATTTTTGTATACAGTTTTAGTGGTATTAATTTTCCTTTGTAGCATTTTATAGAGCTCTTTTCATTTTCCCATGTTTGCTTTTAGTTTTTGCTTTTGGCTAAAGTTTTAAAGGCAGACAGAGACCTTGCCAAAAGGAAAAATAACAGCAATCAGAACTCCCAAAGGTGGAAGACGCCAGATGGAAGGGTATTTATTTTAGATCTAGATAGCTCATATACAAAGGCAACTAGGTGGTGCAATGGATAGAACACCCAGCCTGGAGTCAGGAGGATGTGAGTTCAAATCTAACCGCAGACACATACTAGCTCCGTGATCCTGGGCAAGTCACTTAGCCCAGTTTGCCTCAGTTTCCTCATCTGTAAAACAAGCCGGAGAAGGAAATGGCAAACCACTCCAGTATCTTTGCCAAGAAAACCCCGAATGGGGTCATGGAGAGTCAGACACAACTGAAACAACTCAACCACAATAACGAATGACTCACATATGAGTCCTAAAAAGTCTTAGCACGGTTTTAAGCCATTTTGCACTAGGATTTTTGAGAAATCAATGCTGTATAATTACAAATTATTTTTTACTCATTTCAGAAATATTCCAGGTTTACTTAATTCCAGAAAATGTAAGGTCTCCAGGACAGAGGTCATTTCAATTTTTGTCTTTGCCCTCCCATACCTAGCCCAGAGTTCGTATCAGCTTGACTGAGTTGAATTGAAATTTACACACATTATTTCATTTGATCTCCAAGACAAAGTAGAGGTACGGACTACAAATATTATGGTCCCCATTTTGTGGAGAAAGAAGCTGAGGCCCAGAGGAGGCGCATGACTTTCTCAAAGTTACAATCAATGAATCACATAGCGAGAACTAGACCCCAGGCCAGTGCTCTCGCTGTCATCAACTAAGTGGATTCCCATCTGAGCTTTGGATATATTATCACTAAACCTTAAAAAATGAATACGAGTAAAGTCTTGTGGCCCTTTGTTGTTGGAGGTGGAGTTTGGGTATTTCTTTGTCTTCATCAAAAAATAGATGCCAATTGCACCTATGAGGGGCTCCTCAATCAACCATTCTGATCAAATTGACCAGCGAAGTCAAGCAACCTGGGCTTCCTGGAGTTTCTTTGTAGTTGAAGAATATTTAGTGAGCACTAGCTATCCGCTAGATATTAGAATAAAATGGCAGGTCCTGTCCAGCTGACCTGCTGTATGAGTGAGCAAATAGAAATCAGTCAAGCCAATTGCTGTGTTCTTCCTGAAGAGGCACAGCTGTTAATGGACCCTGATTGGACCTGTGGAAGCCTGACTCCTCCTCTGTCACCTCCTGCTGTCCCAAGTTACACAAAGATCCCTTGGGCTGGGAACACTAGAATACACACACACACACACACACACACACACACACACACACACACACACACACACACATATGCGTATGTATGTGCATATGTATATATATGTGTGTGTATGGATGTATGTGTATGCATGTATATATACATATACACACACATACATACATACACATTTAAGGTGTGCCAAGTGCTTCATACACATTATCTCATTAATTTCTCACAACACTCTGGTGGGGCAGGAACTACCAGTATTATTCTCAGAATTTAACAGTAGAGGACGCAACACCCTAGAATATTTAAATTATTTATCCTAGGTTTCCACAGCTAGTAAGTGTTAGAGGCAGGATTCAAATCCAGATCTTTTCTGATTTGGTACCCTTTCCTTTTCCACACTGTCTGTGGCATATAAATGATCTTAATATTGTCCCAATTCATTCTCTCTCTTAGAGTGGAAGCAGTGCCAGAGACAGCTCAGACCGTAAGAGAGGATTGTTAACTTTTCTTTTTTTTCCAGATTGTTAAATTATCAGGGTGAGCTTTTTGGAAATTGACAAAGACAAATCAGGGCTTGATTTATTATTTTGTTGATTGTCTAGGCTCAAGAAAGTGTTAATAATGTAGATTCAAACTTTTTTTAATTTAGATTTTTTTTTAAATTTAAAACTTAAAAGAGGGCCACATGTACTTTTTCTTTTTTCCAGAGATCTGGTTGTTGAACATTTGTCAGCATACCCTCCAGTGGAAGAAAGGTCTAAGCTTTCTTTTAAAAATTTAAAACTACTTTATCAATGGAGTCATCATTTACTTGTAAGTTGCTATACACATGATGACACTGATCATGACTTTACTTTCTAATCAGGATATCACCTGTTCCTGTCAAAGATCATTTCTGTTGTATAATAAACACTTACTTAGTACTTTACTGCCTTATCATGGGGTGGTGAGGACCCTGGATTTCCAAATTTTGTCAGACTCTACCACTCTAGCATACAATAAGGACTATTCTATGTATCCTATGTGATGCTATTGATAGAAGGAACTCCCAGGAGAGAAAACTCTTTACCAGTTCAGGTCTTCACTTTCCCTACCATAAAGAGAGTGACACGGAACACTGAGAAGCTGTGACTTGCCCTTCAGAGGCAGACCTTGAATCCCAATCTTCTTGCTTTTAGACTAGCTCTTTATCCACTGCAATGTACTGCCTCTCAAATCCGTATTCACTGACAAACTATATGTCCATCATCTGAACAGCAGTCTGGCTAAATGCCAAGAGGTTCCCCATTAGAGTGAATTATTTTGGCCACAGTAGCTCCTGCCACCATTTACTAAGATATATTTGCAGGCTTTATAGGATTGAGATCATAGCTGGAGGGGACTGGGAGGAATCCTACTCCCTCATTTAACTGAAGAGAAAACTAAGACCCTAAAGAGGTCAGGTAAATTTTCCAAGATCTTTTAGCCAGTGACAGATCTTTAGTCAGTGACAGAGCTAAGATTTGAACCTGTGACTCCAAAGCCAGTGTTCCTTCCACTACATAACACTGTCTCTCCCAGATGGGTTATGGGCTGGTATCTGTGAACAAGGTCCTTTCACTGAAGAAACCACATAAATATCCTCATGAGCTTTGAAATGGCCATCTCTCCTGGTCAGGTTTCCTTCTCTTCTGTGGGCTGGGTTCCAGCAACAGCTCGAGGGACCTTGTCCCTGTGATTTTCCCATATTATACTGCATCTGCAATGGGGCAGCAACCCGTTGTTGCTGATCTTATCAATTACTCTAATAACATTTTAAGAATTCTCAGAATGTCAAATTAGGCCCCCTCGATGCTGCTCTGTCTGCCTGCCCCTTGGCTCAGGAACTGAACTTAAAAGGTGAAGCTATATTGGTGAATTTCACTTTCTACATCAAATCGGGCTCATTTCCTGTGCACCTGTGTTTTGAATCTTCAATGAGTGAAAAACTGAAGCAATGCTTTTATTAAGCCCCACATTCTGCTGCATTTGCTGGATATCATACCAGGCAGAGAAGGAGATAGCCCCTTGACAAAACCTAAACTTGATATAATTTCTACCTGCTCTTATCTTGCAGAGATATAGCCTATCCCAACCTACCAACTCTAGTTAAGCAAATATCATCAGTAAAATAAATAGCAATTGCATGATCAAGCCAAAGACTGAGGGGCCAAGCGGACAGAATGCTGAGCTTGAAGCCAGAAAGATCTGGGTTCAAATCCAGTCTCTGACATTTAATAGCTGTACATCCCTGGGCTAGTCTTTGAGGTTCCATTTCATGATCTATAAAATAAAGGGGTTGGAAAAAATCACCCCTAAACTCATGAGCCTAGGGCAGGGGTGGGGGAACCTGCAGCCTCTAGGCCACATGTGGCCCTCTAGGTGCTCAAATGTGGCCCTTTGACAGAACATTTGTTCTGTGAAGTTTAGGTTCAGTCAAAGGGCCGCACTTGAGGACCTAGAGGGCTGCCTGTGGTCTAGAGGCCACAGGTTCCCCACCCCTGGCATAGGATATACTATGACAAGTTTATTTCTTATCCTCTAGCTCAGGGGGAGATGCCAAAGAGAAGACACTGAACTACCAATTAAAGTTGTGAAGATTTTTTTTTGGTGGGGGGGGGGAGTGGGGAGTCAATCAGGGTAGCACAGCTAGTAAGTATCTAAAGCTGAATTTGCACTCAGGTCCTCCTGACTCCTGGGCTGGTGCTCTATTCACTGTGCCACCTAGCTTTCTGCAAAATTAAAGTTTAATTGTTTTAATGTAGTGAATTTTTCACCTCAGCCCTTCAAGGGTCCATGAATTTTTTGGTGTGGACCAACACTTATTTTCAACCTTTCATGCCTTTCTAAATGGTTGTTTGTCTTTTAAAAAAAACCATGCCTACTTTCTCCAAAAAACCTTTTTTTCTGTTTTTTTTTTCTTCCAAACATGGAAGCATGGTTAAGCAAAAGGAACATAAAATTCCTATGTCTGAATGCCAGGTCTACAATTTACCACCTATGTAACTTTCAGCAAGTCGTGTAGTCTCTGGACCTCACTTTCCTCATATAAAATGAAAGTACTGGAATCCATGATCTCTACTATCCTTTCTGGCTCTAAACCCTTCCACCTAGAGACTCATTTAAACCAGATATTAAAATAGTCAGATCCTTTAAGTTCCTAAATTTAGCACTTTCTCGTTTGAATTGTAGAGTGAATAGTGTGTACAAGACTTAGAGAAGTTCGCCTTGGATTGGAATCCCAGCTCTTCTGTTGCTTCCTAGGACATCTCGGGCAAATTATTTTGTCTTCTCTAGGCCTATTTGTTTTTCAATTTTTTTAAATTTATTTTTGTAAAATGGGAAGTGATCTCTAAGACTCCTTCTAAATCCTAAGAGTCAATGCTTTCCAGATGCATCACCTGAAGTCAGGAGAGCACAGAGAGAGGAAACCAATTAGGAAATACCTGCTGATACAGCTTGAAGGACAATCTTTAAGCCGGTGATTTATGATGTTAAATTCATTTCTCATCCCCTCATCCCAAGTTAGAGGTGTCAAAGAGAAGACATTGAACCACCAATTAAATTTTTATTCTTTTTAGCGTATTGACTTTTTCACTTCAGTGTTTCAAGAGTCTGTGATTTTCCCACTATGGACACTTCATCACCAGTGTTTTCAATCCCTCCAGGGTTGCTGCGCTACCCCCCAAATTGAGTAATGCAGTAATAGCAATGAAAGAGGTTTTTAAAGGCAAGGTTTTTTCACTGACTCTTAAAAGCTTTTCTTAAAACTATGTCAAGATGCTATACCAAAAGGCATGTGGCTCGGGTATCTCAGATATCATATTGTATGACCTCATAGGCCTGTCATGATGTGTTAGAGGCTGTCAGGATGCTGGTTGGAAAACAGATCACTTCTCTGTCCCTGTTAGAGGTGCAGCTACAGCCCAACTCATCCCACATGGGAAATGAACAGTCGAGGGGGAAAGCAACTATTAGAACCAGATACCTCCCTACCCTACCAGGTTTATGAAGGGAAGGGACTGAAAGAAGGGATGAACCAAGAAGATGGGTGGAAATGATACTTTCTTTTCAAGACTGTACATTGGATCAGATTCATTAGATCTTTCTGTATGAGTTACATACACACACACACACACACACACACACACACACACACATGCACACACAAGCTTGCACACACACGCCCACACAAGCACATGTAACCCTAAAACTATGTCTCGACAGCACTTAACCAAAGCAGTTTCTACCACTCCTATGCATAGAGGAAGAATTGAAAGGGACCTTAAAGATCTGGCACAGTACCTGGTATACAGTAAGCACTTAATAAATATTCAATTGATTGAATTCAACTCCTTAATTTTACTATGAAAAACTGAAGTAGAGACTTTTTTCTCTCAATCAAATAATAACTTTATTAATGTCATTGTATTCTTTATATAACTTGTAATGTGCACAGAAGGATTTTCCGTTTTTCAATGGAATGACTTGAGGTAGCTTAGAATAAGACAGTAGAGCTGTGTGTAGCAATATAAGATTGCCTGTATACATTTGAGCAGTGTGAACTGGCAAAAGTCACAGTTAATGGCAGAGCTGGGATTTGAACTTGGTTCCTGTGACTCCAAAGGCACTATTTCATAGGCCTGGGAAGAACAAAATATGCAAAAGGAAATTTTGGTGCTTTAAATTACATTTTACTTGCTCTCATTTGATCCTCATGGTGATCACATGAGATCACAGAATTTGCCTCATGGCATTACAGAATCAGAGATTTTGAGCTGGAAGAGACCGTGGAAGTCTCCTAAGTGGACTGCTTCATTTGACATAAGTGTCTTATGCTAGGACACACCATTGAATTCCAGAATACATTTGACTCGTTATGTGTCCTCAGGCAAATTCTTTTACCCCTTTGAACTTCAGCTTCCTCATGTGTAAAATATGTATTATAAAATATTCCTCACGTGTAAATAAATCAGACTAGATAACCTTGAAAGTCCTTTGAACTGAACTTTATGTGAGCTCCATTTGACAAAAGGAGAAACCAAAGCCCAGAGAGGTACACGGGACCAACATAATAATCCACAGCCAATTAGTGGAAGAGCATTGGTCTCCAAAGCCACCCACCATGACACCATATTGCTTCTGACAGCCATGTTAAAATCAGTATATGCATGTGTAGAAGAGGGAGTCTGAAGAACTGATATTATAAATCACATTCTTTAACTTATACTTAATAATAATTGTAATTAATTTAATTATTAGATTTAATCATTAAAGACAGATAATACGTGTCTTTATGTCCAGTACTCTGTATGGTAAAACTGGTTCTTTGGAGATGTGCCCCATGTTAAATATCAGTTATTACCCAAACCCCCCCTAGTTCAAATACTTTAAAAATCATCTAATTTTTTAAATAAAGGTCCTTTTTCTAAGGATAATTAATTTCTAACTTCTAAGCCCTTATAATCAGCATGTAGCACAAATTCCAGATATTTATAATTACAAGACAATCCTTTATTTTTCTTCTGTGGTAAAACTACTGAAACATAAGTTTCATTCCACACTGGACTCTGGTAAATAGGCTTTAACCTTGCCTGGATCCAGTCCTTGACATCACTTTCTGGTCACCAGTTCCCATGATGCTTTCTCACCCCTCCTCCCTTCTTGGGTTGCATTCTTCCATTAGAACATAAGCTCACTGTCTTGTATTTGTATTCCAAGTACTTAGCAAGGTGCCTGGTGCATAATAAGCACTTTTTCATTCATTCATTCATTCCTTCATTCATGACTTCCTTGTCAATTAAGCAATTTCATCTGTTATTTTTTTAATAAATCAAACTCTCCTCATTCTTAAACATCCTTATTTTATTATATGTTTTCCATGGTATTGCCTGGTGTGGGGGAAGGGAGACACAGAAGCTGCTTCACCATCATCAATTTCCTCAAAAAATTCATTTTCAACTAGAATGGCCTTATTTCACTTCATCCTCAAACAGAGATGAAATGTAGGGTAGTTCTCAACTTGCTTGGGTTGATGATGGATTTACTTGTGGAAGAGTGCTCCCAGGGTTGTATTGCTAGTTTTCTTACTGCAGCATTTCATCAAATGTCCTTGCTTTGAGAGTCTGTTTTTCAGCTAACTATTACAGTTATCCCTTCCATATCCTGAAGGTTAGGGCCATGGCACTCCTATGATCTGGAAAATCTGCATAAAACCTTTTGGTCCTCTCTTTGTAATAGAGAAGAAGTCTGAATTATTATAGTATTAAATGATAAAATATGTTATTATTACACAATGCTGTATATATTTTATGCATTTCTGAGTTTCTATACTTTTTCTGTGTCGTCTGCTGGCCTTCATGTGTCATCTGTAGCTTCCTCAAAACTCCAAAAAAATTCCCATTTATTTACTTTTGCTGAACCTCAACATATCGAAACTGTGATGGGGCTAGTTGCAATGTGAAAGAGATGACTGTAAAGGTAAGTACATCGATGGAAGCCCTTACTTTATAGTTTTAGAGGTAAAGACCTGAAGAATACTTTGAACTAACAGTAGTGGGAAACCCATCCTTCAAGTTTGGAATGTCCCACTGACTTTTAAGAGCCAAGGACCTAAAATTCAAGTTATAACTCAATTATATACTCACTGAGTGGCAATGGACAAATCACTTTTCAGGGGTGCGGAAGCGGCAGTCTCAAGGTTATATGTGGCCCTCTAGGTCCTCAAGTGCCACTATTTGACTGAGGGCCACACTTGAGGACCTAGATGTGCACATGTGGCCTCAAGGCTGCAAGTTCCCCACCCTGATAGCCTGTTGGTACATCCTCTTCATCTGTGGAACAAGTGTTTATATTGAGAATCACTGTAAGAAATTTTCACACCAGAAGTTCCCCTACACTGATGAAATCGCAGGTCTAAACAACAACAGAAAAATCTTAATTCAACTATTGCATTTTAGAACAATGAAGGGAATTCCTTTCATTCAGCCTAAACTTAAGTTTATTCTTTATAAATATATGTAATGTTAAAATATGTAATATTTTAAATATAGAATCTGTAGAGCAAGGAAGGACCTTAGAGATCCAAGTCCAAGTCCAAGGCTCTCTCCCCAGGCTGTTTTGTTGGGATTGTACTCTATATACCTGTCAAGAGATGAAGGAGGGGGAAAAAATGGCAAGCAAGAGGCATCACTGAAGTGAGCAGCCCTCATTATCAAGAAACGGCAGGTAGGCTTTACAAAAAAAAAAGCCAGGAAGAAAGAAAAACCCAGCCCCAGATTATGTGGGGCCTGAAATGAGGCATAATGGACCCCAAATATGTAAAGAGCAGCAGATCCAAGAGGGCAAAGGCATTATTGAGCCTGGCTCAGAGTAGTTCAAAGAGGATTAATGAGATGAGAAAATCATCAGACAAAACTTCCCAACAATGCCCAATCTATTAGATTGGGGAAGTGTCTCCCTGAGGGAAGTGAGGGAACCAGCCATCCTTTGAGTCATTTATAACAAGGATGGGGAACGAATGAAAACATGTATTAACCAGGCACCCCCCTTCCCACCCGGGGTCTGGGGGCAGGGTAGAAGGGCAGGCAGGCTGATATGTGTGATAGCCTAATGAGCCCTTTCAGGCTCTGCCTCCTAGGCTGAGGCAAATCCTTCCCTCCCTTCCTGCCCCCATCCCCTCTCAGGCCTTGTTAGTGGACCTAGGCAGCTTATAAATCTGGGATTAACTCACTTTTCATTTGAGTTTGTCTACTTCACTCTTCAGTGAATTATCACCTTATCAACCGGAGTCGCAATTTATAGGGATGATAGAAAAATAAATCTGGTTTATGGGCCTGGCCATGTTAAACATGACAAGTATTTGACAGGTGCTTCTGAGGCAGAATTGGGTTTCCTCTTGTTACACAAGCCCAGGGTTTTGTTTGGGCATTTTACTGGGCTGCCCTGTTGAATCTTCATTATTCTAGAAAGAGAAAAATAAACCTGGCAGAGAAGAGTTTACTTTCTGTTATCTGATATTTCATCCTGAGTTCGCTTTACCTCCCTTGGTCGACTGAGGCCTAGGCAGCTTTGTTTGCAGAAACTCAAGGAAGCTCCTCTGCTAATCTGTCATCGAGCCATAGGTCAGTCCTGTCTACTCTAAATTGGTTTTGCTGTGTCACTGGCACCAAATGTTTGATGCAGATGTTCCCACAGCTTGAGAAGTCAACCTTGACAGAAACAGCTTTGTTGGATTTGCTCAAGGAAAATATTTATGCAACTTAATCAAGAAAAGCCAATACAATTTTATTTTAAAATAATTAATGATGCCCTTTGTCCTAATATTATCTGACTCCTGGTTCCCCCCAGTCTATCACATGCCTTCTCTTCTGATTTACTGGAAATCTGGTTTTTATTGCCCTCCCAAAGCCACTCAGGTCATTGGAAGACTATGTCCTGGATTTGGGGGTTTGCAAAGAATAAAAGGAAAAAGTTAAACTGCTAAGAAAAAAGGTAGAGAGGGGCTAAGCAAAGCAAAAGAAAATCAAGAGAGAATGGGTAGGGAGAATAAAAATTATCCCTGAGGAAATTTAGGTGATCAAATATGAGCTTATGTCTATCAGAGAACTAATTTCACAAGACCTCATTTAACAAGTCATTTAATAAGATTTCTATGTATTTTCATTCAAACCTTAAAAGGGATTTTCTTTAGCTGGTAGATAAAACCACCGCAACAAATATTTAGTAAGTGCCTTTGAAGGCAAAGAATGGAGTTAAAAAATGAAGAAAAGGAAGGAAGGAAACAAAGAAAGAAAGGAAAAAAGAAAGAAAAGAAAGAAAGAGGAAAGAAGGAAGAAGAAAGGAAGGAAAGAAGATAGGAAGGAAGGAAAGAAAGAAGAAAGGAAGGAAGAAGGGAGGAAGGAAGAAGGGAAGAAAGGAGGGAGAGATAGAGAAGAAAGTAAAAGAGAGGAATGATGGAAGGAAGGAAGAAAAATATATATGCAATAAAGAGAAAGAAAGGAGGAAAGAAAAAAGTAAGGGAGGAAGAGAAGGTAGGAAAGAAAGTAAAAGAAAGAAAGAGAGAAAGAAGGAAGGAAGGAAGGAAGGAAGGAAGGAAGGAAGGAAGGAAGGAAGGAAGGAAGGAAGGAAGAAAGAAAGAAAGAGGAAAGAAGGAAGGAAGGAAGGAAGGAAGGAAGGAAGGAAGGAAGGAAGGAAGGAAGGAAGGAAGGAAGGAGGAAGTAAGGAAGGAAGGAAGAAGGGAGGAAGGAAGGAGGGAGGAAGGGAGGAGGGAAGGGGGGAGGGAAGGGGGGAGGGAGGGAGGGAGGGAGGAAAGAAGGTTTGGACACACTTTCCTGCTACCTTTAGCTCCTCCATGACACAAGAGAGCCATCAAGGAAGAAACTTACTCTCACTTTTGCACTGCAACTGGGTGGTTTCACAAGTATACAAACAGTTTCTTCAAGTGACTGCTGAGGATTTCACATTGCAGCTTCCTCTGGGAGAACTTTGTCATCCCCACTTCCAGTCAGACTGAAGAATAAATGGAATCAATGGTTCTCTTTGTTCTCTACCTACTATGTGAGCAAAGACTCTAGAAGAAGACCTGGCACTTTGTTTATTGGGCAACGAAGATTCCACTTCTCGTTTGTCACTTTCACCCACTTTGGGTTTAGAGGAGCTGCTTGCTCCTGAGGAGCAGAGGGAAGCTCCTTAAGACAGTGGTAACTCATAGTCACAGAATCTTCCAGTCGGGAAGGACCTCAATGAGGAAAGATGAATATTGTTATATTTGAGGACTATAGGTGAAGATGATGGGTAGGGTTGGACTAATTCAAAGTTTAGCCCCAACCAGGCAATCGTTTTCATATCTGCACAGGGCTCTACGTAGGCACTGTGAAGTTCAATTTAAACAAATCTAGCCCATGACCCAGAAGCAATATAGTAAGTAGAAGATCATTGTGCTAAAAGTCAGAATATCTGGATTCCAATTCTGCCTATGCCACTGTCTAGCAAATAAATTCATGTAACTTATTTAATATCTTGGGGCCTTAGTTTCTCCATCTGTAAAACTGATAGGATAGGAAGCAGATCTGTAATTTCATTGGTATAGAGAAAAACGGCATGAGAAAACTCCCTTAAGACTGTGGTAAATCATAAAGTCGAAGAATCTTCCAGTTGGGAAGGACCTTAATGAGCCAGTATATGCAGAGGCAGATCCTGAACTCAGGTCTTCCTGACTTCAAGGCAGCTCCATATACATTATGTTACTACTCATTTGTAAAACAGGGGGAAAAGGAGTATAAAATTGGGTCATCTCTATGGCCCTTTCCAGTTCTCCTATCTAGTACTTAGCATAGTGCTTGGCATGCAGTAGGATCTTAAGAAATGCTTATTGACAGGCTGACCGACATCTTACGATTCCACAGAACTTTATGAGACCAGGACAGACACTATGAGTCAATGGAAAAGGCATTAGATTTATACTCAAAGGACCTGAACTCAATTCCTACTCTTGCATATAGTAGATAGATAGATAGATAGATAGATAGATAGATAGATAGATAGATAGATAGATAGATAGATAGATAGATACTTGCAAGTTGCTCTATCTCTCTGGGTCTCAGTTGATTCATTTGAATTTTTATTTCACAAAAATAAAAGCCTTACCAACACTCCCTCTGGTTTCTAGTAAAGGCTAAAGTAGTTACAGTGATCGATTTTCCCAGAGATGTGGAACAATTGGAGATTAGAGGGTTTCCTTTACTTCATGTAATAAGGTTGAAGGTTTACCTTCTTATCTCGTAGGATGGGCAAGCATGGATGGGCTGAGATTTGTGTAGGTGGGAGTAATAGTCACATCTTTGAAATCATAGATTCATTGGAGCATTGATTATATTTCAACGAATGGAAGCACAGCTTTATACATGTCTGCTATTTGAGCTTACATGCGGTTTTTTCTGTATTTGCCAGTCTTTCTGTATTAGATTCTAAAATACCAGAAGTCAAGGACAAAGTTTTCTGATTCTGCTTATAATCTCTTATAGTTATTAGAATTTATTCACTAATATTGGGCATCACAAGATCACCAATAGGGAACTGGAAGGCTCCTACAAGGCCATTGAGTTAACCCATTCTTCTTATAGATGAGTAACTGAGGCCCAGCAGAGTAAAAAGACTTGCCCTCTTGAGGGAGGGAAATCTTGCCATCTGATCAATTCTAAACTGCATGACCTGGCCTGGTTAGTAACCAGAGTCCTCCTACAGAGATATGTACCTACATACAACTCTCAATGATTAACTGTGTCGGCAGCTACTTTTTTGGCCTGAATTAGAATCTGGATTCCAGCGGCCAGGCCAGGCAATAAAAGGTATAATCTGCCTAATAGTTTCCCGCATTACAGGATCACAGATTTAGAGCAAGAGAGAACCTTAGGGGTTGACGAGTCCAGTCCCCTCATGGTACAGATGATAAACTGAGTCTTCAACAAGTGCCTTGATTTGCCCAAAGTCTTGCAAGTATTAAGTTACAAGAACTAATATTTAAACCCATGTCCTCTGAATCCAAATGGACCATTCTTTCTACTACAGAACCAAAATGTTCAGACGTGAGGAGAATCATATACCAAGAGCATTATTTTCAACAGTAAAGTTCAGATGTCTCTAGCAAAGAGATGGCTAGCAAATGCATAAGTTATGTTTCTACTTACACCTATCCCCAAACTTGTTCACTTAAGTTCTTTGTCTTTTTATTCAGTAAATTGATGGTTTGGAGTGGTTGTTTTGTTTGGTGTGAGGTTTGTTTTTTGTTTTGTTTTGTTTTATATTTCAGACATGTTTGAATTTTTCATTTTACAAAAAAGCAAAACTGAACAAATATTTTCTTACAGTAATAGCTCTGATAAGTGCAAAAACCCTGATTAAACAACTAATGGAAAGGCTAAGAGATTGGCCCAAAGCCATAATGGTAGTGACAGAAGTGGGATTCGAAAGTGGGTCTTTTGATTCTGGCCCAGTGCTCTTTCCTCGGGGCTACTCCTCATGCCTTGTCTCAACCCATGCACGTGGGCTGTCAGTTGCTCAGCGTCTCAGGTATTTTTTGAGTCATAAAGCCTCGTGATCATTGGGGTTACCCAAGCATCTGAACAACCCTCAGAACCAAGGTAAATTGCTGTCTCTTTTTCAGACAAGGATGTTCCATCGAGGGGTGGAACAATGTGAAGTGTGGCTGCCAGATGCCATATGAGTAAAAGGGTGAGATCTGAAGCAGAAAATAAATAAATAAATAAATCAGAGCCTAGCAGGTGGTTTTGATGGATGACTTGGTGATAAGGTGTCTGCTTGCCCTAATCACTTCAACCACACCAATCTCCCACCAAGCAATAAGGAGCACATGAACAGAAAGAGACTCGGAAGGAAATGAGAAACAGAGACTGGGTTCCTGAACCCAAAAGGGCAGCTGAGAACCAGCATGCTCCCAACCAAGATGAGCTTTGAACCTGAAAATATTTCCAAATAGATGGGGGATAAAGTAATTGGACTCCTGGATAATTTCATAAGCAGTACTTTCAAATAGCTAAACACACGCACAGTATATATAGCCTGACCCAAAACTTATCAAGATGGAAAAATTCACTCAACCATCCAGATGTTTCAGCTACAAGACATCAAGCATCCAGATAGTTGGAAACATCTGGATGATTGACTGACTTTTTCACTTTTCATCTGAATGTTTGGCATCATGTTGACACTGCCTCACGGCTCTCCAGCCACAAAATATATCCAACAGCAGCCTGCCTGAGTCTTTTTTTCCATTGCATTAAACCTGTTCCACAGTTGTCTCAAGAATGATAGTGGGCAACAGGGAACATCTGGCTTAAATCAGTATTTAGAGGTGAAACAGCACTAAGGAAACTGAGTTCTTAAATGTACGTGTAGCTCTCTATGTGTGAAAATGCTCTGGTTTTGATTATTAGTTAATCTTCATGAGGAACTATAAGGTAAGAAGTTAGGGAACAAATCCCCTTTTGCACGTCTTACGGTTTGGAGAAACTGAGTCACAAAATAGCAAAGATTTTATGTGACTTGTAGTCCTATAATAAAGCATTGGCAGCACTGGGATTAAGCCTCAGAATTCTGGACATTTGAGGTTGGGCTTAGCAATGCCTCTTAGGAGTCTGAGGAACAAGATAAAGGATTGAACAATATCCCCCAGAGTCTATCTGGATCCGAAGTATATATTTTAGAGAAACTTTGGGGTATCTCCTATAACCCTGGGTTACCTATTAGCTAAAGGAGTCCCAAGAAACTCCATTAGTGCGGACTCACTCTGGGAGATTGAGTACACTTTGGAATCACCTTCAAATGTATTGGATTGAGACAGACTCCCAGTCATAGCTTAGGAGAGATACAAGCCAATGAAAAAATTTTGGTCTAATTGACTCCTGCCAGAGTTCTTAAAATGGAAATATTGGATCTCAATTTCTTGATGCGTAAAGTGAGGGGGTTTCAGCTCTCAATCTAAGAGGCCGCCATCCTGCCCCTCTAATTCAAGGCATTTACTGGCTTTTCTACCTCGGAGTCATAACTAGAAATTCTTTTACCTTGGGCAAAGAACAGGATAAGTAGCAGTTGTACAGGGAATGGTCTGATCAAGGGGGAAATCAACATGAGAGACGGAGACAGAGAGTAATAAAGAGAAAGAGAGAGAGAGAGGCCATTCTCCAGAGAGTCTGGCTCCTACCCCCAAAGGGCTGTGGGGAGAAGGCGAGCCCAGATTCAGGAAATATACAGCTCAGCAATTGGACCTTGAGCTCGGTAAGCAAGGTAGTGGAGTCAGTCCCACTGTAAGTGTAGGCCAGGAGAGGATTATGAGGCCATGGCACAACGTCAGGAGTCTCTGAAGCTCCCTGGAAGCATGTCCTGCCCCATTGTTATTGCCCTTGGGCAAAGCTCTACTTGCCCCATCCTGGTTATGGTTCTGCCATACTGCTCCTCGTAACGCACACATTTCCAGACTCCTGGACCTTTCCAGAATAGAGTACATCCAATCTGACCCCAGTCTGGGCTCCCATTCCCAGGGCTCAGTTGGAATTGAACTAACTACTAGAGAAGAAAAAATGGACAGTAATTGGAGGTAATAAATACGTGTCTCCCTATATTCTCTTTCCTTTTGATCCATATACTCAGCTATCTTTGATGTCGTCAGGAAGCAACACTGACGCTCACAAAGGACAAAGAAAGCATCATTATGGAGAAAGGTTTCAAGCTCAGATATAGCTTCTTTATCAGAACACCCGTAATTTATGAGATCCCGCCACACTTTTAAGAGAACTTTGAATTATGAAAAACTAAAGGAAATTATTGTGTTTGAAGATAATATCATCCTGACGGACATAAGTAGAAAAGAAAACAGTACTTCAAACTCAGCACATGAAGTAATGAAAGTCCTCAATGTTCCACTTACAGCGGCCATGTTCTAAATGTTTTTAAAAGAAGGAAGGAAGGAAAGAAAGAAAAGAGAGAGCAGAAGAAAGAGAGAAAGAGGAGAGAGGGAAGAAAGAAAAGGAGGGAGGGAAGAAGGAAGAAAGGAAAGAAGGAAGGAAAGAAGGAAGGAAGGAAGGAAGGAAGGAAGGAAGGAAGGAAGGAAGGAAGGAAGGAAGGAAGGAAGGAAGGAAGGAAGGAAGGAAGGAGGAAGGAAGGAAGGAACAACAAAAGAGAAAGAAAGAACCTGTGTAGATCTCAAGCCAGGGTCAGAGCAGAAGGGAGGAAAGATCCAGCAGGGTACCCAGTAGGGTATGAAAGGTGAAGCCCATAGAAGGATTCAGTTTCCTGATTTATTGGTGCCCAGTAAGTCAGGGGAGCAGAGGGTTCAGGAGGTGTCTGCCATGCTTTCCAGCACACTTCTAGGATATTGGTGTTTTCCTGTACCAAGGTTTTCAACAGCTTTCACTGAACTCCTGGTTGGTCTCAAGCCCAGTTCATTTCTGGTTAAGCCCTCGCCAATAAGGCTGCACCACAGCTGTTTGAATTCATTTGTACCAGAGCTTTGAATCATCTCCAGGAGAAAAAGGAATGCCATGTTCCTGTCACCATAGAGATGTGACACAGGGATCAAAAGATCCAGCTGCATGAGCATCATAGTCATGAAATGGGCTGACTCTTTCATTTATAATATCTGTCTAGAGCCTGGCTCACTGAAAAAAAAAAGGTCTTTCCCTGAAGCGCACCTTGAATCTCAGGTATCAGGGAAGGTGCTCCCAGGAGGTCTCCTTATAGGATGACAAGATTCATGGGAAAGACCTATGTAGGATACATCCCACCCTGCTGAGAGACTGACCTTGCCCCACCCCCAGCATACTCTAGCCATCATATGTCACAAAGTGATGGAACAGTGTGGGTGCATGGGCACACACACACACACACACACACACACACACACACACACACACGTGTGTGTGTATTGAGAATGGGAAGTGCCGTACTTCAAATCAGAAGACTTGGGTTTAAGTAGCAGCTTTGTCATTTACTAACTACATCACCTTGGGAAAGTCATTTTATTCCTGACTGGGTTGGATTGGACAATGGTGTAATTCTATCCTATCTGATGCCTATAATCACATCCCAGCCAGACCTCCAAGAACTGGTCTATCAGTCAGATTGTATAGTGCCAGACACTACCTGAGCAGGCTCCAAGAACTACACTCTGGCAGCCTCCTTCCTTGCCTTCCTTACCCAGAGGTCTGTTCTTTCCACTCCCCTTTAGAATCCTAACTCGCTACAGGACAGAACAGTAAAGTATGGCATAGCATTCTTTTCACTGACGGTTCCTTCTTTGTCCATGGAATCTCAAATGTCAATGAGATAATTTTTGGTTCCATTTTATTCAAAAAGCATTTATTAAGCACCAATTGCATGCAAGCAGCTGGAAGGTACGAAATGCACAAATGGAGTCAAAACCACCCCACACCATTTCAGACTAAATATCTTAACTGAGAACACATCTCAATCAATCAACTGTAGGGTCAGACTAAGTCTGAGAAGTCCTGGAACTGGAATGATATTTCACAGGAATCCTATTCAGATAAGTAAGGACACTTGGCTATGCTTCAGGGATCATCTATAATTACTAAATGGGGGGGGCATCTAGAAAAGATATTGATTACATAAATTAGAGCCAAAGGGCCTTTCCAGCATACCCTTAAGGAGCAAAGGTAGGACTGAGCTAGATGGAGTAGAGAAGAGAAATTACAAGGAAAGTCATTGGCTAGACAGAAGAACCAGGCTGAGAGAAGTCCCGAGAAAAAAATTTGGCTCTTCCTCCAACCTTCCTTCCCTGTGCCTGTCTATCCAATGATACTATCATTTTGTATCAATCACAAAGAGGCCAGGGGTTAACTAGAGGTAGAGATAAATGTAAAGTTTGGCAGAGTCTAAATGTTGAGAATTTTCCTAACTGAGGGCTCAGGGCAATTGTGATACAGCTCAAAAATTTTTGCATAAAATAAAATCCCTAAAACTGAAAAAGAGAGAACCACATGGATATTAGTGACCATTTAAGCCCCATAGGCTTAAAATCAGCTAATTATTGTAACATGGTTAAAAAAGATTTTTTTTAAAAAATAGTCCTGCCCTCCATGAGCTTAAATTCAACTGGGAAGACATACAGATGAGTAAATGCAAGAAAACTAGAAGAGACAAGTTCTCAAAAGATAAATGGAGAAGGTGGTCAGAAACATTTTATTCACTAAGCAGTGAAAAGGCTCAAAGAGAGATGAATCAACAGAAAAGGAAAAAACCACAGAATATAGACAGAACCTCCACCCTATAAAGGAGATCTTAATAGTATGCTAACTCAGCAAAAAGTAGAGAATGAGAGGCATTTAAAATGCTAATGTGTCCCTATGTATATAGGTGTACACATACACATGCATATATAAAATGTATGTACACATATATGTATGCATGGTTACATATGTGATTATATATAGATACTTTGCATGGGTGTGTGACTGTATATACACATATGCAAAAATGTATAAATATAAATATCTATGTGTGTGTACATGAATTTCAATATGCATGCACACATGCATAATATATAATACATTTGTGTATGTATACAAATGTTTGTCTAACTAGATGTGTATGTGCTTATACCCACATATACATGTATACTGAGATATGTGTATTGCCTATACATACATGCACACGCATACATAGGCAGCTAGATAATTCCATAGAGTGCAGGGCCTGGAAGCAGGAAGACTCATCTCCCTGAGTTCAAATCTGGCCTCAGACACTTACCAGCTGTGTGACCCTGGGCAGGTCACTTAACCCTTTTTGCCTCAGTTTCCTCATCTGTAAAATGAGCTGGAGAAGAGAATGGCAAACTGCTCCAGTATCCTTGCCAAGAAAACCTTAAATGGGGTCACGAAGAGTTAGACTCAATTGAAAAATGACTGAATAACAATACACATATATACACATATGCATATGTATGTATGCATATATGTGTCATACACATATATGTTTCATGCTACAACCTGTACCCAGCATCCCTTCAGAAACAAGGTCCATCGGATCCTGCTCTCATCAGCACAGAGACCATTCTAAGTCCTCCAACACAAGTCTCGGTCTTTTGCTCTGACTTTATTGGTTTAGAATAGCACTCATATGACCATTTATTACTTTGGCAGCTCAGTTGAAAATGGATTGGAAAGAGAAGAGACTCGAAGCTGGTTAAGCAATCAAGAGGCTGCTGCCATAGTCCAAGTGAGAAGTGATGAGGACCTGAACTAGGCTGGTGGTTATATAAATAATGAGATGGGGATGAAGTAATGAAAACTACTTTTTTTAAAACCCTCTATATCATGTCCCACTCAGCCTCGGCCAGAACTTGGCTAGGGGCAAGCATGGGACCATTAGGGCAGAAAAACTGAACGTCGCCTTCCAAGCTGGATCGGTCTCAAAGACAAAAGCTGTGAACCTTGGGACAAGAGGGACAGGTCAAGCAGGGAGCCAAGCTCCAAAGAGCCAGGCTGAGAGCATGGTGTGAGCTCCAGGCCTCAGTCAAGAATATTAAGGTGAGTCAAGTGGAGGGAGCTCAGAAGCACAGCCTCTATACACAGACAGGAGCTAGGAGGAGAAGTTAGAGAAAGAGCACGCTGTTTTCTGGGAAGTTATCTCAGTCCACAAGCAGGGGACTACAGCCGGTGGTGTAAGCTCACTCAGGGCAAAAGGCATCTCAGCCTGTACGGCCTATGGTCCTCTATGGCTCAGTCCTCCACCTATTCTGCCTTCTTCTGGTTACTCTTGAGCTGCTGTTCCTTCTGGCTGCCTCTCCACTTCCAGACCCTATGGACCTCTAGCAAAGATTCTGAGATAGCACCACCCATACATACATGTATGCATGCATGCATGCATGCATGTACATATGTGTGTGCATATGTATACACATGTATATATGTGTATATATGCACATACACATAGACACATACACATATGTATGTATATGTGTATATATTTATATGTGTGTATAGATATATATACATACATATATATGTATGTGTGGGGTATGTGTGTGTATGTGTATGTGTGTGTGTGTGTGTGTGTGTGTGTATAAAACTTTCTTAGGACATGACCAAGCCTCTCACACAGCGGTGTTGATTGATATGACATCTACGGACGCTGTTCACATTCAATTCTGATTGATTGTATCAAGAAGTATTCTTACTTTTAAATGGGATGGGATAATCAATTGAGTCCCACCTTTAAACTAACAAAAGCATTTTAAAATTGTTATGAATTAGGAGTAGAGTGCACATGGGGGCCATATACGAGTGAACACAGAATTACAATTTGGTACATACTTCTTAGGACAAATATGAATTTTATTTTGTTAACAACTTTAGTTGTAACAGATACACACTCAGTCAACTCCCCATCAGTGAGTAGAGCACTGGGCACAGGAGTTAGGAAGACCTGAGTTCAAATCCACCCTCAGACACTTACAAGCTATGTGACCTTGGACAAGTCACTTAACTTGTCTACCTCAGTTTCCTCATCTATAAAATGGGGATCATAATAGCACCTGCCTCCAGGGGTTGTTGTCAGGATCAGATGAGATGATGACTGTAGAGCTCTTAGCCAAGTGCCTGGCACATATACATGCTGCATAAATGTTAGCCATTAGTTTTATTGTTCTTACAGGGGCATTCTTTTCTAAATGAAACAGCAAATGGAATTCCTATGCATATGTCAAGTCATCCACTGACAGACAATCAGCTTATGGGGTCATAGATTTAGGGCTAGAAGGGGACTTAGGTATCATCTAGCCCATTTTGCAGATGAGTAACTGAGGTCCAAGGCAGTTAAGTGACTTGCCCAAGAGAGTAAGTGGTAGCATTAGAATTAGAACTAAGATTCTCTGATTCCAAATCTAGGATTTTTTTTTTTTACATTGTACAAAGAAAAGTTCAGACATGAGGAATCATCTACCAAGAATATTATTTTCAATTCACATTCTAGGAAAAGTTCAAAAGTCTACCACAGACGATGCGTAGAAAATTCATGAATTATCGTTCCAGTGACGCATATACCCAAATATGCTCATCTAAGTTATTTGTCTCTATTTATTAGTAAATTAAGGGTTTGGGTTTGGTTTCTTTTTTCATCTTTTTGTTTTCTTTGCACATTTCAGATGTATGTTTGACTATTTTATAAAATAGAAATCCTATTAAAAAAACATTCTTACAGCAACTGTAATAAAGACAAAAGCCCTAATTAAACAACTAATTAGCCACAAAAACAGTTGTGTACACCAAAGCATAATTCACAAACTTGACAATTTTGCCAGTATTCACTAGGATGCCCTCAATTTCTAGGAAGACTTCCCATAAAAGCTCGAAAAGGATTTATCTGAACCAATGCTAATTCATTCTGGACTATTCCGTCTCGCCCTCTGCATGCTTCTCTACCTTCTTTCGAGATTCAGCTCAAATCCCTTCTTCTGCAGGAGGTCCTTCCCTTCTTTCTCCAGTGTCACTCCCCAAGATCACCTTCCATTCGTACTGAATGTATGTTAAATGTTAACAGTCACTTATTTGCGTGTTGCCTTCCCCATTACAATGTGAGCCCCAGGAGGACAGATAACTGCGTTTTTTACTTTCTTTTTGTCCACACCGTTTAGCACGGTGCCTGGCATAGTTAGAGCATAAAAAATAAATGCTTGTTGACTGACTAACTGAACAGGACATTGCTCCATAAACTGTCCCTTCTTGTCGTGAGATTGTCCTGGTTGCCCTTTCCACAGTTCTTGTGCTCTCTTGTTTCCTATCCCTGCCTTATCCTAGAAGACACAGAGGCTCATCGTGTGCCACAAATTTGAGGAAGAGTATGAGATATAGGATCTGAACAGAGCGCCAGGTGGTGTAAAGTAAATGGTGGCACAATCCAGAGATTAAAGACAGGAATTCCCCCAGTCTGGTCAGAAAGATCCTGGATCCAAGAGCTAAGCAAAGAGAGGAAGAAAAAGAACATGGTCAGAGTCTGAAAGCCCTGGGGCCAAAGCCAAGCGGACCACAGAACAAGACAGAAGGAGCAATGCGGCGCTTATAGCACTTCGAATGATATAGCACTTTGAATGACACAAAGGATTAACCCTGGGCCCTTTCCCACGTCTCCCCCTCCCACTCTCACAATACATGGAAACACAGCTGAGTCTTCCATGGTCCTATCTTGTCCTAAATATCTAGCTTCCGAGCAATGGCCTAAAGAAAAGTCATTGATATTGGGAGGTCTATTGCACCCAATCCCAAAAGCAGCAAAATAAGACCTCATTAATTCTGGGTGCCCTCCATCCAGGCTTATCCAGGCGCAGAACACTGGGCCTAGAATCAGGAAGAACCGAGATCAAATCTAGCCTCAGACATTTACCAGCTATGTGTCCCTGGGCAAGTCACTTGACTTCTTTATATCAATTACCTCATCTGTAAAATGGGGATAATAGTCGCACCTACCCCCCCCCCCAGGGTTGTTGTGAGGATCTGATGAAATAATACTTGTAAAGTGTTTAGCACAGCGCCTGGTGTATCGTAAGCCATATATAATTTCAGCTATTATCATTAATGTTAGCATTATTACTAAGCTCCTGCATTGTCATTTTCTTTGATTTAGTCATCGTCTCTGGATCAATTTCTCGGGTGAATTGGTTAATTAAGATCTCTCTCAGCTCCCCTGATTGACCACGGCATTTCTCATTCCTGCTACCTGTTCACTTCAGCTGAGCACTATCAGATGTATCATCAGGGTGTATTTTAACAAGTACTCTGAGGCTGCATGATCCTGAATGATTTAGATTGGATACTTTAGGAAATCAAATTTGTGCTTTTAGAATCCAAGGGTATTCTGCTTAGCTTTGAGTAATAGGTTAGAGCCTGGTGCTTGGAAAATCTGACTACAGATCATTTCCAAAATGAATACTGTTTCACTTCCCCCTCTTATACCTTCACCCCAGCCCTTTTCCCAAATTCAGTCCATTCTGTATCCTTTAGCCACATTCCCTTTGTGTCATCTACCCTTTGCCTCCATGCCAGAATATAAAATGATTATTCAAAGATACTGCCAAAATATAAAGCAATTATTCAGAGATACTGACCAGGTTTAACTTATGTTTGGAAAATGCTCAAAAAATACAAGTAATTTACACTGAGGAAATCTCATTTGCAAACTTTTCATTGTCTTTGAAAAGAGAGCCTTTAAAAAGTAGTATAGTACCCTATATTTAAGTTTACTAGCAAAGAATTTTAGTTTATAAGAAGTTAGACTTCAAACTGAAGTCTCACCTCTACAACACACACACACACATAGTCTTACTCCAAAAATAGAAAAAGCCTTTTCCATTCTAGCCTTCTAAGGGAAAACTAGTAAATTTTTAACATCACTGCTAAATTCTCACAATTAGAGGAAATTAATTTTTAAATCAAGTTTTCTGTTCTATGAATTCTGCCAACCAAGCTTTTTTATCCAAAAAACAACACAAGTTTTCATGGACTTGGTGACTTCACCCAGAGGAGAAAAGTAATGGAAAGCATCTGAAGAGTGATACTGGGCCTTCCTTTCTGAGACTGCCTGAGGGAAGCCATGTTTTTACCCTATGACTATCATGACAGAGGTCAAAGGCCTTTCATCTAATATTTAAAGTTTAAAAATTCCAAATAATCCAAGAAAAGGCTTGAATGGCTTCAGACAGCTCTTTTCTTTATTTATGATGCAAGTGGTGATAAGGTGGAGGCTTTCTGTGTGTGTAGTGTGATATGGTCCACACTAGAAAGACACAACCCAAGATTGGCAGTCCGGAATGTTGGGGCTTCCTGCAGGGGTCACTTGGTGCAGTCTTCTTTTGACAGGGTTAAGCTGCTTGGAGATTCCTTAGATAAGAATGTAGAAAAGATAGCAGAACTAAGTCCAATTCTACTGCCTCAGGACAAAAATGATGGGAAATAGCAGGGAGGAGAGAGATTGAGGAACTCTTGGAATACAGGTATCAAGAAATGGAAACAAAAAATCTACTTTTTAATCAACTTTCCTACATTATGTATCTCCATGGGTCAAATAAACTGTATCAAGAAACAATAACAATCTTAGAATATTCATGACTAATGAAAATTACAGTATTGGAAGGAACCTTCCAAGAGTATCAAATGGAAACATGGTATCTCATGTGGAAGGGACCTTAAGATCATCTAGTCCAGTCCCCCCCATTACACAGATGAGGAAAGTGAGAGTAACCAAGGTTAAGAGACTTGATCAAAGTCACAAAGGTTTTAAATGGTAGATCTGAGATTGGAACCCACATCCTCTGACTCCAAATCCACCATTCTCTCCACTTCATCATGAAGCCTCTCAAGTGACTTGAATACCCTAAAAGAAAATATCATTACAAGTAATATCACCCATCTATTCCAGTGCCTCCAAGAAAACCTAAAATTAAAGTAAATGGAGTTAGATGGACCACTGTTTTAGAGAGGTAAGCACACAGGTTCCATTTAGGTCCATATGCAAACCATAAATGAGAATCACAGAATCTTGGAGCCGGAAGGAACATCAAAAGCCATCTAGTCAAACCTCGACCTAAAACAGGAATCTATTCTACAACTTCTCCGTTAGATTGTAAGTTCCTTGAGGGCAGAGGCTGTCTTTTGCCTCTTCTTGTATACCCAGCACTTAACACAGTGCCTGGCAGATAGTAGGCACTTAATAAATGTTTGTTGATTGATTGGTTCAAGTAGTAATCCAGTCTTTACTGGAAGATCTTCCACTAGGGAGAACTCACTACTTCCAAAAGCAATCCATTCCATTTGGGCTTAGCTACAATTATTGAAGAATTTATTAACCAAATTCTACATCCTGTAGACAGCCAGGTGGCACAGTAGGTAGAGTGCCAGGCTTCAAGTCAGGAAGACTCATCCTTGTGAGTTCATATCTGACCTCAGACACTTACTAGCTTGTGACCCTAGGCAAATCACTTAACCATGTTTGCCTCAGTTTCCTCATCTGGAAAATGAGCTGGAGAAGGAAATGGCAAACCACTCCAGCACCTTTGCCAATAAAACCCCAAAACAGATCGTGAAGAGTTAGACATAATTGAAAAATGACTCAACAACAACAACAATCTCCCTGTAACTTCCAGTGGAATAAAAGTTACTTGAGACAAGGTTTCTTTTTATTTTTGTTTTCGTATGCCCACAGTGACTGGTGCATAGTATGAAGCTTCACAAACACTTCTTGAATTGAAATTCTTGCTACACAAATCTAGCTCCTAACTTCAATCCAATCTCAAAAAAGAAATTAATCTAAGCTAGTTTTGAATTTCCAGTGTATGTAAATGCTCTATATGTCTTTTCTTTTGCTCTGTTTTCATTTTTGTTTTGTTTTTTTGTTTATCTTTGCTGGGTTTTTTGCTCCATTTTCATTTTTCTACTTTAAGTCAGATGCACATGTGCTATAGTAAACGCAAAAATGCAGAAAATGTTTTTTAAAAAGCTGCATCAATCCAAAATATGCAGGTTCGAGTCTCCCACTCACTCACCCAAGAAATCTGTGACCTTGGGCAAATCACAAAATTCCTTTGGTCCTGAACTCTTCAATCTGTAAAGTGGAACTAAAAATTCTTTGCCTGCTTGAAGTCAGGGGACTGGAGAGATGATTGCAGAGAACTGTGGACTCCTAAAATTTCAGAGATGGAAGGGACTTTAGAGATGATCTGGTCCAAAAGTTTCTTTGACCTCTCTGTTCTACGATCCCAAGACATTCAGAGAGTTGCCAAAGAAGATCTTATATGTATGCAATGAGAGGGGATGGCCCTGCTATAATTGTGCTGAGCATACTCAATCTAAAGCATGATGTTGCATTTGGGATCCCTTTTCTAAGAAGGGCATTGGCAAGCAGGAATGCCTCCAAAGCCAGGCAATAAGGACGGTGAGAGAACTTGGAACCATGCCACATATTGGTGAGACGAAAGCTTAGGGTAAAATGGGACATGATAAATGGCTTTAACTACCTCAAGAGCTTTCTCACACAGAAAGCCTTTGACATAACCTGGCTGCTTTATCCTGGGCAAATCCCTTAACCCCTCAGTGCTTAAAGATTTCAAAAACATGGCCCACAGTCCACAAGTGGCCCACAGCACTCCCAAGCATGGCCTGAACCAGATTAAAATGTAATTGGGAAATATTCAACAAAAATGAATAAAAATATAATAAGACATAAATAATATAAATATGCAGTTTTCTAAGTCAATATGCAGCCAACAGGGATCTATACATATGGTTTACTGGATCCCGCTTCTATTTTAATTTGACAATATTGATCTAAGCAACTTACTAAGACTGTAAGTTGAAGAGAAGGTTCTAACCTGAATTACTAGAGAAATGTCCTTACTTGGGAGTTCTTCTTTAAGATCACTGTGTCAGCTATGGAGGATGAATTGGAAAAATAATTTCTCTTCACTAACCTCTTAAATCACCATGGTTATTTGGCAGCATTTAAGCCTGTGTTTCTAATACCCTACTGCTCTCATCATGAGTACACTCATATTCCTATCAGTATGCACAAAGGGAATATTACTTCTTGACTGAATGTGTTAGGAAGGTGGTGGCTTCATTCAATTCAACAAATAGTAATTAAGTGCAATTAGATATATGATACTAATAATAAAATGCACAAAAAAAGACAATGCAGCCTACAGACAAGAATCTCCAACTCTCCCTGGGGAGGATCAGAGAGTGGGAACCACTGCTAACTCCAGCTAGGGTCATAGCCAATCTAGTCTTGTGGAGGTGCCAAAGTGGGTAGGAAACGAAGGGAATCAAGATATAGTCTAGGTCCAACTTACAGGGAGGGAGAATGTACTTGTGCACAAATATGACAAGTATATAGGAAAGGTACAGAGTGTCTTGAGAGTTCTGAGGAAGGACAGGCAAGTCTGAAAGATGAAAAGTGGGGATCAGGGAAGGTTTTATGTCGGAAGCAGCTCTTAAGCTGGGTCTTGAATGATGGAAAAGACTTGAACAAATGAAAATATGAAGAGAATTACATTCCAAGAGTAAGAGATAGAATAAGCAAAAGCACAGAGATGAGGAAGAGCTGGACCAATTTGGGGAACGTGAAGTAGTCCAGCTTGAATATAGTTGAGTGGAATGAAGTAGCAGGCTATTAAAAAGCCTGAAAATGTAAGTATTCCCCAGACTGTATATGGTTGGGGGACCTTATTTAATTGGCCATTGCAATCACCAAAGATTACTAAATAGTGTATTGATGCGTTTAGAATTAAGCATCAGCCCAAAGGGCTATAAAATTGTGCATACCCTTTGATCCATCAATACCACTACTAGGTCTGTATACTAAAGAAATCATAAAACATGGAAGAGAACCAACATGTACAAAAATATTTATAGCAGCTCTTTTTGTGGTGGAAAAGAATTGGAAATTGGGGGATACCCATAAATTGGGGGATGGCTGAACAAATGTGGTATATGAATGTAATAGAATACTGTTGTTCAATAAGAAATAGTGAGCAGTCAGATTTCAGAAAAACCTGGAAAGACTTACATGAACTGATGCTGAGCAAAGTGAGCAGAACCAGGAGGACATTGTACATAGTAACAGCAACATTGCACAATGACTGACTTTGTTACACCCGGCTCTTCTCAGCAATGCAATGATCTAAGACAACTCCAAAGGACTCATGATGGAAAATGCTATCCACATCCAGAGAAAAAACTATGGAGGCTGAATGCAGATTGAAGCATACTATTTTCTCTCTCTTTTTTTTCTTTCTAGTGGTTTTTGCTTTTCATTCTGATTCTTCTTTCATAATATGACTAATGTGGAAATATGTTTAATATGATTGTACATGTATGGCCTATATAAGATTATGTGCTGTCTTGGGAACAAGGGAGAGGGGAAGAGGGGGAGAATTTAGAACTCAAGATCTTATAAAAGTGAATGTTGAAAACTAAAAATAAATATTTTTTTAAAAGAGAACTGTCCATCAGGAAAGTTAATCTAGCAGTAGTGGGTAAAATGGATTGGGCTGGTAAAAGACTGGAGGCATGGAATCTGACTAAGAGACTTTTACAGGCACCTACAATAATATTATAATGCATAATGACTAGAGAACTGGACTTGGAGTCAGAAAGACCTCAGTTTGAATCTTGCCTCAGATGCTTCCCAGATATATGATCCTGGACAAGTCACTTAACCTTCTTTATCTGTAAAAGGAGGATATTCATAACACCTATTTCAGAGGGTTGTTATGAGACAATAATGAGATGACAAATGGGAAGTGCTTCACTAACCTCATAGTGCTACGTAATTGCTAGCTATTGTTGTTGTTGTTGTTGTTGTTGCATTCCAGGCAAGGGGTAATGAAAGGATAAATTAGGGTGATGGCAGTAGAGATGAAGGGGAAAGTATTAATAAGAGAGTCTTTGAAGAGACAGAATCTCTAGGTCTTGGAGATAGATTGGGTTAGGAGGAATGTGAGAAGAGGAGGAACCAAAGATGGACAACTGGGAAAATGGCATCTGCTATTAATAAGGAAGGTAAGGAAGAGATGCTGGCTTCAGGGGAAAGATGATGAGTTCAGCTTTGGATGCAGAATCACAAGATGCTAAAGCCAGAAATGACCTTAGAGATGCTGAACCTGAGGTGGAGATACAGACAAGACACCTAGTAATGTGGATTTGAAACTCAGGTGAGAAGACGGGGAAATATGGATTTAGGAGTTATCTGAACTGAGGTATTAGTTAAAGTGATGGGAAGTGGGGGAAGTTGTTCAGGGAAAAGGTGTAAAGAGAGGAGAACTCTGAGGGCAAGCTGGAGAAAGCTTGAATTTGGGAGGTAAATGCACAATGAGGAGTAGGTGAAGAAGGCCAAGAGGTAGGCAACAAGGATCAAACCGGAGAGGTCAAGAAGGATGAAGAAGAGGAAAAGACAAAAGTTTTGGCAATCAGGACAGAGTGAATAGTGTTCATCAGTGGGGACAGAAATTGTATTTTGCAATGGCTTGGGAAATGAGTGATAAAAAAGTGGAGGCGTCCAATAAAGACTATTCATGGCAAAGAAGGGGAAGAGCAAGTACAGCAAGTAGCTTAGGAGAATAGGGGGTTGAGGGAAACCTTTGTTTTCTAAGTACAGTTATGTCTAAGGTCGAGAAGATGGACTAAGAGACCCCAGTGATCCCTTCTGTCTCCATGATTCCGTAATGAAAAGAAGCATCCAAACAGAACACAGTTTCTGTTACATCCTGCCTGTCCTACGGATCAAAATAATATTGCCATCTGTGATGAAGGCACTTAGTCACCAAGGCAGCAGGAAGCTCACTTCACTTATCTCATGCCTACCATGACTCCTCAGAGCTGCGCCAGCCCAGTGACTAGGATGTGATAGCACCACAAATAATGCATGACGCAATGCTAAAAACAGGACAGGATATTGACACTTCGCCATATTGCACTGACGCTATTTGACATTGAAAGCTGGGGGAGGTAATGGAAATATACAAAAATAACAGAAATGATGTCATTATTTATGCTCCTTCAGCAAATGCTGGTGACAAGAATGCCTTTGAGGGCATTGAGATGATGCTAGTCCCTCTAAGACCCCACCAGAAGGTGACCTATTTTCTCCTCATGGGTTGGTAATCAGATTAATGTCAGCATGCCCTCAAACATGGTCATTTCCATAAAGGGTCTGCTTTTTTGTTGATTGGTCATTTTCAGTTGTGTCTGACTCTTTGTGACTCCTCTTGGGGTTTTCTTGGCAAAGATACTGAAGCAGTTTGCCATTTCCTTCTCCAGCTCATTTTACAGATGAGGAAACTGAGGCAAACAGGGTTAAGTGACTTGCCCAGGATCACAGAGCTAGTATGTGTCTGAGGCTGAATTTGAATTCAAGGCTTCCTGACTCCAGGCCCAGCGCTCTAACCACTGCATCACCTAACTGCCCCTCAAAAAGGCTATTACCTAATGTATATGTCTACATGGATAGTTATACTATATGTAAAAGCCAACATTTTTTTCTTCATGTGGCACCTAAAAATTAAAGAGAAAACAAAGTTGGAGACTTCACAGCTGAAAAAAAAAAGTTCCGCTGGCATCACTGGATACATCATGTCTACATGACTACCTAGATGGAGTTTTCTATCACTTTAGACCTTGTCCCCTGTTCTAAATCTTTATATAGATCACTGCCAAATCCAGACCTCTGGCATTTGACATAGCTGACTCTACCCTCCCTCTTGAAAAATCACTCTCCTCTTGGCTTCCATTCACTTCTCCTTCTGGACTCTAATCGTATTTCTGTGTTTTACATTCTTAACTAGACCTACTTCCTGCCACTATCTAAATATTTATGTTCCCAAAAGTTCTGTATCTTGGCCTCCTTCTCGCTTTATACCCTCTCGATCAATGACCACTGCACATCCAATCACTCTCTCCAGTTCTGGTCTCCCAACTTCTAACTGCTCATTGGGCACCTCCATCTGGACGTCACACTGACTCTTCAAACTTAAAGGGGCAAAAGGCAAAGTCACCATCTTCTGCCTCTTCCCAACCTCTAAGGCACTCTTCCTCCTATATTCCCTATTTATGTGAATAGCCCTAACCAACATCAGGGCCACCCAGGCTTATCTTTGACTGCTCCTTCTCTCTCAACTTCCACATCCAGTCAGTTTGCCAAGTCCCACTGATCCTTTGAATTCAAATCATTTATCTCATCTCTCCCTTCCTATGCATTCTTATTGCTACGACTACCTGAGCTCAGGACCTAAACACATCATGCCTGTGCTGCTTCTGAAAGAGCTTCCTGCATCCCTGACTTCAGGACAGCCTGCTTCTAATTCAGTCTCCTTTTGTTTTACAGAGCTGGATACTGAGTCCCAGAAAACTGAAATGAAATGCCTAAGGGCACACAGATAATAAGTAACAGAACCAGGATTCAAAGGAGTGACCTCAGACCCCAAAGTAGACACACTTTCCATTATACTTTACGCCACTTTGTATCCCCCATTTGTCTCAGTGTCTTACACACGGTAGGTGCTTAACATTTGCATATGGTGATAATGATCTTAATATTTGCACATACAAGCCAGCTGGTCTAATATCTATCATACTCCCATTTGGGAGAAGGCTCCCGTCAGCTTCACAAGTCTTCTATCTCCCAATTTGAACCTCTTTACATCTATTCAGAACCCACTATTTGGTTTTCTTTTTCTAGAGGCAGTTGGGATTAAGTGACTTGCCCAGGGTCACCCAGCTAGTATCTGACACTGGATTTGAACTCAGCTCCTCCTGACTCCAGGGCCAGTGTTCTATGTTCTGGGCCACCTAGCTGCTCCTAGAGTCCATTATTTGTTGACCAAGTAGTCTGGAATGGCAGGGTTTTGTTTTGTTTTCTATACTAAGTGTCCTGAGGAAGAAAAAGCAGAAAGATGGGGAGGAGTAGCTGTTTCAGCACTGACTTTGAACTTGAAAAGAGCCATGGAGGGAAAGCCTGATTCAGATTGATAATGCTTTCTCCAGTCCCAATCTGTTTCTTCTTTCCTTTCTCTCTTCTCAGTGTGGCACTTTCCAGATTCACTTCCTTACTCCAAAAATTAAAGCCAGCAATTTGAGCTGGGATAGGGGCAGGCAGCTTTGGGTTAGCGAGGAAGGATGTTCACTCATGAGCCCATGGCACAGTAATCCAGAGCAGCTCCAATTTTGGAAGCCAACTCCCCCAACCCTCCCTTGAAAGGTCATTACCCTTTACAAGATCTCCCTCTGATTAAGGAGCTGGCTTCACTCCATCTATGTGCTTCGTTTTTCAGATTGCCTTTTGCCTTTCTTCCCACTAAATCCCACCTTCTCCTGGCAGCCTTCACTCCAGTTCTTCCCAATTTATCCTCTGTCTACCTTGTTTGTGCCTCATTGTGTGTATGTTGTTCCCCCCACCCCATTAGATTGTGAGCTCCTTGAGAAAAGGGACTGACTTTTACCTTTCTTTGTATCTTCAGGGTTTAGCACAATGCTTGGCACATAGTAGGAGATTAATAAATGTTTGTTGACTGACTCTAATCCCTGGGCTTTAGACAGATGTCATTTCAGTAAGGTTAATGTCCTCATTGGATAGTCCCAGAGCATTCATCAAGGTAGATGTGAGAGTGGGAGCAGGGAAAATCGTCTGGAATATCTTCATGTACACTCATCAACTGTTTGGCTACAGTCTTCTATTTATTAGGCAGCCAATGTTCATGTTAAACCTCTTATCTTCTCCTCAAGACTAGAATGTATCCCAGGGTGAGGGGTGATGGTAATTTGGAGAACAGGAGGAAAAATAATGGAGCTCAGATGGTGATCACCATGATTCCCCTCCCCCCTCCCTAACTGGGAAGAAGCCACAAGAGATGACAGAGAGGTGACAAAATCTGTATGTGGTCACACTGGATTGAAAAATGATGGTTTCTATAACACAGTTTAATAAAATGTTTCATGAAGCAGCTATGGTATTGTCATTAAGATTTAGCCCTGGGAAACGTATGCATGATTTAATTCCTCCTCGACTGATTATACTCCGTTTGTAGCCATATGTTGAATATCTTTCCCAGGTAGAAAAAGATATTTAAAGTGACATCTCTAAAGAGTCATTGCTTAGCAGGCTTTCCATTGAGTTTTTCTAACTGTTTTCTGAGTACTCCTACCCATAGTATGATGAAAAGTTATGGTGGAAAAGAATGTTAACCTCAGAGTAAGCATTTTCTGTTTTGCAGATTCTCATGTGTAAGATGAGGTTAATAACATGGTTCAGGATCCTCTAGTCCTATCATCCTGCCTGCCATTTTAAACTCTCGGTACTGTTCTGAAGATGAAGTGAGATAGGAGAGAGTGGAATGCTTCGGAAAGTTCAACGCATATGCCGTTATTATAATGGGGCCCCTCAGCTCCACCGCCCCAGTGAATCTTGATGGCCGTCACCCCTTGGGGAACACATACTCTATAGCTGTGCCTTGATGTCTCCTCCTCCATTCTCAAAAGTCCTTTTAGTTATGAACAGTCATTTCAGGCTTTCAGCAATTCAATCTGCTACTCTCTAATCTTTTTTCACGATCTTACTATAAAGTCTGCTTTTATGGAGCCAGTTGGCTCTCAAATTAATTTTCCTTTTACTACAAATTGCATGAATGTAATCTCTGTCTAAAAATAGCAGCCAACTTTGTTAACATTTTCACAGTGAGTAGCTGAATGGGGCCCTAGCCATTTTACCGGGAATCTCTGTGCGTGTGTGTATGTGTGTGCACATATGTGTGTGCATGCTTGTGTGTGCATGTGTGTGTATGCATGCACATGTGTGTATGTTGTCCCCATTTCATAAAACCTTCTCCCCTCACACTGTGGAGTACTGGCCATCCCTTATTTAAAAAGGAATTTCTCTCGTTAGCTGGGTTGCCAATAACCATATCGTCAATTCTGTTCAAAGACTGAGCCGGCCTCAGTAGATCCCTTGTGGATTCTTATTCATGGAGCACCTATGGAAACAGAGACCCAGAGAAATAAGAAATGAAAGTGTCTCAGAAAAGTTAAGTGGCTTGTCCATGGCCACACAGCCAGTATCAAGGGTGGAATTCAATACCAGTTTTTGTCAATTTATGTCCACAACTTGCCATTATACCACACTAAGGTACATGAGCTTCAAATTCCTGGAGAAATTAAAATCAACCCCTCATGTTAAGAAAGAAGTCAATAGACCCTTCTACAGCCAACCAGTGAAGGACAAACTGCATGAAATTTTTGATATAATGCTCATAATAGGCTTCAAGAAATGAGATTAGCTCCATATACAGAAAGAAATATAAATGCCTGTTTGAAAAGTTTGGTCTGGAAGCAATTGTCCATGGTCCTCTATATCTTTGTGGGGGCACAAAGTGCATCTTTCCAAATCCTATTTCAAGATTGGGAATGACACCAAGAGAAATGAAATAATTTACCCAAAGACGCAACCTGGTAAGTTTGTGAAGGAAACTTAGAGCCCAGAGTGATCTGTTCCCAACTGGTACTCACTTAGACTTCACTGTCCATGTCTCCATCTTGCATTCAAATGTGAGTCAATAGTATTCTAAGAAGAGATGGAGAGAAAATTAATTTTTTCCATCAATTTATTTTTCAATTTCTATTAAGAACTGGTTTGTAAGTTCTCTTGATAAATGTAAAAGCATTGATACTTTTTTAAAAATTTGCTTCCAGAATATTAGAGGTCTTCATTGTCTTCTCTGTACTATTTCTAAATATTCTTTTACAATATAAGGCAAAGATATGTATAATATGTGTATGTATTTGTGTGCATCTTTCTAGAATGTACTATCCAGTGTTGCCGAATACCTCCTCAAGAAATTTTTTGAAGGTTTAAGTCAATTTTTAACACCCAGGCATTAGCTATGGATGAAGGGGTAAATGAAAATATGCCTGTGGCTTTATCCTCAGCCTCAGAAAGATTCAACTGAAGTTAGATATATTAAGGGGAAGGGGGGGATGACATATATTCTGCCTAGACTCCCCAGGAGGAAATGAAAGAGGGAGGGAAATAAGAGAATAAGCATTTATTAAGCACCTACTCTACACCAGGCACTGTACGTTTTACAAATATTAGTTCATTTGATCTTCCAGGAAAGAAATGTACTTATCCTGACTCTGCTAGAAATAAGCGCTAAGGAACTTTCGATGAGGGGGAATGAATAGGGAAGGTGTTGACAACAGTCTTTCTCTGAGTAGACCTGACTAATTAAGGGACTGAAAGCTGTGGATTAACGCCCCAAGCATACTGACCCACACAATCTCACAAAAGCAGAATAATTCTTCCCCAGGAGATGATAGCAAATAGTAACTTCAGAAGTAGGGTTCAAGAGAAACTGCAAGAGAAACTGAGATTATCCCAAGGGAATTTAGAGAATTAGAACCAAGGAGTCAGTTAGTGGGAGGCAACCCTAATTCCAGATACAACCCTACCCACTGTCATCTCAGAGCTTCAGTTTTCATAGGAATATTTTCTCATCTATTGGCATACAAATCTAGGGGAGATTTTGTTTTCATTTCATTTATTGGAGGTGGGAAGAGCTATGAGTATGATTCTGCCACTTAATTTTCCTTTCCTATTTACTTTGATATGCTGTCTCAATTAAATGTTTTGCTATTTGATTTATGGCACAGTGGATAAAATGCCAGGCCTAAATTTAGTCAGGAAAGCTTATCTTTCTGAGTTCAAATCTGGCCTCAGACACTCTCTAGCTGTCATTTAACCCTGGGCAGGTCACTTAACCCTGTTTGCTTCAGTTTTCTCATCTGTAAAATTAGTTGGAGAAGGAAATGGCAAACATCTTCAGCATCTTTGCCAAGAAAACACCCAATGGGGTCACAAAGAGTTAGATACAACTGAGAAACAGCCAAACAACAACATAACAATAACAGCTAGCATTTACATAGTACAGGCCAGTATGTGCCAGGCACTATGCTAATCACTTTACAATTATCATCTCGTAACAAACTAGGAGACAGATGCTATTGTTATCCCTGTTTTACAAATGAGGAAACTGAGGTAAACAGAGGTTGAGAGATTCGCTCAGAGTCACATAGCCAGTAAGCGTCTAAGCCTGGGTTTGTACTCAGGTCCTCCTAATTCCAGGCCCAGCTCTGTATCCACTGCTGCCACCTAGGTTTCAGCCTCATCTGTTGGTAAAGAATGAATTGGATGGGACGGTGTTTGCATAATGATGATCACCCTAAACCCTTCTGACTTTAATCAGGAGATAACAAAGGCTCCAAGGTTGAATGAGATCTTACTATACAGATCTATAAAATGATTTTATCTATAGTGTATATATAAGAGAGTATAGCTTTATTATACATTCCTAAAAACCCGGGGTGGGGAAGCCTCTGATAATCTAAAGCAGAAATTAGGAAATTGAACTGGATCATCTTTAAGTGACAGTCTAGCTATAAATCAATGAACCTACATCTAGATCTATGCTTTAATGCTCGTATAATTTACTTACTCAGAGCCTATTCATTCGTACTTTACACACAGTTCTATTTTTTTTTTGAGGCAATCAGAGTTATTGTTGCTTGTCCTTCATTCTCAACAAGGACCATGACATCAGGGATGCGATGCCACAACATGCAAGTGAATTGGATTTAAGTGAGGGAGGGCTATGCAAAGTCACTAGCCTCACTCTTTCCTCTGGAGCTGTCTGGGTCCAGTGGCAAGATGTAGATCAGGACCACTGGAGATGGCCCTGGATGCAGTGGGAGACCTTGACCTTTTCAAGCTAAGGTCTTTAACAGGTCTCATTTTGACTGAGGCAACACCCATTCAGTGATTAAGGCTTAAGTGGTCCAGGTCATACAGCTAGTAATAGTCTGAGGCCACATGTGCATTGTTGCATTATGTTTATTGTTTTCTTAGTTCTGCTCATCTCATTCTGTGGAGTTAACAAAAGACTTTCCATCAATCATTTCTTAATTACATTTGTCTGTTACACTCATGATTCTCCAATCAATGAGAATCTGCTTTGTTTCCAATTCTTTGCTTTCACAAAAAGGGCCTCTCCAAATATTTTAATATTCTTCCTGTCTTTGGATTCCTTGAGGAATTCTCTCAATAGAATCTCTCAGTCAGAAAGCATGAACCTTTGACCACAGACACTTTTTTTAAGCATAATTTCAAGTGACTTTTCATAAATGTTAGGACCAATTCATAGTCCCAAAGAGTGTCTTAGTATATCTATCTTTGTATGAACCTCTCCAACTTTGACTATACTCATATTCTGTCGTCTTTGCCAACTTGCTAGTGTAAGATGAAGCCTCCAAGTTGTTCCAATTTGCGTTTCTCAAATGATTAATGATTTAGAACAATTTTCACGTGGTCATTAATAATTTGCTACTATTATTTTCAGAACTGTTTGATCAGCTCCTTTGACCATTGCTAGATGGCTCTTCATCTTATGTACTTGTGTCAGTTCCCAAAATATCTTGCCTACCAGACCTTAATGAAACATGTCTGATGCAAGAATCTTCCCTTGATCAACAGTTTCCCTTCTTATCCTGGCTGTCTTGATTTTCTTCATATAAAAGCTTTCAAATTTCACATAATCGTAGTTAGCTAATCTATCTTCTGGGATTGTCCCTATCCCTAAAGGTACCTCATCTGATTCTCTTCTAATTTTTTTTTTATGGTCTGACCTTTAATATTCAGATCGTGATATATGGTATAAGATGTTGATCTAAACTTAGTTTCTGCCAGGCTACTTTCCAGCTTTTACGAGGATTATTTTCAATAATGTCTCGGTATCCCCAGAGCCCTGTACGATGTCTGGCTCGTACTAAGCACTTTTTAAAAGCTTGTTGAATTTAATTGAAATCGAACGTATTAGCTTCATGACATTTTAAGCTCTATGATCATAGATTTAAAGCTGAAGGGACCCTAGGGGTAATTGAGCCCAAATACCTCATTTTAGTAGAGGAAACTGAGACACAGAGATTAAATAACTTGCTTGGTGTCACAAAGTTAGTAAGTATTTGAGAGAATATTCAGAACGAGATCTTTATGACTCCAAATCGAGTCTCTACCTACTCAATCATGCTTCCTCTCAAAGTAATTTAATCTCACTGAACCTCAGTTTCTACATGCTTAAAATGGGAACAACACACGCACGAACTTCCTCGAAGAGTAGTTGGTAGTTGTGACAAATGTGCTTTGTAACTAAAGGCATTATAGATATAAATTATTTAAAAATATATCTTCTAGTTTAACCTTCTTATACAAAATGACTAAAATGGAAATATTTTGCATAATTGCACATGTATAAACCATATTGAATTGCTTACCGTGGGAGAGGGAGGACAAAGAGGGTGGGATAGAATTTGAAAGTCAAAACTTTTTTTTAAATGTCAAAAAAAATGTTCTAATGTAATTGGGGAAAAATAAAATATCATATTAAAAATATAATATCTGAGTTTTATGATTCAATTGTAAGTTTTAAAACAATACTTATTTTCTCACAGCTTAATTTAAGCTCTAATTTCACAACCTAATTTCTTTTTTTTTCTGTTTTATTGTGAATTTAACAATCATCAGCAAGCACAAACATTCTCATATACAAAGAACAAAAAAGAGGATTATATGTGAAACCATAAATGTAGTTTGAAGTTTAACCGTATATTAAATTGAACAAAAAATTGTATTATTTGTATCCCCTTCTGAACTTCTTTGTTTTCTTCAGTGTATTTTTTATATTTAATTGATGTTCTTTTCCCCCCTTGAATTTCTTGAAAGGAGTTAAGAGTCTTGCATAGCTTCCACTTCAGCTCCACACTGGGGGGTGGGGGGTTGGCAGCGGAATGCTGGAGGTTGGAGGGGGGGCGGGGCAGGCCAGGGTAGGTATGTTGTAGAGTGGATAGAATTCTGAGTCTGGAGTCAAGAAAACCTGAGTTCAAATCCAGCCTTAGACACTTACTAGCTGTGTGACCCTGAGCAAGTCATTTAACCCCGTTTGCCTCAGTTTCCTCATCTATAAATTGAGCTGAAGAAGAAAATGTCAAAGAACTCCAGCATCTTTACCATGAAAACCCTTGAAACATACATAAGAATTCATTCTCTTCCTCCCAGTCCTGCCCCTGTTATTATTTACCTTGTCAGAGACCATAAGAGTTAAAGTAAAATATTTGACCTTTTGGGACCCCAGTTGAATAAGTAAAAATCAAGGACATAATTAGCTGGTGCTGATGAAATCCAATGTAAGCGTTAAGTGTTAAACATTATTGCTTTATTTGGGGATTCCCATATTTTTAAATATGGTTGTTTCAAGTCATTAGTCCTAAGCATACCACTCTTTGCCTATGATATACATACACACACATACAAAGAAAGTCCTTTAAGCAAAAGATTTTTTTTTTATTTTAAACATCAATTAAGTGTATGTGAAGTTCAAAGCTTTTCAGTGGCATATTTTTGGCTGGCTGAGGTGGTGAGCATTGGCCAGGACTGTGTTTAATATGGGGACTATATCCCACATGCTTTAGTCTGCAAACTATCCATCTGCAAGGTAGATTTTATACTTAATACATAATGTTAGTGTTGGACTCTTTTCAGCTTTGGTCCGTGAAAGTTATCTGAACACCCTCGAACAGATTTCCTCAAGAGGGACGAACTGAGCAGCCAAGGCAGTTGGAAAGGAACCTCAATGCTCTTTGGATCTATCAGTCTGACACCTAATAGGGTTGACTCAGCCCCTCATCCAGCTGAGTGTGTTAAACTGTCAATGTGCTGGCCTGCCCACCACTCCGCTCCTCAGTACTTAGCCTTTGAGGTGGTGACACCTTTACTGAAGTTCTGCAGCGACATCAAAATAGAACTCTGGTCAAAAAAAGGAGTTGACCCCAGCAATCTTGGCCAATTTTCAGAGTCTTTGGACACATAAAACCTTAGCTGTTTTGGACACCGCTGGGCAGAGACGAGGCATATTTTGTTTGACCTGGGTTTGATGTAAATTAATACTTCTGAAAAAAAGAAAATATACTTGACTCAGTTTTACAAAATTCAATGGTATCTATCAAACAGGTACCAAAGCTAAGAAATCACAAATAAGTCACCTCCCAGAGTTTATTCACAATCAGAATTTAAATGGGGACAGATATACTCCAGTCTGAATTCTACTATCATTTTAACCCCAAAACAGACACTCCTGGTTTGAGAAATTACTCCCAATCAGCAGTATACTCGTAAATGTTTAAAAACCAGATTTTTAGGAAAACAAATATACTCCCAATGCACTTTTCAGTTTAATCTGTATTAACAATCTGTCCATCACTTTCTTAAATCTAAAGGTTTCTCCATTACTCTCTTAAATCTATCATTTTGTTGATTGTAAAACAACAAGTCAAGGCCTGATTTGCTGACTCACAAAGCATAAATGCTCACTCTGAAAATTTAACAATAAGCTCCAGCACAGCCCAGCTCCCAATTCCTGTAAAAAGTATAAGACTAAAATGTTCTGAGAAGAGGGCCCCTCAAAGGGTAAAATTTCTTCATTTTTAATTGTGCAACTCCAAGAATTTTCATGTAGAGTAAATTTCAACAACTTCAACAAATCAACAAATAAATATTTACTAAGTACTAGGTGTGTGCAAAGCACAGCCCTAGTTGGTGGGGATTCAAAGACAAAAACACAACAAAACACCGATTGCCCTATTGGAGCTTACATATGATATGTAGACAGATAAGTAAAATGCAAGATAATTTGAGGAGGAAGAGAACACCCACTGGGGGAATCAGAGAAGACATCCTAGAAGAAATGCCATAAGAGTGAGCCTTAAAAGAAGACAAGGATTCTGGGAGGTAGAAGTGAGGAGGGGCTGCATTACAGGAATGGAGGGGAGCCTGTGTAGATACACAGACAGAAGACAGGAGCAGGGAAAAGCTTCTAGTCCATTTAGGCTCTAACATGTGTTGTCCTTCATTTTTGAGGAAGCCCATGACATCAGGAAAATTATGACATGACTTGCAGTTGACTTTGATTCAAGTGAAGAAGAGATGTACAAGGTCACCAGCCTCTTTCTCCTCCAGAGCCATCTAGGTCCAGTGACCAGATATTCATCAGGATGACTGGAGATGACCCAGGATGCAATGGGAGACCCTGGCCCTTTTAGGCTCAGGCCTTTTCATGTGAAGTAATGCCCATTCAGGGAATAGGCCTCTTCAAGAAGTGAGTCGAGGGATGGCCCCTTTAATTAGAAAAAAAGAAAAATCAAGCTGGGAGGGGAAGACCCTCACATAATGTGTGAAGGGGAGAAATGTGAAATAAAGCTGGAAGGACAAATGAAAATCCAGTTTCAGAAGGGCCTAAATGCCAATCCAAGAAGTTTGATTTTATCTAGAAGCAATGGGAACCGTTAAAGATTTTTGGGCAGAGCAATAACTTAGTCAGCCCTGTGTTTTAAGATTATTTTGACAACTGTGTCTGACAGATCAGGAAACAAAGAGACTGGAAGCACACAGGCCAATTAGGAGGCCATTACAGTAGTCCAAAGAGGAGGTAACGAAGGCTCAAATTAGGGCAAGAGTCATGTGGATAGAAATAAAGGGAGAGATGTGAGAGATGCCGTGGAGGCCAAATCAATAAAATTGACTACTAATTCATTTGAGAGAGATGAAAAAGTCCAGCATGACTCAGTTTATAAACCTCAGTGACTGGGCATATGGTAATTCATCTTCATTAGAAATTCAATTAAATAATTATTGTTTATCAAGGGGAAAAGGAAATACAAATGTATTGTGTGCCTACTATGGTCATATATTATATTAAACATTTTACAAATAATGTTTCATTTGATCCTCACAGCAAACCCTATGAGGTGTGTGCTGTTATTGTCTTAATTTTACAGTTAAGGAAACTGAGGCAGACAAATGGAATTCCTTGGCTAGACTTTCATTGCTAATAAGTGTCTGAATCCAGATTTGAACTCAGGTCTTCCTAACTCCAGCTTCAGCTCTCAATGCACCACACTACCTACTTGCCTCTTAATTATTATTATTAAGCATAAAACACTGAGTACTAAGGCACCAGTGACGTGAAGACAAGACAATCTTTGTGCTTGAGGAGCTCAGATATTATGATGATGGAGGAAGGAGACAGCATAAGTAATTCTAGTAATCAGGTATGGGGAGGTGCCAAGAGTCCCCTACATGTCTACCAATGGCTTAATTCTATGCTCAGCAGGTGAGCAGGCGGAAAGGACTGTCAATCATTCTTACTAACCCCACCACTCACCTTTTTTTGTGGGAGAAGCTACTCCTCTCCTTGGGCATTACTTTCTCTCCAGCCATTCCCTTAGCCCCTCTAAGTGGCTTTCCTGTCCAATCAATCCTGGGGGAAAAGTGGAGGTACCCAACCTGAATGGAAACCCTTAAAGCCCAGCCATTATCAATAGCCATTGCTACTAACTCAGCTGCCTAAAGGGATCCCAGTAAAAGTATTCTCTGCCCTGGGCAGCTATAAAAATAAATCAATAACTCTCTTTCATAGCTCTGAGCCCCCAGCCATAGATAATTCTTTGGCAAAATATCAGACTCTTTCTCCTCCTGGGTCTTACCCAATTGTGCCCTTCTACTATATTCAAACAATAAGATAGTTTAGCAACACTGGTGGCTAACAGCTTTACCACATTTTGCTTGTTTGAGATAATTTCACCTTGTTTAAACATTAAAGAGTATACAGATTTTTAACGAGTAAATATTCTTCATGCCTCAAGGAAAGACATTAGGCTCCAGAGAACGGAAAGTAAAGCACGAAGGGAAAAGGAAATGCAAAATCACCACCTAAGATCTACAGGGAGACTGGAGGAAAAGTTATTCAGAAATTCAGTTTGTGGCCTTATATGTCTTATGTTCATTTCACCTCAGATTTAGAATTCAATGTCAACAGTCTCAAGGGTATACTCTGTGTTGTTTCCAAAGGGGAAAACAAGGGGTTTTCCATCTCCAGGATTCTCAAAATTTCTTTTTCATACAATTCTTTGGGATGGGAAAGGTAGGCATACCAGTCACATTAAACCACTGGGAGACATTTAGCCCAACCAGCAGGCATTTATCTCCAGCATGCTAGCGAAGCTTGGCAATATCTGAAGTAGGCATGACCATGACAAATTGACACATAGTTTTAATGGAAACAAATAATGGAAACATTGATCTTACTAGTTACAGGCTTTTGGTCATTTTCCTACTATTTCTCCCAATACCTCCCTCTTTTGCTTACAAAAAATTTACATTGGATTGGACTCATTGGAAAAGGCCCTGATATTGGGAAAAAGTGAAGGCAAAAAGAAAAGGAAACAACAGCAAAAGATGAGATGAATAGTGTCATGGAAGTAATGAACATGAACTTGGATAGACTTCCAGAGATAGTATGGAAGGACCTGGCATACAATGGTCCATGGGGGCATGAAGAGTTGGACATGACTAGATGATTCAACAATAACAACCACAATGACAACACCAGAGATGATTCACTGGGAGATGGGGGAGGAGAGATAGGTTTGAAAATGAATGTGACATAAAAACAAAAGGCATCAGTTAAAAAATTGAGACAAAAGAGATAGAGGCAGATCAGAAAAAAAAGGTCATTTGATATCTCCAGTGCCACCCTGGGTCTACTATAGACCTTCTATAGATGAATTTACCTCTGGGATCATATCATTCCAATAAGGAAAATTGAAGCTGAATTATTTTGGGTTATAACTTCATATCCAACAATCTGGCTCGGATTAAGAAACAACTTTGTCCATGTTATCATGCTGTTCCACACAAACTCTCACGAAGAATTCAGAATCCTCATGAGAGCAGAACCAGACAAACCACTTGTTGCTTCAATGCTATATACAGCACTGGAACAGTGCCTCTTCTGGAGCTCTGGTTAGTCCAGGGAAGAGTACAATGCATGGGGAATGAGCACCAAGGGAATCCTGGGACTTGGGTCCAAATCCTATCTATACGATCCCAATCCTGGATTTCTGATATGGTAAGTACATTTCACCCCTAGAAAAGGATAGTCACTTCTAGACAGAATGTTCTTCCTTCTTCCATCTAGACATAAAAATAGGCAAAGAGTAGAAAAGTGGAAAGGGCCAATAGATAGAGCCCTGTTCATTATCATCCAATTTAAAATATTTCCAATCATAGATTCAGAACTAGAACCCAGGTCTTTGCTCATTGTGATCACTGTTATGGGTTAAGAATTTCCATTTCTAATCTATCTTGCCCTACAGGAAAATAGAAGGGAAGGGGATAAGGTGGGGGAGGCGATAGAAGGGAGAAGAGATTGGGGGAAGGGGTAATCAGAATGCATGCCGTCTTGGGGTGGGGGGAGGGGAGAGATGAGGAGAAAATTGGGCACTCAAAATCTTGTGGAAGTGAATGTTGAAAACTAAAAATAAATTAATTAATTTAAAAAGAAAAGAAAGAATTTCTATTTCTAGAGCAGTTTGGGGCGTTTAAGTGCTTTACATATATTACCTATTTGATTCTCAATAACAATATGAGGTAGATAATCCATCCATCAACAAGCTTTTGTTCAGGACCTGCTATGTCAATCAATCAATAAATATTTATTAAGCATTTAGTATATGCTAGGCACTTCGGTGTGTACTGGGGATACAAAAAGAGGCAAAAGATAGTCCTTGCTCTCCTGCCAAGGACCGTGCTCAGCCCTGGGGACATTAAAACAAAAAGTGAAACAATCTATGCTCTCCAGGAGTTAATATTGTGAGCAGGGGAGCGGATCTGCTAGAGGTGTAATAAGCCCGATATTAAAAGGAAAAGCTGAACCACAGAGAGACTAAACAACTCACCCATGGTCATGATAGACAGTGTCAAGAGCGAGCCTTGAACACAGGCCTCTCCTGACTTGTTTCCAATACTCTTCTCAATCCACTATGCTCCTTCAGCATATAGTATGTGTATGTAATATGCAATAATATTCTTTTATTCTTTATATCAAGTACAAAATAGAAAATACTTTAACAATGTTTAAAAATTCTTAGTAAGAACTTCTTGTGATAGTCCAAAAAGTACTGGGTTCTATTAGGGGGCCTGGGTTTAAATCCCAACTCTGACTTTGGTCAAATCTCTTGACCTCTCTGGGACTCAGTCTCCCCTTTTGTACAATGAAGGAGTTGGACTACATGATCTCTGAGATACCTTCCAGCCCTCAATCCTATGAAGCACAGAATTGCGATGCTGTGAGATAAACATTCAAAGTTCTTTTCTGTTGCAAAAGGATTTCAAATCCATTGTCACATTTAATTCTCACAAAGACCCAAAGGTGGACAGTGCAGGTATTATAATCTCCACGTTCAGATGAGGAAACAGAATCTCAGAGAAGTTAAGTCATATGCTGGTGGTCACATAGCAAATGGCAGAATCAGAACTAGAACCCACATCTAACGGTGCTAAATCCAGTGGCCCCATCTTTACTTTATAGTGAAAGCCTAACCTTCCAACAGACTGAGGAACTAATGTAAGGGTTTAAAGACACATGAAAGAGATTCACTTGAGCTGCGGACACTTCAAAGGCTCAACTAGACCATTAACTAAAGCTTCAGAGAGTTCTTAACAGGGACACTAGTTACATTTATTTAAGGGGGTCTTAATGAGGGGAGCTCTTTGATCAATTTGATGAGTACCTTTGATTATCCTAAGATCCCTCCTAATAGAGGGTATGAATATATTCATTGGCACCTAATAAGTAAGGCAAAGGACAACTCCTCATTAAGGCTCAGGGTTTGGTCTGTCCCAAAATGGATGATCGGTTTCACACTATCCCTTGGCACTTCTCAGGGATGGATTTCAGTGACTGGGGCTTTCCCAAAATAAATGGATTGGCTCAACCTTTTGAATGAACTCTTTTAGAAGAAGTCACCCTTGGTTACTATAAAAGTGAGCCAATAGATCTTCTCCGGTCATTGGAAGGTTTGGGCTATGTTATTCCTTTTGTTCCTTTCACCTGCCCCGGAACCCCCCCACACACACACAACCTCTACCCTCCAAAACTGTTATGGACAACCTTGAAGCAAAAATGCATGGGTGTTACATGTGCTCTCACAAGCCCACGTGATCCCAAGAGGAGAGAGCTTGGCCTCCTTTTGTATTTATTTTTCCCCTTCTGAGCCCAGAGTTCTTTGTGGGGGAGCATGAGTATATGGGTGCATACTTGAGTATACAAAGTATACTTGGAGGTACCCTGGGCCACAAGTTATATCTGAAATAGCAATGACCAGGTACCAATCATGCAGACTGTCAACTATAGAATCCTTCGCTTGTCTTTACTAGATTGGCATAGAACAGATCTTCCTTCCAAGATGGCATAAGGGATTAGAAAAAAAATAACACTTTAGAAGCACTGTCAGCTTTCGAATGGAAGATGCTACTTAAGTGCAAACTACTATTATAAAAAGGAATCCCCCCCAAAAATAGTATGCTCAAAGAGGTAATTCAATTCAATTCAACAAAGATTTATTTCTTCCAACCCTTCTACACACACACACACACACACACACACACACACACACACACATGCACTGACCTCCTAGGATTTACATTCTACTATTCTTCTGGAGTGGGATAAGGCAGAGTGGAGAAAGAGACATGGTATGTACACAGAGAGCTAAACTGTGAGCTAAGAAGGAATGGAAGAAAAATATATAGTTCTAGGGAAATTTGAGAAGAAAAAGAACATTTTCCTGGGGAACGGGAGAAGGGATTAGGAAAGGAAATGTGGAAAGGTTGGCAAGTGAGATAGGCCTTGAAGGAAGAGAAGGATTCTAAAAGCTGGAGACGAGGAGAGGATATTCTAGGAACAGGTGACGGGTTATATAAATGTCATTTCAGGTTCAGGGAATATCTAGTTGTCTAGTTTGACTGGAATGCAGAGCTCATGAAAATAAAGCTGGAAAGGTGGGTTGAAGCTAGACTACGGAAAGTCTTAGATTCTAGGCTGAGGCTTTAGAAAACCACTGACAGCTTTCGAACAGGGAGTGACGTGATCAGAACCGTTATCTTGGCAGTTGTGAGGAGGATGGATCGGGGAGGGGAGCGGCTGGAGATAAGGAAATAAATGAGAAGGCAATAACAAATGATGGTGTGTAGAATAGAAAAAATATACACAGGGCAATTTGAACTTATATCCCCCCTTAGTTTAAAACCAAGTTAAATTACATACACAGGGAGGCTCTTAAGGAAAACATTACAGGTTAAAAGCCAAACAGCTAAAAATCATAAATTTTCATCTAAAAAGGCTGATTGCAAGGTTATAATTCTTCAGCTGCTCTCTCCAGCACAGCCATCCTAAATGAGCCAGCTGTGCTGTACTATTTACCTATGTAGGATTAGAAATAAATGATCTTATAAAGCTCACAGGCCCTTACAATAGGAAACTGTCTTGTGCTTGTTTGGTAAAGAATTCAGCCTGGCCTCCTCACTGCTTGACCTTTAAAAAGTCATCTTTCACCATTGAGACCTCGGTGCACATTGCTAAGAGATGTTGGCTCTGTGGGGTTGACTGGGGATAAAGGAACCTCCTTCAATCACGTTTGATTTCCTTCCTTTGGCGGCAATGACTTTTTATCCTTTCCAATTCTCTCCCTTCCTCACTCATTTTGTGTTCTAATTGGCTTTCTGGGTTCTTAATCTGGGGTTCAGATTTTTGTGGGGCTTTGCCTTGCTTTACTTTTGCTTCTGTAGCTTGATATGGTTTTGCCAGGCTGTCTCGCTCCTGGTTGCCTGCCATCGAGATCATTTGGCTCTTGGCTCTGAGGAGTCTTTCCAGTACCAACAGTACGGCCCTGCCAGCTGTGGCTTGACAGGCAGAGGATGGAGAGAGGAGGCTGACGTTTGTTCCTTCCCTGCTCCGCCCTCCCAGCTGGCGGCTGGTGGAGGATGATTGCTTCTGAGCAGAATAATGTGGCTTAGTTTTGAACCTGAGGAGATGACCATGAGAGCCTCATGTAAAGCTGCAAAGGAACTCTCCCTCAAGCATTGATAATTGATGTGTGTGTGTGTGTTTTTAATAGGGCTAAGATTATATGAATCTATTCATTGCTATAAAATAACCCCCACCAAAGTGCCAATATGGAATCCAAAGGTGAGTGTAAATTGTCTGTATGAAAAAACTCTGAGGAAGACTTCCAAAATCTACCCGGAATTTCATGGGAAATATTCAAGCCAATATAAGCCATTATGTTCAAGTAAAAAAAAAATTGACTGACTCAGAGCCCTAAATAGAAATTTCTTTTTTCATCTGGAGTAAAAACATTTGGTGGAGGAAGGCAGCAGGAGTCCAGAGACAGTTGGACCACAGGTAGAAGTGTAACTCTCTCCCAGAGAATTTGGCCCAAGACTTCAGTGAGACTGGGAGGGAAGATTGACCCTCAGAGAATGGCGTGACAGTGACAGAATCCTGGGGGTTACAGCCTAGGGCCAGGCACAGGAATGAGACTGCTCAGGTCAACACAGACCAGAGGAGATCTGCAAGGTGTGAAATGCAGGCTAGTAGGCTCAGGAGCGCTACAGGAAGTAAGAGCATGCCCCCACACTGATGCACCAGAATAATTGCCTTATCCTAGTTATACCTCTGAATTAACTGACTCAGGGATGGGTCTGAATATGAAGAAAAGACAGAATATCCATTTCATAATTCCTTTTTCAGAAAGAACTGATTGATCACTCAAATAGCTTTTATCAAGCACCTACGTTGTGCCAGACCCTGTTCTGGCACTTGTATCCCTAGAGATACAAGTCAAAAAATTAAATAATCTTGGTTACAAAGAGGTACCGAAAAAAAAGCTTCTTCTCCGCAAGAAAACATCACATGCTACCTTCAACCTTCACCAACTATCCGACCCAAGGGTCAAATGTCCCTTTGTGCTTAGGTCTAGGCCACCCTTGGCAACTAGATTTAAGAAAACCACATCCAATAGGATTTGGATTTTTGGACCATGACCCGGCCAAGAATGGAGCATGCTTAACGAGGGCTGGTAGAAAATATCTTTGACTAGAATTTTATAAACCTAACCAAAAGGGCTTTTAACTAAAAAAGTAATGAGGAAGAAGAAAACAGCCTACATGAATCTACCATGTTAGAGTCCACATAACAAGAATTGCAATAGAAGCAACCAGAAAATCAAAGGAGACAAAATCCAAGAGAGAAGACAGAAATGAAACCCATAGGTGTCTACAACCAAAGACATAAAGTATGGTCAACGAGCAACATGAACTAAAGATTCAAATTGAAGGAGGCAAATATGACCTTGTATGTATCATTAAGACCTAGAAAGATGAGAGCCGTGCCTGAAATATGACTTTGGAAAAGTTTAACTTATTCCAAAGAAACCATATAGGTAAAAAGAGGAGTGGAAAGGAGTAACATTACATATTAAGAAGATCTGGTCACATGAGGAAATCCAGAAACCAGAGAGGAACAGCTCAAGAGGACATCATTTGAGTGGAGACTAACAAAAAACAGAAGCATAATATAGTAGTGCTAGGTGACTTCAGTTATCTAAAGAAATGCTGAAATTCTCCCTGCCCAAAGTAAAGCAGCTAATGTTTTACTGATTTATCTGAATGATCATTACATCCTTCAAAAGAAAGAAAAACCAGCGAGGAGAATTTCTATGGCTGAGTAGGAGAAATACATTCCCACTTCCACAGGATGGCCTTTCACTTTCCTTCCCCAACTCTTCTCTCTAGTCAATTGACATCCACGTGGTCGCCAGGACCTGCCGATTTCACCTTTGCAACATCTCTCAAATCTGCCCCGGTCTCTCCTCTGACACTGCCGTACTCTAGTGCAGGCCCTCATCACCTCACACTTGGATTATCACGATAGCTGCTGGTGGGTCTGCCTGCCTCTAGTATCTCCCCACTCCAAACCATTCTCCAATCAGCCATTAAAAAGATTTTCCTAAAGCACATGTCCAACCATGTCACCTCCCTGCTCGATAAGCTCCAGTGGCTTCCTATTGCTTCCGGGAGCAAATACTAAATGTTCTATTTGGCACTGAAAGCCTTTCATAACCTAGACCCTTCTTACCTTTTCAGTCTTTTTATACCTTATTTCCCAACATATACTTTTCAACCCAATGACACTGGCCTCCTGGCTAGATCACAAACAAGACACTCTATCTCTTGGCTCTGGACATTTTCTCTGGCTGTCCCACATACCTGGAATATTCTCCCTGCCTCCTGACCTCCCTAACTTCAAGTCTCAATTAAAATCCTACTTTCTACCACCTTCTAGGAAGCCTTCCCTAGCCCTTCTTAATTCCAGTGCTTTATTTCTTTTATTTCCTATTTATCCTGTATATAGCTTGTTTTATACACACACACACACACACACACACACACAAACACATATATACATATACATGTGTATATGTATATGTATATACATTCGTGTTATCTTCCCCATTGGATTGTAAACTCCTTGAAGGCAGGGACTGCTTTTTACCTCTTTTTATATCTCCAGCTCTTAGCAGAGTGCCTAGTATATAGTAAATATTGATTGATCGATGATGGAAACCATGAAGAACCAAGAGAAGAGAAAAAATCATTATGCATTCTTAGAATTTTTGATAAGGGTCGGGGGGAGAGCAGGGGAAAGCAGGGCCTTCTGTGACATAAGCCCTAGATTTTGGTAGATCAGATTTTAAAGGGTTTAGAAAAAGAATAGAGTGGCTCACATAAACTAAAATTCTAAAGTCAGCCCACAAGAAATGAGTAGCTATCAAGAACAAGATTCTGAAAACATTAAAAAAAATCATGATGAGGAGGAAAAGAGAGCAATGTGTATGCACAAGAAATTCGATGATCAGTCTAATTCTATAAAGATGCACAAAATGAGTGTAAGGGCGAGTCAGTGATGGAGGATGGACGCACAATGGCACGGTCCCATAAAAATAATGTCAGGGTGCTGAAAGTCAGAAAGAGTCAAGGCTGCTGAGGGAAGCTAAGAACAAAAATTGTTTGTGGGTTTTTAAGCCACGGGTGGAAAAATTGGAGGCTCAAAGAAAGTATAATTCTTCCATTTGGAGTAGATAGGACATAATAAGCAATAATGGAGAGATTTTTGCTTTTGTTTTCTCTTCCAAGAAAGGCAATGCGATTCAGTGGAAAGCCTCCTGGATTTGGCGTCAGAGGATATGGATTCAAATCCTGACTCTGCCTTTTACCAGCTCTTGGACTTTGGGCGAGTCTGTTTGCTTCTCTAGACGGTTCATTTACCTGTAAAATAAGGAAGTTGGGCTAAATGACCCCTAAGTTTCAGTCCAACTCTAGACTTAAGATCCTATAACCTTTGGACTGGAACAGATAGTACTAAAATGACTAATAAGAAATTAAAAGATGATCAGGAAGATAATAAGTGAACAGCGACCCTTGACCAGTTCAAGTCACCAAACCCAAACAAACTTCCGTCCCATTGGAAGTAGGAGGCCACATTTGGAGTACTGAATTTTGTTTTTGGTGCTACGTTTTAGATAGGGCATGGATAAAATAGAAAACATTCCAAGGAGGGCAACCAGGGTGAAAGTCTACAAGATTATAACATGAAAGAATCTGTGGAAGAAACTGTAGATGTTTAGCTTAAAGAAGAGAAGACTTGAGAAAGAAAAGTATGACAAGGGACTTCTAATATTTGAATGGTTTTCATAGGGAGGTGGGGATGTCTTTCTTCTGCTTGACCCCAAAGGACAAAATTTAAAATGATACGTACAAATTTTACGCAATTGAATTTAGGACTTGAAGAAAGAGGTATCTAAAAGTGGAATGGATTCCCTGAGGAAGTACTTAGTCCCCTCCAGGGGAGAACCTCTAGCAGAGACTTAATGACCGACCACTTAAGTAGGAGATTCTTGGTCAGTCATGGGTTGAACTACAGGGCCTTTCAAGTCCCTTCCAACCTGGAGATTTTGTGAGATCTTTCACAAATCAAAAGTAAGAACCCAAGAAATCTAGTTCCAACCTTCCTTTTGGTGTGGTGTCTAATTAGCGACAGGCTATTGTCATCCTAAAAAGCTACAGTGAAACAAACTTCTATATATCAAATCACACTTTCCCATCACACTTTAGAAAGTAGCAAGTCACTTAACATTGCATTTTTAAAAGAGAAATTCAACTTTCCTAATTAAGCATTAGACAGTATTAGTCTTCCATGACGGAGCATCTTGTACTATGAAAGTGGAGAGACAAATGGATGTGAAGCCAAAAGGTCTAGGTTCAAATCCCAGCTTTTCTACCTGTAGGACCCTGAGCAAGTCACTTCCACATTCTAGGCTTCATTTTCCTCATCTGAGGGGGCTGAACTAAATCAGGGCCATGGACTCCTTGGGCAGTCTGGTGAAGCCTATGGAACATTTATCAGAATAATGTTTTTAAAGACATAAAATGAAATATATAGGATTATAAAGAAAAGCAATTATATTGAAATATAGTCATCACAATATTGGGAGGGGGAAAAAAAGTCCAAGGACTGCAGGTTAAGAATCCCTGGAGCAAATGATCATTGAGCATAGTATCGTGGCATAGTAGATAGAAGTGGAGACAGGAAGTTGTTGTTCAGCTGTTCCAGGCATGTCCAACTCTCCTTGATCCCATCTGGGATTTTCTCAGCAAAGATACTGGAGTGGTTTGCCATTTCATTCTCCAGCTCATTTCACAAATGAGGAAACTAAGGAAAATGGGATTAAGTGACTTGTCCAGGGCCATGCAGCTAGTAAATAGCTGAGGCTGGATTTGAACTCAGGTCTTCCTGACTCCCAGCCCAGAGTTCTATCCACTGCACCACTTAGCTGCCTTTTATACACAAAATGGCTTGGGTTCAAATCCCACCTCAGGTACTTACTAGTTGGATGGCTGCGGGCAAGCCACTTAATTTCTCTGTGCCCAGTAAAATGAGCTGGTTGGACTGAATGACCTGAGAGCTCTAAATCTATGATCTTATGACCTCACAATGCTGACTTCATATGAATGGGCTGACATCCATGGTACAAGCAAACCAAATAACGAGCCTATTATTTATGCAGTGGATATAAGTATTTCAGGAGAAAGGATCCAATGAGAGTCACACCTGGGAGTTCCAGCCCCCGAGTGTAGTAGGAAGGCTGAATTTATGATCTCAAATATAATCATGTATATGTTTGAATGGTCTGAAATCGCAAGGTATGAGAGATTCTCTAAGGAGAAAACAACAAGAAATTTATTTAGGCCCCACCGCAGCAAAAACTTGAACCAGCCTCCCCATTCCAACATCTTGACAAAAAGACTCCAGGCCCAGAAAGCCCATTTCA
>CM053622.1:735582240-735612544 GCA_028646595.1 Phalanger gymnotis | reverse complement strand
GGGTGCATTTTCACTGCCTGGCCATGTTCCCAGCCAACTCACTTGACCCTTGAGTTTTTCAGCAGGGTATGACTGCTTGTAGACTAAAGAGTTCTATGTTCCAAGCCTGGGAGGATGTGCCAGCTCTGCCACACCAGCACTCCTCCTTCCCCAAGAACCCCCAACCTGGACTGGACTCAGATCTTCAGCAGGCTCTTCACTCCTGCTCTGATCAGCCACTTAATTCCTTCTACCAGGTGGGCCTGGGGTCAGAAGCAACTGCAGCTGTAGTTCTAAAGCTGCCGCACCTCCGCTGCCTCTGGGGCGGTGGCCCAACCACAAACTCTATCCCAGTCCCCAGCAGCTTCTCCCACTAACCTACTCTGTTGTCCTTGGTGTTTGTGGGTTGAGAAGTCTGGTAAATGCCACAGCTCACTGATTCAGGGCGCTAGGGCACGCTCCGCTGGGCCCTGTCCCGGTCTGGTCGGTCCATGCTGCCCATGCTGGGCTCTGGTCTGCACAGCTCCCCTCTGCTCCCAGCTCCATGCGGGATAGACCTTACCCAGAGACCATCCAGGCTGTCCTGGGCTAGAGCCCTGCTTCCCTATGCTATTTTGTGAGTTCTGCAGTTCTAGAATTGGGTGAGAGCCATTTTTTATAGGTTTTTGGAAGGACTTGGCAGGGAGCTCACGCCCCCCTATCTTGGCTCCATCCCCCCTGGAAATCATATTGAAGACGTTATTTGTTAATATTCCAATTAAATAAAATGTTGAAAATTTCATTCATTTCATTTCTTGAAAATATGCCTTTTTCCTATGTGTCCAGACTTTAGGGACACCCTGTATATACATATACATATATATGTATATATAGACAAATAGAGAGATAAAATATATGTGTGTGTATATATGTATATGTGTGTATGTATATAAATTATATATGTGTGTGTGTATGTGTGTGTGTACATATAGATATATTCTCATTGAAGCTTCATTGCAACTCTTAAAGGGAGGTAGGACAAATATTACAGTACCCACTTTACAAATGAAACTTAGAAACTAAATGATATGCCTAAAGTCATTAAGTTAATGTGTGACCAAGCCAATATTCAACCCAAGACTCTTATACTATTATGCTCTTTTAATTTTTCGTAAACCAGGACTTGAATCTAGATATTCTGATGCAAAATTACCTTGTGCTTATGGCCATCTTTTCTAACTTATACCTGAACTATAATTCCCTCTGTGATAGATTCATTTGATCATCCAGTCTCTGTTCAAAGACTTCCAGTGAGGGGGATGCACTGTCTCTTGATGCTTCCCATGCTATCGCTAGGTAGTTCTAATTGTTGGGAGGCTTTTCCTTACATCCACCCTAAGTCCATACCTTTTTCCAGTTTTTACCTATTGCTCTTAATGTAGTAAAGTCCTCTAGGACCAAATAGACCAAATCTAAGTCTTCCTCTATATAACAGCCCTACAGATAATTGGAGGCAACTTCCATGTCCCCTGTGAGGCTGCTCTTTCCAGGCTGAATATCGCTGCTTCCTTTAACCAATCCTTGTGTGGCATGGATTGGAGGCCATTCTGGTTGACCTCTGATGTTCTTCCAGTTTCTTCCTAAACTGGGGTGCTTAGAACTGAATGCAATACCCCAGAGATGGCCTGACGAAGGCAGAGTGCAGAGGGACTGTCCCTTTCTTGTTCCTAGAAGGACTTTCTGTCTCGATGCAGCTCAGTATCACATTAACTTTTTTGACCACGGCATTACACTGTTGACTCATTTGGAGCTTTCAGTCAATTACAAGCCCCAGATCTTTTTCCAAACTCCTGCCTAATCATTCCTCTATCATACTGCACTTCCAAAGTTGGTTTTTAAACACATATGTTTGTATGTATGTATATATATGTATATATATAACTCCATGTATGCATATGTGTATGTGCGTATGTGTATATATGTATATGTATATACATATATATGTATATGGTTATAGAGTGTGGACCCCACATACGTAGTGAGGTTTGGAGGGGCCTGTCATTTTGTGGCTCAAAGGGAGGCAGAATAGACATCTTTAGCCTCTTCTCTCCCTCCTCTTTTCCAAAAGAGACTTTCGTTCCTGCCAGCAATTCAGATTTGAAGATCTTTCCCACCCATTAATAGGTCATGTGACCTGCTTATGTCACAGGAACCCTAAGATACATGTGGTGGCAGGAGCTTCCTGACAGGTAAAGGAAGTTATGTCACAGGAAATGCAGAGAGGGAGAGAGCGCAGTTATGGCTGCTAATGGCCGCCTTCGTGATTGTTAGAAATGCACAGGCTGACTTAGCTGTACCGAGAGTTTGTCTTGGGGAGGACCCCAGCAGGGGGTCAGAGGGGTTTGGGGATGACAAGGCTCCATGTTGTGATATTATGTATTGAACGCTTTACTGCTATGATAGATTGGGTAGATGGCTTACAGGACATGGTCCTCTGGGATCTGAATAAATGGTTCACTTCTTCCCCTTCTATGTGGAGAGTCTCGTATGCTTTGCAATACAGAACTACATAGGCGTATTGACAATTATCATCTACATGGTTATTATTGCCTTACTGTTACGGAGGGGAAGCAGGAAGTTGGGGCCAGAGGCCACCGCTCTGCTCTCCTCGGGGAGGGAGCACCAGGTTAGAAGTATATCTGTCTGATCCCTTAAATATTGTTTGTTTAGGGGAGCCATGATCAGGTTCCCTCCAACTTCTGATTACTTTGTCATTTTTTGAGAGGAAGAGGACCCCAAGCTCTGTATCCAAGGCTTGACTTCTTTCCCGCCTAATACCAGTTCCACAATGAACATGTTCATTTATCCAAGTCATTGCAAAAACAGAAATCACGAAAGGTATACATAGGGAGAATACATACCAGACAATTCAGAGTAAAGGAGCTCTCCCATCGGGAAAAAGGTAACTCAGCTCAACCAAGAGACAGTATCCTTGATCTCAAAGGGAAATTCCACAAAATCTCTAGTGTAATAAGCTGGGAATAGGGTTGTGGTGGAGACTGTTGGTTCTTCTCATGTCTTCCCAGAGTCTGTTCCTTCAGCAACCTGAAGTGGGGTTTGCCTCTGCCATCTTCTCCCTAAAAGCTGGAACTAGGGGCGCCAAAAGCATCTCAACAATTGAAGAAGATGAAGTTCCAAAGGGGACTGGCCCTGAAGAGTCCTGAATGGGGACTGGCTCAGGGGAGATCTCTCATTTATCACTATCTCCACCCTGCCCGTCACACAGAGCAGTGCATTCATCTTCACCAGTAAGGAGAGTATCCCCATGGCCTTAGATCAGGGGATAGATATACATACCTACATGCATTTATTTCTGGTTATATTTACACATTTTTAAGTTCTATATATGTGTGTATATATACATATATATATGTATATATATGTAGAATGCGTGTATGTGTATGTGAATGTGAATGCATATGCATATGTATATATGCATGCGAATACAAATGTGTATGTGTATGTATATATATATGTGTGTGTATATATATATATATATATATATATATATTATACACAGATCAACTAACTCAAGGGACTATCCCATGAACTTCATGTCATAATCTGGATGATCAGTATTCTCCACCTATTTGTTTTTTTCCTGTGCAGATTATTAGGCTGGTTTTGTTCATTTGTTTTGGGGTTTGGGGTTTTTTTCTAAGGCTACAGATCTCATTGAGAAATCCCTATAATGTCTCTGGCTTGCTACAATCAGCACAATGTCTTCTGCAGAAAGGAGGAGCACCTGGAGGATGTTGCCACCTAAAATGAAATCTTGCATTTATGTTTCGTGCAGGACATCCTCCAAGATTTGGCATTGACTGGCAGTGAGCATATATCCCTCTGTTCTGGTCACTTAACCAAGTCATCTTGGTGGTTGCATTTTTCAAGGACTATGATCTGATCTTAGTATCTGCATGGAAAAGACCTTGTGGAAAAGGAGACTTAGATACTGGAATGGGCTGAGATGGGCTTCCTAGATTCGATTGTGAAGTTTTCAGTATGAACATTTACATCATGGAAATCAACAAATGCTATAAATCACAGCTTGATTTAACGTTTTGTTGATATCTAGACTTTAAAAAAGTGATGGGAAAAATGTTAACGATGCAGATTAAACTTAAAATGTGTCTTGAATACATTTTTTTTTTCTCGAAGAAGCAGTTGTTAACCATTTACCTGCACACCCCTGGCCTGAAGGCTACTTTTCACTCTATCGAGTCAAATGCATTTTTACAATCAACAAACAATAGCCACAGAAGGATCTTCTTGAATCAGAAAAAAAAATAATTTTAGGATGACGAACAGCTAGGGAAATATATTCAGAAACTCTTCTGTGCATTTCTATAACCTTCCTTCACTCCACTGGGGTTGGCAAGAAGTAGGTCTCAGTGATCATAAGACTATCTCAGTTCACATTCTTGTGAAGTTACCCAATTGGTCCAAAAGAGCCAGGGGGAGGGGTGGGGAAGGAATGATGTATATCAGCAAGTTTCCCTATCAGCACACCCCTGAAAGAGCCATTTGTTAGGGTAACAGGAGCAGTTTCTGGTTCACATCCAAGATGGAAAATAGACTGGAGCAGACCCAGGCTATCTCAAGGTGTCACTGGAGCAGGCTTGCTAACACCCTCTGCATCTGTAACTTCTTACAGATGTCATTCCCACCCTAACATCTTAATGATGAAAAGCTGGAACTAGAAAGTACCAAGGAGAGAGTAGGATTTTCAAAGCACTGCAGAGGGAGACTCCTTTTGATCCAAGAACGATTTAAAGTCAGAAAGACTTGGACCAAATGAGTCGGCCCCAACAATACTCTGAATAACTGAGCAGCAAAAGCTGTCCCCTGCCCGTGGGGAACATGTAGGGTAATGATGGAAAAAGACAATCAGATTTTTTTTAAGTGTCGTGGAGCAGAAAGAATACTGCGCTTGGAGTCAGAAAACCTGGGAAGCCAGGAGATGGAGGTGAGGAGGAAGAACGTTCCAGATGTGGGGTGCAGCCGGGGAGAAAGCATGGAGTCTCCTATGTCGCTGACTTCTAGAGTAGGTGAGAAAATGTGCGGAGGAGCCAGGAGGGGAAGGATGTTAAATGCTCCCTTAAGCCCTCTTAAAGATGTGCTAGGGGCACTGAGAGGTTGTGTCAGAAGATGAACTTGAACCCAGCTGTCCCCATCTGTGAGGACAGCTCTGTACCCACCTTGACAGGCTGCCTTTCAGTAAGGGAAGATGAGAGTAAAGAGGAAATATATAGGAACAGGTTTAATTGCAGTCTTCTCCTAATTCCAGGTCTGTGCGATGAATGACATCACCATTCTGTGCCTCAGTTTGACCACTAGTCAAAAGGTGGCTAAAAAAAGCCTCTATCCCTATGTGCTTCACAGCGACTAGGTGGTGCAGAGGATGCAGCACTGGGAGGGCCTGGAGTTCCAATCTGGCCTCGGAAGCTTATTAGCTCCTGTGCTTCTGGGAAAGTCTCTTCCCCTCTGCCCACCTCAACGTCCTCTTCTGTAAAATGGCCTTGCCTGAGGCAGCTGGGTGGCTAGTGGATAGAGCATTGAGCCTGGAGTCAGAAAGACATGAGTTCGAATCTAGCCTCAGACAATTAATATCTGTGTGACCCTGGGCAAGTCACTTAACCTCTGATTGTACTTTAATCCACTGGAGAAGGAAATGGCAAAACACTCCTATGTCTTTGCCAAGAAAACCCCAATTGGACCTGAGTGACCAACCGAACGTCAAAATGGGGATAGTCATAGCATCCCACCTCCCAAGGCTCTTGTGAGGTTCAAGTGAGATAATATTTGTAAAGCATTCAGCATAGGCCTTGGGATTCAAATCCAGCCTTAGCACTAACTAGCTGGGTGACCTTGGGCAAGCCACCTACCTTCTGTTTGCCTCAGTTTCTTTATCTGTAAAATAGAAATAATAATAACACTTCACAGTGTTCTTGTAAGGATGGTATTTATAATGAGATAATATTGGTAAAACACTTAGCACAGTCCCTGGCACACATTAGGCAACTTATAATTTGTTCCTATGTGCGCACACACACATACACACACACACACACACACACACACACACACCACATGGTATAGCATAGTTAAGTATTGATATTTTTCATTTTTAGAAATTTTTTTTATTAATTTTAAACTTAAATACAAAACGAGGGGGAAAGAACATTTCTATGTGCACAGCAGAACATAGAGAGCAGATTCAATATAAAACCATAAATTTCCATTTCAGACTATTTACTTTTTTTTAAAAAAAAGCTATATAACAAATACTACACATTGTTTTCAAAACTACCCAGCTCTTCTGTGCTTCCTTCTAAGTTATATTTTGTTCTCTGCAATCTACTTTTTTTTCTCTCTCCCTCCCCACTCCACCCTAAGAGAAGACTACAGTTAAACAGGGAGGTAATTTGCATTTAAACACCATTTCATATACATCATTATATGGCCTACCACCAGGTTAGCAGCAGGGTGATTAGTTTTTGGCCGCAGTGACTTTCAGAAATGATTGCAACTGAAAGTCTGTAATCTACACTGATCATAGGAATACACCCACCCCGAAGCAATTCCAGATCCCAGAAGCATTTAAGTATTAATGTACATTAGATCATTTGGTCCATATCCTTGGATGTAGACAATGCCAGATTTGTAGACAATCCCTATTTCTGCAGATCAGAGGAGCCTAATTTTAGAACCAGAAGGGACCCTAGGCCAATTTGGCAGATGGGACAGTGGAAGCCCAGAGCCAGAAGCTACTTGCCAATGGTCACATAGCTAGTTAGTAGTGGCAAATCCAGAAGGTAATACTAGCTTACATTTAAACAGTGATTTTCTCCCAATAACTTTGCAGAGTAGGTAGTCCATATGATCATACACATTTTGCACAATAAAACCAAAGTTTGTAGAACTTAGGCTACTTGCCTGTAGTCACATAAAGTCAGCAATCATTTATTCAGCACTTACTTAAAAAGATCGACGTGACACATAACTATCTCTTGACTCTATTCCAGTCCTCGCTCCCCTATAAGATGCTGCCATCTTGCTTTTTGTTTTCATCTTCTCAGTGACTAACGAAGCAGGCATTTAATAAAGGCCTGTTTGTTGATCGATTGTATGAAGTACAGAGGACTTCAAAGATGAAACAGCCAAGCTCCCTTATTTATAAGTGACAAAATGGCATCCCTGAAAGCTTAACTTAAACACAGGTTAACGAATCAGAACTTGAACCCAGGTCCTCAGATGCCCAATCTAGCTTTCGTTGCCACAGCATCATCTCAATTGCAAAGTACGCCATAGCTAAGCATTTTAAAAGGTCCTAATTCATATGTCTGGCTTAGCTAACTCAACTTAGTACAGACTAACCCCGGCCAGTTCTCTACAGTAGCTGAATGTTTACAATGATAGTACATAAGAGTGGAATGAGTTTTTTTATTTTTCGAAACGCAAGAACTCACCTCCAACTCCTTTTCATTCGGGCCACAAACTCACAGAAAATAAATAGAATGAGGAATAGGGGTCAGCAGGAGAGCTGATGGGGAACCTCTGGAGTTTTGCAAACCTTTGCAAGTTTTACCAGAGTTTATTTCAAAGATGAATCATGTTAAATAAGATGAGAACTACCCTGGCCAACTGACTTCCAGATAAAAGGCAGAAGCTTTCTCCTGTTTTTTCCCTTCACATCACCAATGTCTATAGTTCTCAGCACAAAGATCAGATTTCATAGCTGTGATGAAACTTAGTATTATACCATTCCTTTTCTTGGGCATGATGGGAAGACCTGTCTACTATGAATCGCTAATGATTAAATACATTTTCTCTGTAATAAATGGGCCGTGTCTGCTTAAAAGAACCAGATTTTAGATAAATTAAAGTTATCCAGTAGTTAAACATGCTGTCTCTTGCAACAATGACAGGAGAAAGAGTATCTCCCTAGATTCTCACTGGTTGGGTCATATTTAAAGCTGTAAAATCTGATTGGAAGCAGAAGGAAGATGGGGATTGTCAGAAAGGACAGACCCAATCAGGAATGCGCAGGGAAATGTTTAACAACAGGCATCTGAAAATGTTCAAGCACTTTTAAGTTTAACTTGCATTCTTAACATTTTCTTGATCGCTTTCTTGAGTTTAGATAACTAGCAAAACAGTAAATCAGGCCTCGATTTATAAATTTGGCTATTTCTGAGGTATAAATGCTTTAACAATTTGCTGTTGAGTGGGTTCATGCTGACACCCCTGGAACCAATTAGGAAGGGGTAGATAAGACCAGGTGGGCCAATGGAAATAAAATGACCATCATTTAGCAAATACATAGGTTTTACGCTGAAAAGACCAAGGACATATTTTTTGGCCAGGAGGTGGGGGGTGGGGAAGAAAGCTAGCCTGATCCTGAGAGAGTAGAAGAAGCGTGTACATGCTATCCTTCTTTCTCATTGTTGCTCAGTAGTGACCAACTCTTTGTGACTCCCTTTGGGGTTTTCTTGGCAAAGATACTGGAGTGGTTTGCTATTTCTTTCTTCAACTCATTTTACAGATGAGGAAACTAAGGCAAACAGGATTAAGTGTCTTGCCCAGGGTCACAAGCTAGGAAATGTCTGAGGCCAGATTTAAACTAGGGTCTTCTTGACTCCCAGGCACAGTGCTCTTTCCACGGTACCCCCTAACTGCCCTTACATGCTACGCAGTAAAATGTTATCATGGAGGAGGAGGAGAAGGAGAAGGAGGAGGAGGAGGAAGAAAAGAAGAAAGAGATTGAGAGAGAAAGAAAAGCAGAGACAAAAGAATTAATAAGAATACAGTACAGAAAACTACTGGATTTTGAATAACAAAACTGAATTGAACCACAGCTCTGATACTTACTGGTTGTGTGACCTTGATCAAGTCACTTGGCCTCTGTTTTACCACCTTAAAAATGAAGACGTTGAACTAGAGGATGGGCTCTGAGGTCTTTTCAAGGTCTAATCTAAGATGGGGCAGGTAGGTGGCTCAGTGTACAAGGTGTTCCTAAAGTCTGGACACATAGGCAAAAATGCATATTTTCAAGAAATGAAATGAATGAAGTTTTCAACCACATTTTGTTTAATTGGAATATTAACAAATAACATCTTCAATATGATTTCCATGATTTGTGATGCAAAGGTTGATGCGCTTTGCAAGATTCACATGAACTCGATGCAGTAACTGCACATTGCCATCAATTTTCCTAGGTGTCCAGACTTTAGGGACAGCCTGTGTAAAGCACCAGACCTGGAATAAGGAAGACCTGAGTTCAAATCCAGTCTCAGACACTTCCTAGCTATGTGACCCTGGGCAAGTCACTGAACCCTGTTTGTCTCAGTTTCCTCATCAGTAAAATGAAGTGGAGAAGAAAATGGCAAACCACTCCAGTATCTCTGCTAAGAAAACACCATACTGGGTCAGAAAGAGAAGGAAACCGCAACAACAGATCTATTTTCTCCACTGTAAAATAAAGGACTAGATAATCTCTAAAGTGCCTTTTAGTTCTAAATCCTGTGGTTCAAGAGAGATGTATTTTGAATGAGTACAGTTGAAAACAAGTCATAGGAACAAAAGCAAGAAACAAGGAAAAGGGGAAGAGAGTGGACACAGTTTGATTCCTTCAGAAAATCTTGTTCTCGCAATAGCTGAGAAGAACTTCCATTTGCATTCTGGGGTTGTCAGGAGTATGGTGCTTGAAAATCAAATACACCTGAGTTAGAACTCACTGACAGAAAAAAAGTCAGGAAAGCCCGATAAAAATGGGCATTTAAGGCCTCTCATTCTGAGGCCTTTCTCCAGTGAACAAATTTGACAACTAAAAGTCAAGTCCAAGAAAGTAAATAATTTGATGAAATAGCCATTTATTCAGAAAAGACAATATCCCTAAAAATGGGCAGTAATACTCTTGGCTTCAGATGTCCTTTTAAAAATGCTCGTTGAGGACAAAAAACAACAGCAAAAATAACAAACTAAAGACTTTAAGGAGGCTGTGACTTCATAGGCCACAGTCTTGGTAGGACATGACCTCTAACTGGAATACCCCAGTGGAAGGGTAAACTTTATATAAAAGGAACAAATTAGATAAACTCGGCAGTGAAATTACATTGTGTCCTTGGACTCATTAATCTGTGACTATATAACTTGTACACTCCTGCCCCACTCTCTCAGGGTCAGGCCAGCTGCATATGTCCTAAGGATTGCAGAGAAGGATGCTGAGGGGTTGAGGTGTCCTTTCTCTACTGCCATTGGCTCAAGCCCTCACTGACTGCATTCTTCCCATTGTTTGTGGTCAATAGCTAGTAACTCATATATATTTATCCATTTAACACCTATTAGTTTTTACAAAGCACTATTTACTTCAAAGATCTAGTAGGAACAAAGTACAAGCATTTTCTCCAACACCTCTGGGGTATACTTTTCCATATACCACCTTGATTTCTTGGGGAGAGTAGATATAAAACTTAGTTCAGTTCCAACATGGCAATAATCCCACAAAATTAAAGTTGAAAGGCAACGTTGCTGCCAAATCAGTCCTCATTTAGCCACCACTGGCCTGAGTCTAGAAGGTCACTCTTTGCTTCTTGGACTATTGGCACTGGACTGGCTGCAACATCTACCCTGGAAACTAGGCTCTGAAATACCAGGACACCAGACTGTCCTCATGATGGTATTTTGAGCTCACTAGGTCTTAATATTCTAATCTCTTTTACCTAAAATGGAAAAGAACGAACAAAAAAGCCAAGGACAAGGGCTGTGTGGTTCCAGAGTGGGAGAAGACCCTAAGCCTTCCATTTATTGCAATATCTCTCACTGGACTTCATTTTTATTAAATCATGCTCATGGTAAACTCAAAGAAGTCACTGAATGAAGGCAAAAAGTATGTGAGGCAAAAAAGTAGCTGAAACTGACTGATTTAAGACTGTTAGAAGCTGCCTATACTTCTAGCTCAGTTGTTCAGGTGTGGCTGACTCCTTGGGACTCCCAAGGCAGCGAGGTGGTGCAGTAGATAGAGCTCTGGGCCTGGAGTCAGGAAGACCTGAATTCAAATCCAGCCTCAGATACTTACTAACTGTGTAACCCTGGGAAAGTCACTTAACCCTATTTGCCTCAGCTTCCTCCTCTGTAAAATGAGCTAGAGAAGGAAATGGCAAAAAAAAAAACTCTTGTAAGTTTTTAAGTAAGTAAAAAAAAAAACTTTGCCAAGAAAAACCCAAATAGGGTCATGAAGAGTCAGACACAATTGAAAAGACCTAACAACAGCAGTAGTTGTAACTACACAGCCAATCAAGAAAAAAAAAAAAAGGGCTCCTCCCACCATGTGGTTAGCCAACTAGGACCAGTTACAGAATGTCAACTCCTGATCCACAGTCGATCTGGGGTACTTCCCTCATACATCATTATAATTGTCCAAGAAACAAGTTTTCTAGTGCCCTCCATATGGAGGAGTTAATAAATGCGTATTGAGTGACTGGATGACTTTGAAAAATTAAAATTGTATATCACCAACCAGGCAATAGAAAGGGGCATAACAGGCATGAGCAGGCAGCAGCACATAACCAATGAGGAACTCCAAAGAAGAGGAGTGAACAAGGTCAACAAGGAAAGATATGAGAGGAAAAGAATTGGTCAGATGGCAAGAGCAAAGGACCAAGGGGTGGGTGGCCAAAAGGCTCCAATGGCATCCTTAAAACATCAGGAGAAAGTGACAAAAGCTTCCACCACCCTACGGAGAACTTAAAGGAGGTAATGCATCATATGTGAAAAGCATATGAGAGGCAGGCATAGATGGGTTGTAATCTTGATCTTTGGAGGGATCTCACAAGTCGTTTAGGTCACAGACCCTCCTGAGTGTTTGAATATGCTGTAAGGATTTGTATGGTCTGTGAGCACTTTGGGAAGTAGAAATCGCTAGTAGCTAAAATGGGTCATGCTAGACTACCCTCATCTCCTTTTCTGACAGGGTTATTAGATTGATAGATCAGGTGAATGCTATGAATATACACCCAGATTTTATTAAGATGTTTGACTGAATGGCAAACACTAGGTATAGACCAACACCTTTACCATATACAAGATAAGGTCAAAAGCAGACATGATTTAAACAGAAAGGATGGTATGATAAGCAGATTAGGAGAGCAAGGGATAGTTTACCTGTCATATCTGAAGAAGGAAAGAATTCATAACCAAACAAGAGATAGAATTACTAGATGGAAAATGGACCACTTTGATTATATTAAATTTAAACATTTTTGCACAAGCAAAACCAATGCAACCAAGGTTAGAAGGAAAGCAAAAAGCTGGGAAAGAATTTTTGTATCATGTCTCTGATAAAGGTCTCATTTCTCAATATATAGAGAAAGATAATATGTAGAGAAGTGATTCAAATTTATAAGAATTTATAAATTTATAGAAAGTGATTCAAATTTATAAGTCATTCTCCACTTGATAAATGGTCAAAAGATATGATCAGGCAGCTTTCAAATAAAGAAATCAAAGCTATCTATAGTCATATGAAAAAATGCTCTAAATCACTATTGATTAGAGAAATGCAAATTAAAACAACTCTGAGGCACCACCTCATACTGATCAGACTGATGAATATGACAGAAAAGGAAAATGATAAATGTTAAAGAGGATATGGGAAAATTGGAGCACTAATGGACTGCTGGTAAAGTTGTTAATTGATCCAACCATTATGGAGGACAATTTGGAACTATGCCCAAAGGTCTATAAAACTGTGCATACCCTTTGATTCAGCAATACCACTACTAGGTCTGCATCCCAGAGAGATTAAATGGTGGGGGCGGGGAAGGGAGGGGGGTAAGGGCCTATCTGTACAAAAAGATTCATAACAACCCTTTGTGGTGTCAAAGAATTAGATTTTGAGGGGACGACCATCAGTTGGGGAATGGTTGAGCAAGTCGTGGTATATTATTGTAATGAAACATTACTGCGCTGTAAGAAATGATGAGTAGGCAGTTTTCAGAAAAACCTGGACTTATATAAACTGATGCAAAGCGAAGCGAGCAGAACCAGGGGAACATTGTATACAGTAACAGCAATACTATATGATGATCAACTGTGAATGACATCTATTCTCAGCAATACAATGATCTAAGACAATTCCAATGGACTCATGATGAAAAAATGCTATCCACCTCAGGAGAAATAACTAATGGAGTCTGAATGCAGATCAAAACACTATTTTTCACTTTCTGTGTTTTTTTCATGGCTTTATTTCCTTTGAGTTTGTGTCTTCCTTCACAAGATGACTAATATGGTAACGTTTTGCATGATTGAACATGAATAACCTATATCAAATTGCTTATTGCCCCAGGGTGGGAAGAGATAAGGGAGGGAGAGAGAAAATTTGGAACTAGAAATATTTTTAAATAAACATCAGAAATTATCTTTATATGTAACTGGGAAAAAAATAAAATATTATTTTTAAAAGGAAGTTGACTGATCCCAATACTAATAATAAACATTTGTACAATGCTGCCATGGTTTACAAAGTACTTTCATTCCAATAATAAACTGAGGTATAAACAGTATCTCATAATGTTGATAGAACTAGGTAGAGTGGATTATAGTCTGCTCAGGGGATTAAGAAGTAGATGACTGTCCAAAGCCAAAATGTTGTGACTTGTGGATTGATGTCTTTGGGGAAAAGGTCTCTGGAAAGGTGAGAATAGGCTCAGTCCTTGACCCAGCCATTTTTATCATTTACTAAACTGAAGGCATAGAAGACATGCTTAACCAATTTACAGATCACAGACCAATGGAATCATAGAGTTAGAGGTGGTAGGTGCCTGAGGGGGTCCTCTATTTCAATGTCTTCATTTTATACATAAGAAAACTGAGGCCCAGAGGAGTCACACTGGCAATGAAAGAAGAACATTCAGCAGAAAACTGATGTACATAAGCCATAATATTCACTACATCCTTGTGACCAGTTGGCAATGAGATGGGTCAAAGTTTCAGGACCCAAAAGAATTTTTGTTGTTATTCAATCATGTCCGAAGTCTTGGCAAAGATAATGGAATGGTTTGGTGTCTCCTTCTCCAGCTGACTTTACAGATGAGGAAACTGAGGCAAACAGGGTTAAGTGACTTGCCAAGGGTCACACAGCCAGTAAGTATCTGAAGCCAGGTTTGAACTCCTTATTTCAAGTCCAGTGCTCTATCCACCGTGCCACCTAGCTGCCCTGTCTTTGTGACCAGTTGGCAATTAGTTGGGGCAAAGGTTTTTAAGACTAAAAAGATTTAGCATAGTTAAATTACAATATGATGCACTGTAACACTTTACAGGTCTTTCATAGACATCAGCCTTTAGAGCAGGAAGCTCTAGAAAAGGTATTTCAGAGATTATGTTGAGGAAAGGGCTGCTCTTCTATTCTGAAGAGTCTCGTCTTCTAGAGCAGGATGGAAAATTTGAAGAGAACAGATTGTTGATAGCAATGTCCTCTTAGAAAGCTCTAGCTGGGCAGATGGATGGTGCCAGTCGCCAACTATATCTCAACTGTAGTATCTTCTGCCCTAGCAGGTTTGCAATAGGGAAGGAAGAAAGGAAATAAGCATTTATTAAGCACCTACTGTATGCCAAGTGCTGCGCTAAGTACTTCACGAATATCTCATTTGATCCCCAGAAAACCCTAAGAATTAAGTGCTATTATCTCCATTTTACAGTTGAGGAAACTGAGGCAGTGAGATCTCAAGTGACCGCCAAGGGTCACACAGCTAGTAAGTGTGTGTCTAATGCTGGATTTAAACTCAGCTCTCATTGCTTCTAGGGCCAGTGCTCAATCCACTTCACCATGCTGCCTCAATATCCTGCTTTATTTTGTTATTTGCCCCTTTTGTATGTCCTGTCCCTCCCACTAGGCCAGAGATGGGGAACTTGCACTAGACTATAAGCCCCACTGAGGGCCTCAATCGTTTTTATACCTCCCACTGTGCCCGGCACAGTGTCCCATACAATAATTGTTTACTGCCACTGCTGCCGATGATGAGTTTTACGTTGATATTTAAAAGCACAACTTCTAGCCTTCTTTATCCTTCCTACCTTCTCAGTACCAAATGTAGTCATTGACTTTATTCCTCCAGCATCTATAATTCACTCACGACTTGAGGACCTAATGAGCCAGCATAACCATCACATTTTTCAGATTAGGAATTTAATGCCCAAAGAAGTTGTTATTCACCCAAGTACACAGGCAATTTAGCAGCAGAGTCAAGACTAGAACGCAGGGTTCTAAACCCTTGGGCCACACCTGGTGCCTCCCTTATGTGATCTCCTGGGATCTTCAGAACAACTTTATGTGATAGGCAGGGTAAGTATCTCCTCTCTTGCAGCTGAGCATCAAAGACATTGAATCACTTGACTGGGATCACAGAGATGATTAATAGAAGACCCAGGATTAAAATTCAGGTCTCCCGTTTCAGCCTCCTTCACACTATGCCATGAGCCCTTCTGGACCATATTTGGGCTTTGGTTCATCTAGGCTAGAAAATATCCAGGAACCATAGATTCAAATCAATTCAGCAGGAGCCATTAGTTACCTATTATGTTCCAGAGACTGTCCTTGGAGATACAAAAACAAATTACTCTCTAGGCAGAACCTACTTAATGCCCAATAAAGAATTTTGAAATTACGGAAAAAAATTGGTTCTGAAGTATTACCAAGTTATAACTTCTAGAATCTGTTTTACATATATGTATATATATATGTTCACATACATAATGTATATGTTTCTGTGCATAAATATATATTTTATATATATATATTTGTACTACACTTTAAGGATCTATTATTTCATCCCATCGAATACTGTCAAGATATTAGGAGGCATCCTATTTTCCAGCGCTAAGGCCCAGAAAGCAGGCTGTGCCCCAAACTTGGCAAAACAACAATCCTTTACAGTTACCCTCTGGCAAAATCACATAATTGCTGTATTGCTTTGACCAGCACCAGGTGTTCTCTGAGCTGGACAAGCACCTGACAAGTACCCATATTCCGATCATGAGATCTCCCCACACTGCCTCAAGTCCCCCCACTATGGGCAGGATCCTGGCACATGTGTCCTTGCTTGCAAGCTATTTCCCTCATTTTGAAATTAAACTTCTGTTTGACTCCTGACTCTCCTGTCTCTAGCCTGCTCTGTTCTGCTCTAGCCATCAATAGTTTAGAGGCTGATTTGGTCCAGGTGACACTACTTAATGCAACAAACATTTATTAGGTACTTACTATGTTCCAGACACTTTGTTAGGAGCCAGAGATACAAAAACAAAAATGAATAATCTGTCCCTGACCTCAAGGAGATTACGTTCTATTTGGGGTAGGTAAATAACATGTGAACAGACAAGCAAATATCATCTATATACAAAGTAATTTCAAGAGAGAGAGAGCTCTGAACACTAGGAGGTGGGAGGGTGTGGTATCACAGCTTTACTTTAAAGGGAGTTAGAGATTCTCAGAGGTGGATGTAAGGAGGGAATAGATTCCAGACATAAAAGACTACCTATTTAAATGTCTAGAAGTAAGATAGAAGTTGTCATGTAAGAGGAGCACCTAACAGGCCAGTTTGACTTTAACAGAGGTGCATGAAGTGTAGTAATATGAAATAAAACAGGAAAGGTGAGACCCACATCAAGGAAGCTTTTAAATGACAAGCTAAACATTTTGTATTTCATTCTGAAGGTGATATAAAACCACTGAAGATCTTTGAGTGGAGGGGTGGGGATAATACAATCAAACATGTATTTTAGAAATATGAATTTGAAAGCTAGGTCAAAAACGAATTAGAAAGGGGATAGAGCCTGGAAGCAAGATCAATTAGGAAGCTATTTAAATAGTCCAAGTAAGATGTGATGAGTCTAAACTAGGGTAGACTGTGGATGTGAGGGTTGCTGTGGAAGGAGAATTCACAAGATTTGACAAATGATTGGGTATGGAAGACAAGGCAGAGGGAAAAGTTAAGAATAATTCCAATGCTATAAATGAAGGAGACTAGTCATAATGGCACCCTCAACAGAAATAGAGAAGTTTAGAGGAGGAACAGGTTTGGGTAAAAATGTAACGAGTACCATTTTGGACATGGAGGAATGAAGTGGTTGTTCAGCAGATCGGAAAAGAGAGTAAGGCTGGATTTTAAAGTTATCTGCAGAAAGAAGATAATTTAACCCAGGGGAACTGAGAAGATTACCAAGGAAGAGGTATACAGAGAAAAGAAAAGAGGGTTCTAGAAAGAAATTTCGGAAATTTCCACGTTGTGAGTATAGCTGATCATTTCTAGGAGTCTGGTGATTAGGGAAGTGAAAGGTTTTGTTTTGTTTTGTTTTAAATTGTGAGTGAGATCTGGGGATGTTTGTAGGTGGTAGAGAAGGAACTGAAAGATATCTCAATCCTTTTAGAACTTAGTAGATGATCTTTGAGATCTGTTGCTACGATCAAAAAAAATCATCTCCCTGCCATGAGTCTGGTAATGAGGCTCTCCAAATTTAGTTATGCTAAAGGCCATATTCAAAGCCTTTCCAGCTTAGTAAGACTATCCAAGGTTTGCATTTAATTGTAATAAATAGCCTTTAGGAATTCAGGGTTCCTTCCACTTCATGATGAGGCAGTGAAGGATTTTATACAGTATTTTTGTTAAATATGGAATACATCCTATATGTAGCTACATCCAAAGAAAATGATGTGTATTTATGGGAAAGTATATTCCAAGTTTGGGAGAGAAGTTGGGGTGGGAAGGGCTGTTTTGTTGTAATTCTTTTTATTATACCATTTCTGTAAATGCCTTTGTTTTGAGCTAACTGTATCAACTGGCTGACAGTTGAAGGTAAATACATTAATGGGGGCTTCTGAGCTACAATTTTGAAAGTATGAACCCAGAGAGTACCTTAAATCTGAGGGAGTTATCCTTGAGAAACTCTTCCTTTAAGTATAAGTCGCTGGGTTAGTCCCAAGGGGATAAAACACATTTAATTAGCAGATAGAGGATTCAAAGGAAACAAAATCTCTCCATGTAGAATCAAACTAGCTAAGGTTACTGCCCCATTAACTAAAATATAATTAAAAGTACAGAGAAAATCATGGGAGCTTGACGAAAAAAAAAGCCTTAAAACAGAAAATCTTACACAAGGGAATAGATGAGGTAAGTGTTGAACCTCAGCATCTACCCTGCCATAATCTTTAAACACTAAGACCGTGAACACAATTCATTGGCTAAGCCATCCATGCCCTGGAGTAAAGTTAGGTACCAGAAACACAGCCCCCGAGTTTTTCTTCTTTCCTCCCTGACTGAGTGGGTGTTGCCTGTAGGCACTGTCTGAGGCTCGCTATTTTAATATACTCGAATTCCCATTCCAACTTAACCAGACCAACGGACAAGAGTGACTGCTTTCTTTTTCAGTGGCCAGTATAAAATTATTTCGTTATTGTTTTAGCTTAACCTGTCTCACAGAATTCCCTACCCAGCTATCAAAGCTGTTTCCCTGATCATGGAGGGTTTGAAAAATATAATCACAAAGTCAGGGCTACTAACAGCTACTGGATCTTAATTATTCTCTCACCTAGTGCTAAGAAGAGGAGGAGAACCTGAGGGAAAATAGACAAGCCTGTGACTTTTGGGAGTGTGGGAGGGGTGAGCAGGAAAAAGCATTTCAATTCCATAAACATTCATTGAATGCTTATTGTTTGTACAAAGGCATAGAGATTAAAAAAATAAAAAGACTACATTTTACCCATAAGAAGCTTACTATCTACCATATCTGGTAGAGAAGCTATAAAATGTACAATACGTATAAAACAAAACCGAAGGTGATGAGCCTTACAAACAAGACAGGGAGAGAGTTTCAGCTTGGGGAGTCTGGAAAGTTATGGCAGCCAGGGAAGTAAAAGGTACACAGAAGACCGATATGAAAAACTACAGAGAAGATGAGGCCTGGGGCTGGGAGGGAGGGGATGGGCGGAGGGGTGAATCACTCTTGAAATGGGATGTCTACACCTACTTAACCACTTCAATGCCATACATTAGATTTGTTGTCACTGCCGGTTTCAGAAGGGGTGGGGAATCTTCGGTCCTGAGGCCATATGTAGCCTTCTAGGTCCTTGGGTGTGGCCTTTTGACTGAGCCCGAGTTTCACAGAACAAATCTTTTTTATTAAGCAGATTTGTTCTGTGAAGTTTAGATTCAGTCAAAGGGCTGCACTTGAGGAACTAGAAGGCCTTGATGCCCCGCCTAGAGTAATTAATTACTTGCCACCTAACACTCTACTTTAAACTGTTATTAAACTTTCTGTATTCTGTGTCAGAGAAACAAAGGACTTGGAGTAGGGAACTGAGACCCCTTCTCTGCTGCCTGTTTCCTCTTTGGAAGAAGCTATGACAGGAAAAATTAGGCTCTAGACCACACATGTCAGAGGATGGCACAGAAAGCCATTCTAGGTTTCCTGTTTCTTCAGAAATGCATATTGCTCCTTAAAATCTATTCCCCTACAGACTGCCAAGGTATTGGAAATTTCTACCAGTGGAGTGACCTGTCAGAAATCTAAGTTAAAAATAAAAAGGCATTACTCAGGAAAATAAATATTAAACCACTAGTGACGATTCATACTTTGCATGGATTCATTTATCCTATTATCAAGCAATTAGAAATGGAAAGAGAACATAGGAAATGTGTGTTGATTTTTAAAAGAAAACTACATTGATATGAAATGTGTGGGATTGGTGGGAGATTCCCACCCACTATGCACATCACAACCTTCATATAAGTGTATGGATACCTACTGATTTCCCAGACTGGCTCATTCACTCCAAACCACCCTGGAACCAACAGGTTGAGGTTCCCAGAACACCACTATGGGATTACATTCAAATTTTCTCCGAGTCCCAAGGGCAACTTTGTTGAGGGAAAATATACTTTCCTTACACGCCATCTCACCTCTTGAGCCCCTACCGGTATATTTCCATTTGTACAAAGTGGCCACATACAACGTTGATACTTTTATACCTTAAATATAACCATTTATTTAGCAATAAAGCAAAAGGAATAATAATAATATCATAAGTATTTATATATTAAAGCAAAGACAGGAATAATAAATACATTACAATCCACATATAAACCTGAGTTATACTATCCCACCAATGCACTTAGAATCTACTGGGGAGAGTGGACACACTTAGAGGAACCTGTCAGTGAAGCACTGATTCACGACTCTGGACTACAGGCTTGATGTCATTGCTCCATTCAGGAACTGCTGCCTCTGAAGTCACTTCTCTACTATTTACCTGTCCACTGGACTTCACTGTTGTCCAGCTTGGCAAATCATTTTCTCTCCTATTCTTAAACAGATGAAGTACTTAATAATTCTTTCAACTTATGCTGTTGTTATTGTTCAGTCATTTTCAGTCATGCCATTTGGAGTTCTCTTAGTGAAGATATTGGAGTGGTTTGTCATTTCCTTCCCAAGCTCATTTTGCAGATGAGGAAACTGAGACAAGCAGGGTTAAGTGATTTTCACAACGTCACACAGCTAGAAAGCATCTGAGTTAGATTTGAAGTCAGGTCTTTCTGACTTCAGCACTCTGTCCATTGTGACACCTAGCTGTCCCTCTTTCAACTTATAATCAGTCTTTTAAAAAATGAAAAAAAAAAAGACACCAGAAAAGGATTACACTGTTGAATTGGCTAACAGTTCCTTTTAATCTGAAGAACTGCAAAGCTCATCAGCCTAGTTCTCTCTCCTTCTTACAGACAGGTACAGCCAGCTCTTTACTCACCAGGATTCGACATCTGCTTAGATCTCAACACCCTTTACTTCATAGTAAAACAGCTGCTTCTCCTTTCCTACTCTTCTCTTAAACCATATTGGTCAAACAAGAACAATGGTCACTTCTGAGGAGCTTCATCTCTCTTAAAAATAATAATAGCTGAATTGGAGGCTCTCTTCCAATGAGCTCAAATCTTTATTTAACCAATCAAGAACTAGCAGTCAATATCTTCTTGTTAGCTTCTGGTCCTGGTTCCTTTAGACAGCTCCTACAAAGCTTCTTTTTCACCTCTTGCTGAGACTTCCTCTCTTTTAGGTTCTTTAATCTCCTCAAACACACACACACACACACACACACACACACACACACACACACACACATCAACCTCTGCCTCTTGTTATAATTTTAGTTGACTTAAATCAAAGATAAAAATCTACCAAATCTCCCCGATAAAACCAACAGTCCTCATTTAACCATCCCTCATTCTCCAAAAAATGATATGACTTTTTTTTTCTTTTCTGGTTTTACTCTCTTAAATCTTAAAATAATTAAATGCAAATGAGCAGAAAGGTCATTTGGTGAACTGCAGCTCCAACCATTCGTTTGTTCTCAAAACAATCCTCCATCATTGTGACCTTGAAAACTATGTTTCTTCAAACTCCCATTTTTCCATTTTTAAACACATAAAAAGTGCTTCTTTGTCCCTTTAAACCACCAAACTGTTGACATATAAATGAAGCACCAACCTATATCTTTTACAAGGTTAAGTCTGTATTTTGCAACAATTCATTTTCTGTTCCAAACTGTTCAAATATATGACAACTGAACTGTTTCACACACATATTTGAGCAGTTTTTATTAAACCAAAATTCTTTTTCTATTCTTTTCAAACATGAAACTGTTCATCCATAAAAGAAGCAATACCTTACATCTTTCACCAGTTGACTTAACACTTTTTTTTTTAATGCAAAAGTACTTTCCCTGCCCCTTCCATCACTAAACTTGCTCCATATGAAAGGGAAGAACCTTAAAGAAACAGTACCTTACGGGTATTTTCTTTTTTACATTACCTGTATTTCACAATGTATCCTTTTACCCTTTCTCTCTAGAGCAATCCCTTATAACAAACATAAAAAAAAAAAAAACAATTCAGCAGAACTAGTCAACGTATCAATAAATCTTGATGTTATACTCAGTGTTCCACACCCATAGTATTCCACCCCACCTTTAAAGAAGTGGAGGTGGTGACACCTTATATCTCTTCTTTGGGGCAAAGCCTGATAATTATTACTTTGTGGCAGTTTACATCAGTTTAAATCATGTTGTTGTCATTTTTCCATTTACATTTTTGAAGTAATTTTTTATCATTTTCTGGGCTCCGCTTACTTCCTTTTGCATCAGTTCATTTCTTCTCATACTTCTCTGTATTCATTACACTCATAATTTCTTAAAGGGTAGTAATATTTCATTACTTTCATGTACCACAAGTTGTTTAGCCATTCCCCAATTAGTAGGCATTTACTTTGCTTCCAATTTTTTTTAACCTCTACAAAAAAAAAAAGTGTTGATATAGCTTGGTATATATGGGACCTTTCTTATCACTGGCTTCCTTGATGTGTATGCCTGGCAGGAGGCTCTCTGGGTATACATACACATTTTCAATCAATGAGTTTGTATTTACTGATAACTAAGTATGTGTCAAGAATAATGGTAGATTTTAGAAATACAAAATTGAACTCAAGAAATTTAACATTCTATAGGAGAGACAACATGTATATATGTTAGTATATGCAAAATAAATATAAAATAAATGCAAAGTAATTTGTTGGAGGAGGGAAGGTACCAATAGCTTGTGGGGTCAGGAAAGTCTTCATGTTAACAGTGACATTTGAGCTAAGTTTTTTTTTTTAGGTGGCCAAAGAGCCTTTATAACTTCCTGGCTCAGCCCAGGTCTTCAGTTTATGGCCTTAATGCCACAGGAATTTGGTGTCATTGGTCTCTGCCACTGCTTTGCCTTCTATAGTCCTCAGAGTACTGGTCTTGTGTAAGGAACAGCTGCTGCTGCTGTCCAAGGCAGGCACAAGATTGAAGTCCCTCCCATTTTCCAGGTTTCCATAGGTGTTAAGCTCTGCTTCCAGTCTGACGTTAATGTTGAGCAGGGCTTCATATTCCTGGGCCTGGCACCGCCGGACCGTTACTGTCTGCCCCAGCTCTGCCTCCAGGTGTAGCGGAGCTGTAGTGATCTGCTCTGTCTGGATAGCATAGTGGATCTCCACCTCCCTCAGGCTGTTCTCCAAGCTGGTTTTCAGATTTCAAAGGGAATCCAGGTCAATCTCTAGGAACTGGACTGTAAGTTTCAACTCGGTAACAGCGTTTCGGGATGCTTCCATCTCCTAAGATCTTGCGTCGATCGCCACAGCACTCTCCTCAGTCTGCTGGGACCAGTATTTATCAAGCTCCTCTCTGTTCTTCTGAGCCAGAGCAACATGATGGGCTCAGATATCAGCCATGACCTTGCTCAAGTCCTGAGATTTGGAAGAGCCCACCTCCACGGTCAGCCCAGAGCCTGCGATTTAGGCTTGTAGAGAATTCACCCCCTCCTCACGGTTCTTCTTCATGAAGAGCAGGTCTTCCTTCAGGGTTTCAATCTCTGTCTACAGTTGCAGTCTGCTCACCTTGATGTCATTGATGACCTTGCAGAGGCCATGAATGTCACTTTCTACAGACTGTCTCATGGCCAGCTCTGCTTCATACTTGACTCTGAAGTCATCAGCTGCCAGATGGACATTATCAATCTGTAGGACGATTCTGGCGTTGTCCACTGAGCTTGTATAGATCTGGACCAGCAGGTTCTCAATCATCTTGAAGTGCTCCCATTCTCTCCTCTGAGGTTCCTTCTTGTCCACATGCTCCCTGATGTTCCCTTCCAGTTTGCGATTCTCAGACTCCAGACTCAGCACGTGATCCAGATAGGAGGCAAGGCGGTAGAACTTCCCCCTCCTCTGTATCCCCACTCCCAACCTGACCAGCACCCTTATCAGTCCCCTGACCCCCCAGCCCCCGCGGAAGCTGGTGGTGCAGGCCATGGAGATTCAGGATCCAGAATCGATTCGGTGACTGCAAAGATGCTGGCGGCTCCCCGCCAGACCCTGTGGCTGGGCGCCTGGACCGAGCTCAGGGAGTGGTAGTTAGTGAAGAAGATGGTGGAGTGGATAGTAAAACTCCTTACGTCCGTGGAGGAGAGCTGGATGCAATAGAAATAGTCACATTTGAGCTAAGTTTTGAAAGAAACAAGGGATTGTAAGAAATAGAGATGAGGAGGGAGTGCATCCAGGAATTAGGAGAGTGGAGGAGAGAGGAGGAAAGAACATAAAACGTCCAGAACATGGTGCTACCAAGGAGAGTAAGAATGGTTAGGGGCACAAGGAGAATGCCAGAAGCAATAGACAAGAAGGAGGGTGGCTCAGAGAGTGTTCTCTGGGGCACAGCAGCCAATGACCATGGCCATGTTATTTCATCATAGCCTTCTCCCTTCTGTACAAATGGAAGCCCAGGACACAATGCCTTAAGAATTCAGACCTCTCTGTCCCTATGGCAAAAGGGAGTCAAAAAAGTAGAGCAGGTTATACACCCAAGAACCCCAAAGGCTGAGTGTGGGCAGCTCAACCATACCCACAAGCCTTACCTACCTTCTATCCCTCTCTTAGGTTAGATCAAAACTGCCAATTTCTCCAAAGGAGATGCCAGCCTCTCGACTTCCATTAAATTTCCTTAAGTAATCTGGCTACCCAGGTAGAAGTTTCTAAGCAATCAATCAGTCACCTGCAGCTTCTTTCAGTAACCATAACACATAACATAATAGAATAGGCTGCCCCGCCCCAGCCTATCTCCAGAACAATAATCAAAACTCCAGCTTAAAGCTTCAAACCCGCCAAAATGGAGACACTTGAAAGCACTTCCCTTATAAAGCAAATGATACTTTCAGGTCCCTTGAATTGGGGCCCGTTTTGCAATTATTGAAAAGGATATGCAATTGAACTTGGAATTATGATTACAGGTTAAGAATTCTAGTTCTACCATTTCCTAACTGGGAGGCCTTGGGTTAGTTAATTCATATCTCTGAAACTCCATTTCTTCCTTTGTAAAATGAGAATTAAAGTATGTTAGCACTTACGCACTTATCTGCCCACAAGGTTGTTTTGGGAAAAAACAAACCTGTAGCACTATGTGAATGTGAGTTAGCATGATTATGTCAGTCTCTCACTACGAGCCTTCACGGTGGCTCCTCAAACTTAGCATGATTATATCAGTCTGTCACTATGAGCCTTCACGGTGGCTCCTCAAACCCTGCACATCCATCCTTTATCCCCGCACCTCTCCATGCTGCTTTTGCTCAGTGCTACCTAATTCTTAGCTGCAAGCAAAAAGAAAGAAAAGAGATTTCAAGCTGCCTTCAGAGTCGGATGCCAGACAGATGTGAGGCAGTTTATCATGGTGGTTTGAGAAGTGGACCTGGAGTCAGAAAGACTTGAGTTCAAATACAGCCTCAGGCAGTTATTAGCCGCGTAACACAAGCCTAGGAAAGTCATTTTAGTTCCCCAAATCTGAGTTTCATCATCTGTGAATTGAGGGTGTGGATTCAACATTCTCTCCCATCATTAAAATCTCTTATTCCCCTTCCAACCCAAAAATTTATGGGAGCTTTCTGAGATCCTACATCTATGAAAAATAAGGTCTTAATGGTTCTTGCAGATAACCGGTATTTCCCAATGAGAAAAGGTCGATGACTTCTCTCTTATGGGGGGAAGACAGTATTTGCTCATCTTCAGACCCTGAGTTAGACCATCAAAAGCTCCCATATGCACTTGAAAATGGAACTGGTGACAACATACTGAGTACTGTCATATAATAAAGTTCCCAGATTTCCCAGGCAGGGAAAATGAAACAGAGATGTAGGGGAACGCAAACAGACTCTTCACATTATGTGAGTCTGTGAGACCATCTGACCTAAGAATTTCCTGAGCCCTTCAGAAAATTTTTTCTCAGTAATTGATGGTACCACCTCTTTCTGTACCCCATTTCTGCTCTTTCCAGAAATTATTATGCAGCTCACGATCAAAGTGACAGGTGAGAAAATGGGCTTAAATATGTATGGCCCTGCCTGGAACAATAGCCCTATGTGTAGGACTAGAGAAATGTCAATAAATCAGTATTTACTAAGCACCTACTATGTGCCAGACACTGGGACAAATGCTGGGAATACAAAAGATAGGTAACAGAGGGTTTCTACCCTCAGGGAGCATTCAATCTAACGTGAAAGATAAAATGCAACTAATTCAATTCAATTGAACAAACATTTCTTGAGCTCCTACTTTATACAAGACACTGTGCCTTTTTTTTTCCTTTGATGAGACAAATATTAAAAAACAAAAAAAGCCCCTGTCCTCAAGGGCCTTTCAATCTAACAGAAGAATTCAAGATGCATACAAATAAATAAACTATAAGGTTGGGTGTGATTGGGGCAAAAGACAGTTGCAGGCCAAGTGCTCTAGTGACATCTTTGTCACTTCCTATTCATTTACTGTCTGTAGCCCCCAATAGAACTCCCCTTTGTACAGGTAAGTATAATCAAGCAAAGCAAATCAACACATTGGCCATGCCTGGAAATTAACATCTCACTCCACATGTCTGGTCCACCATCTCTTTGCCAAGAGCAGGAAGCATCAGGGCTTCACTATCAGTTTCCTCAAGTTATGTATTGATTAGAGATCTAGAGATATCTAGAGATAAAGGAAGCCTTTCAGTATTGTTTTGCTTTCCATTATTGTGCTCATTATGTAAATTGGTTTCCTCATTCACACTGTATCAGATCATAGAAATCTTCCCAAGTTTCTCTGAATTCTTCATATGTATAATTTCTTATAGAATGAAAATATGATATTCATATGCCACAATTCATTCAACCACTCATCACAGGAGTGTAGATCTGAAATTTAAAAAGACCTAAGAGGTTATCTAGTCTAACCTCTTTATTTTATTGATGGGGAAACTGGGTGCCAGTGAGGTTAAACGCTTTGCCCAATGGTCACACCAATAGTGAGTTGCAGTTAATGGACACCATTTTGATTCCAGCTTTTTTCCTGACAATCTCTCATTGTACTTTCGCCTTATGCCTTTCTTCTTTCTGCTTCTCAATTTTCCTCATTTCTCTGGACCTCGGCTTGTGCTCCCTCTATCCTGACCCCTCTGAGCTCAAACAATACAAAAGAAAATGGAGACCTAAAAGGAACACACAGGCATACACACACACACAAAAAAAAATCAATAGATTAATGGATTCAAGGAAGAGGCTTGTGTTACACACTCACACTGGACTGCTGATAGGAATTCACACTTTGTTGAGAGAGCTGTTAGAGCCCCTGGCATATCATTAACACTGCCTTTGAACTTCATAGGCTGTACAGTTCAAAACCTGGAGCTGAATAGATAAATGGTCGTAATAGCCCCCAAAGCTCTGAAACCTGGACCAGTTTGGGATCCATCTGGAAATCTCAGTGTGATGAAAACTGCCTTCCTGCTCACTTTTTCAGGTCCCAGGATTCCTCTGGTCTCCGATTTGTAGACATAATATGGTGTGAGAAGACTGTTTTCCACTCTGGGGTCCAGTCTTATCTCCCAGACTGTGGTTTACACTGTGGGTCCCCTGGGGAGCTTTCTCCTTTGCTCATAGAAGATTGCCGACTCTCCTAAAGCTAATTAACCAGGCATCTGTCCAGAGAGCTCTACACAAGCAGAGCAAGACAGGGTGCCCTCTGGCCCTCATTCCAGATGCAGACCAAGAGCAGAACCACAGAGGGATATTTTAATGCTGACAAAGGTTTCTTGGAGAAGCAAGGTCAGAGGGCATTTGCCTAGTGGAGTCCTTCCGGGCTGGGGTGAGGAGAAGAGCCTTCCTGTGTAAAGTAGGAGCCTGTCTAGAAAAGCTTTTTTTTTTTTCCTATAGGAGATGAATGCTTCAGGACAGATTTCTAGCCGAATCCTTTTATCACCCCAATAACAACACATTTCTATAATGCTTTCAAATTCACAAAGCATTTCTCCTCACAACCCTATGAGACAGATAATGCAAGTATTATTATCATCCCTGTTTTATAGATTTAAGAGGGCAGGCATGCTAGCCCTTTGCCAGTAAATACTCTGACATCCTGTCATATGCTTCCCAGGACTTTGCCTCCCAGGATTCATGGCACATGAAGGAGGGGGGTGTGTGTGATGCAGACAGAGGGGGCTGACATCAGACACAAAACGGCAAGGGAGCTTTTGAAGGAGCTAGGGCAAATACTGAGGCAGTATCAGCCAGCTGGTCTCCCCACAATCATCAGCATTAGAATGGCAACAGGCAGAGTCTTGTGGGCATTAGCCCCTGGGGCATTGTAGCAGTGCCCTTGTTCAGTGCCGGGATTGCAGAAATAATTTGGAATGGTAGCTAGATGCTAAGGCAGACTTCCTTGGACACTGGTGCCAGAATACTGGTATGCTAGTCTAATGCTGTAACCATGAGAAGAACTAAAATCTTCTCTCTAATTCCAGTGTAGACAAAGAGTGAGTGGTCCTCCTGCATCCCCTCCCACTTTACTGGAAACAGGAGCTCTAATATAAGATACTCAATTTTTGGATTGGTTTTCTCTTCATCCTACACTTCAGCATGGAGGCCAACAAAGGAGATAGCAAACTCCAACCTAAGAAGGAGTTTTTGCCTTGTGGGGTTGGAATGGGAAACCAGTGAGATAAGGCACTTTGTGATACATTTGTCTGTGGTTTTTAACTTTACAGTCATCTCTTCCATATCGTGACTTTCCCCATCACAGTTTTGATATATCACAGGTCAGCATAAGAAATTGAACAGGAGTTTAGGGGAAAGTTTTAAAGAAGCCACAGATGACACGCAAAGGCCAGCAGACAACACGGGAAAAATTTATAAACTCAGAAATGCATAAAATATGCATATAATATTATATGATATCAACATATTTTATCTTTTAATACCACAATAATACAAAGTTCTTCTCTGATATGGAGGGCCAAAAAATTTTACATGGATTTTCCAGATTGTAGGGGGTGCCGCACCCCTAACCCCCGTGATGTGGAAGGGATAAATGTACTTTACGTTTCTGTAATCTAAAGTGCTTGATCAAATATGATCCTGTATAAGAATAAGAAAGTAAAGCAAGACTTTAGGACTGAAGAGAAAGGAGTGTGGCCAGTTAGTGAAGGCATAGACATATGAGTAGTGACCGGTCATGAGCATGCTCCTAGGTAAAGAGCTTTGGATGTAGCAAGGAGGGGCAGCGTGCCAGGCAATAGACAAACACTTGCCCAAGGCCCTTACTACTGGCAGAACTAAGATAACACTGTTATAGAGATAGAAAAGTGGAGTACAGAGACAAAGGACTTGGCCAAGGAAAATCTGGTAGCTGATAATCATCTAAGACAGGATCTGAACTCGGATCTTCTCCCTCCAAAGCAAATCACAGAATCACACATTTCAGAGTTGGAAGGGACCTCAGGAGCCATCTAGACCAATCTATGCCTGAATCAAAATCCACCCCCTACAACATATTGCCCAGCAGGAATCATCCAGCCTTTGCTGAGGAACTTCCAATGAAGGGAACTTTCCACTTCCAGAGACATCTCATTTTACTTTAAGACAATTCTCTCTGTGGCAACTCCGTGGTACAGTGGATAGAGAGCTGGGCCTGGAGTCAGGAAGACCTGAGTTCAAATCTGGTCTCAGACACTTACTAGCTATATAACCCTAGGCAAGTCACTTAACCCCAATTGTTGCCTCCCCCCACAAAAAGATAACTCTCTATTAGGAGTTTTTTTTTTCTGACTTCAAGCCCCAGTTTGCCTCTCTGTAACTTCTATCCACTGCCCACAGCACTGCCCTCTGAGACTAAAGAGATAAATCTAATCCTTCCTCCTCAAGGTAACTCCTTTACTACTCAAAGACCGTATCCGGGAAGACCTGAGGACAAATCTAGCCTCAGAGACTTAGTAGTCATGTGACTTTGGGCAAGTCACTTAATCTTTGTTCATTTCAATTTCTTAGCTGTAAAATGGGGATGATAATAGTACCTGGTCCCAGGGTTGTTGTAAGGATCAAATGAGATAATATTTGTAATAAGTGCTTAGCACAGTTCCAGATACAAACTAGGTACCATATAAACGATAGCTACTATTACCATAAGTTCTTCGATAATAAATTTCTACATTGGCCAAATCGCATTTTCCCATTTATTTTCCTTTTTTTTAATTTTATTTTATTCTGATCTTAAGAAATGAAACAATCGAGGGCGGAGCCAAGATGGCGGCCGGGAAGCAGTGACTGGCGTGAGCTCCCCACCAAGTTCCTCCAAAAACCTATAAAACAATGGCTCTGAACCAATTTTAGAGCTGCAGAACCCACAAAGTGGCAGAGGGAAGCAGGGCTCCACCGCA
>CM053622.1:735558429-735581740 GCA_028646595.1 Phalanger gymnotis | reverse complement strand
AAATGGGGAGAAAATTTGTAATTCAAACACCTGTGAAAATCAATGCTGAAAACCAAACATGTCAAAAATAAAGAAAAAAAAATGAAAAAAAAAGAAATGAAACAATCATTTCCATAACATAGTAGAATAGAAAAAAAGATGATTTCCTATGAAACTGCAAGTCTATTATGTACAATTTGCTATTTCTTTTAAATATATGATTAAGTTATTATATAACTTTTTTCTTTCCTCCTCATCCCCGCCCTATAGATGGCTGCCATTAGACACAAATATGTGTATACATACATATATATATGCATATATATGTATATATACACACACATATATATATATAAAACCATTCTATACATACTTCTATTTATCAGTTCTTTCTCTGGATGCAGATAGCACCTTCCTTCATATGTCCTTTATAATTAATTTGGATATTTATAAGAGTCAAAATGACCTATTTGCTCAAAGTTATTCTTAAAACAATATTGCTATTACTGTATCCAAAGTTCTCTTGGTTCTGCTCATTTCACTCATTTTATGCAAGTCTTTCCATGTTTTTCTAAAATCATTGAGCTCATTATTTCTTGTAGCCCAGTAGTATTCTATTGCACTCATTTACCACAACTAGTTTAGCCATTCCCCAACTGATGGGCATCCTCTTAATTTCCAGTTCTTTGCTACCACAAAGAGAGCTGCTATAAATATTTTAGAACGCATAGGTTCTTTTCTTTTTTCCCTAATTATTTTGGGAAACAGACCCAGTAGTAGTATTGCTGGGTCAAAAGGCATAGGCCCAGAGAGTTATTAAACTGCCTATACCCCTGCTTTCATTGTAAAATTGGAGTTTCATTCATACCCCACAAAAAAGATTAGGGCTATAAACAAAAAAAAAAAGCATCAAGAGCACAGAAAAACTTTTAAAATAATATTTTAAATGAAAACGATAACTTTATGCTAAAATGAAAGTAATAATTGGTAAGATAAATCATTTATTAGCAATTGTCAAGGTAAATATTTTAAATGAAAATGACAACTTTATGCTAAGATGGAATTAGTAATTGGCAAGATAAGTCATTTACATTTTGTTGTGGAAATGCTAGACTGAAATTCAAATTGTCATACCAGAAAATGTACTTCCTAGGGGGTAGCTCAATCAATGAGCATACATAGATTATTCTTTAAATTTGCTCTAAAGCTTTATTCTTCCTGCCCAAAGTAGAGAAAGGATGGTATAATAAGACCATTAACTAAGCTCGGGAAAGGGGGTTCTGTTTTTAATCTTGCTACTGACACCTCATATAGTGTTAAGCAATTCAGGTAACCTCCCCAGGCTACAGCTCCTCTTCTCTAATGTAAGAAGGGATGTGAAGGGCTTGGATAGGATAACCTCAAATGATGCCACCACCTTCCCCGCCCCACCCCCCACCCCTGCTGCAGCACTAAATTCTATTAACCTAAATTTACTTTTAGAACTCCACACTTGTATTTATTCCTTCTAGAAGGCATTGATCTTGGCAGTGTCCAGCATGTAGTAGGCACTTAACAAATGCCAACTGAGTAATTTACTGGCTGGTTACCCTAAGTTTCTTCTTTTACTGATGGGGGAAATACCTGGTGCTTCATGTATGTGGTGCTGATTTGGTAGCTTTTGCAAACTTCACTCAAATGTATCTTTAGGCACAGTAGCAGAAAAAGTCATTGTCCTACTCTAGTATGTAATGTGATTTGCCTTCTAGTAGAGTCTACCTGGGTGTCATACACTGTATTGACACTGAAATCACCTTCAGAAGTTGAAAAGCAATACATTTTAGTATGATATAGTGGAAAGTTTTCAGAAGTGTGCTGGAGGCAGCTCACAGGGCAGCAAAAGCTGATTGTTAAATTTTCAGTGCAAGCATTTATGCTTCAGAAATTGGCCAACACTACAAAATCAGGCCTTGGCTTATTTTTTTTGTTGATTGCCAGTTCTTAAGTGATGAAGAAAATGTTTATAATGCATATTAAACTTGAAAGTGTGTCTTGCATACATTTTTCCCCCCTCAGAGGGCTGCTTGTTAAATATTTACCAGCATACCCCATAAAAAGCACTGGATTTGGCGTCAAAAGGCCTGGGTTTGAACTCTAGCTCTGCCATTTAGGCAAGTCATTTAAACTCTCCCCAACTTCAGTTCCCTCATCTATAAAATGAGGGGCTGGTCTCAGTAAGGTCCCTTCAGCCTCTCGGTCCTATGATAATAATTCTTTTTTTTTTAAGCCTTAAATCTGTCGGTGGAAAATTGAGGTGTTTTTAATCTTTCATTGCCTCTGCTTAGAATCTGGCATGTCTTTTATAGCCATTGTTCACAACCAAAAACAAAAACGCACCAAAAAACTCAGTTCAGAAAGATCTGTGTTCTCTTGGGTATCCTTAGCTGTTTCATGTCAAGTCTTTGCCATAACTAAAGAAGAAGCCTTGACCCACCAAACCATGGACATGTGGGAAAATAAAGGGGGTGAATTCTGCTTATTTTGTGTGTAGTTATTTTGCACGTATGAAACTTGTGTCTGCCAAATGAGAACGTTTTTATGTGGGTTGCCAATCAGTATCTTTGGTCGGGCCTTTGAGCATTAACCAGAGAAGGCTGCGGATGGGAACATCATTACCTCCACCCAGAGAGAAATTTCTTTGAAGCCAAGGAAAACTCTGCAGGCAGCAGGCAGTCCCAGAGATGTGGTCAGGAGTCGCATCTGGGAAACTCACAAATGGCTTACACCTCACTCCAGATGTCTAAAATGCCCATTTTCGAGGAAGTTGGGGGCAGGGAAAGCTTAACTCTATGTCTCTCCCTCTCTCTACCCCCAAATGCCACCATAGCTGACTTTACAAATTCTCCAGGATGGCAGTGGTAACCAGCAGCTATGGTACCTTTTCTAAAGAAAATCTTTGACATCTCTCCTCTAAGGGCACTCATTTGGATTCAGGTATGGGTTAAGAAAGATAAACTTGTGTAAAGATATATGATTTTTTTCTTGCATATATATATATATGTCTGTATATATATATACATATATGACTGAATTTTGAACCTGTTGCAATAATTGATGACTCCACTGACACAAATAAATTAAGTGGGAGAAGATCACATGAAATTTAAGTAATATAATGGAAAATTTAAATGACACAGCTGACCACATGATTTAAAATATTAAGCAATTCTCAAGGAGATTATGAAGAAGCAAAGGAAAGCTGTGGAGAATGTCGCATGCAAACTTTTATTTTTCCAATTAGATCCCATTTTCCCCAGAAAGCTCCATGGAGACTGCTGACTCCAAACCAATTTGGAAATGAAAAACACACATGCACTGATGATGCTACTTACTTGTCACTGGCTCCAGGGTGTAGCAGGCAGCTATATCACCCAACAGATCTTAATAAGTCTTGCTTTGACCAAAGTAGACACTCCTGATTTGGAACCCCAGAATCCCAGGAGCCCAAAACTGGAAGAGACTGCAAAGGCCATCTCACCCATCTCATACCTGAACAACACCAGAACAAGACCAGAGCAAGTCTGTGAAGCAAGTAGTGCAAGAATGTTTTCCGGGTTTAAGGCTCCAGATCTGTTACTTGACTGGTGTGGGGAACTCCCTGTATGGACACACTCTCTTCCAATGCAAATCAGCAACTCATCTATTACTTATATTCTAAAACACTTGCCTGGGGCACTACAGGGTTAAGTAACTTGCCCCGTAGTCATACAGCTAGTATGTGTCAGAAGCAAGATTTAGGATCTTAAAGCTGTAAGGGACCTCAGAGAGCATCTATCCCAATGCTTCATTTCACAGATGAGGAAACTGAGACCCAGGGAGGTTAAGCGACTTCCCCAAGGTCACACAGTAAGCATCTGAGGACAGATTTGAACTCAGGTCTTCTGGCTCCAAAGTCAATGCTCTTCCAGCAGTACCCCATTTATTCCAGGTCTTCCTAATTCTAAGGCTGGCCCTCTGTCCTCTATTCCATGTTACTTTTCGGTTCTGGTATTATTATCATCCACAACAGAACTCATTATCTTTCCTCAAAAACCCTCCCCCATTCCAAACCTTCCTGTCACTGTTGGGGGCACCGTCATCCTCCTAGTCCCCCAGGCTGACAACACCAGTGTCCTCCTCAGCTCCTCACTGGCTATCACCCCGCGTGGCCAATATGGTGATGAGACTTGTCCTTCTCCCCACCTCCCACCCCCCAACCCCCCACCCCACCCCCACCTCTGGCTTCATCCTTTGGGATGCCTCCATCATGGCCCTTTGCGGGTTACTCTCCTTTCTCTACCCCCACCCTTTTCAATTTTCCTTTGCATATTGTCTTCTCCCATTAGTTTGGTAACGCATGCCTAGTGCATAGCGCAGTGCTACCTGGTAGGCGCTTAATCAATGTTTACTGACTATCATTGGCAGCTGATGGTGCCATGGATAGACTCCTGGGCCTGGAGTCAAGACTGAATTCAAATCCAGCCTCTGATACTTACTAGCTCTGTGACCCTGGGCAGGTCACTTAACCCCTGTTTGCCTCAGTTTCTTCAACTTGTAAAATGAGGATAACAACAGCACCTGCCTTGTAGGGTTAATATGAGGATCAAGTGAGATAATATTTGGAAAATACTTGTAAAAATATTTGTAAAATGAGAAAATATTTGTACAGTGACTGGAACATAGTAGGTGCTGTCTAAATGCTTATTCCTTTCCCCTATTGATTAACCGATTGATTTCTATCTGCACAAAATTTCCCATACCTCACCTTTTCCTCACTCACTCAGGCACCACACACTGGTGCAGGTCATTATCACCAGGTTTTGAACCCAAGTTCTCTGACATCAGACCTAATATTCTTTCCATTCTATCAAGGTGTCTCCACATTCACTTTTTCGGCTGCTTAAGATTTAGATCCAGAAGAAATCTTTTTGTTGTTCAGTCATTTCAGTTGTATCTGACTCTTTGCGACCCCATTTGGGGTTTTCTTGGCAAACGTACTAGAGGGGTTGGCCATTTCCTTCTACAACTCATTTTACAGACAAGAAAACTGAGGCAAGCAGGGTTAAGTGACTTGCCCAGGGTCACACAGCCAGTAAATGTCTAAGGCCAGATTTGAACTCAGGAAGATGAGTCTTCCTAATTCCTAGCCCAAGCTCTATCCACTGTGCCACCTTAGACATCTTCAAATCCTGCCTCCTCATTTTACAGGTAAGTAAACTGAGGCCCAGAGAAGTTGCATTATAGCTACATGGATAATCAATGGCAGAACCAGAATTCGAACCCAGGCCTTCTGACTCCATTTCCAGAGCTCTTACTATGATTTCTCCCTATCTTATGTGGACCACAGACTCCTGGAGCAGTGTGGAGGAGAAAGGCAGGTCACATGTGCACAGCTGGTTCATGCCTACACATTCACCAGGGGACTGCATCTCTGAGCCTACAGAGAACCAGCTATTAATATGAGTCCCTAGTGAAGAGAGAGGCTGGGAGGGCAGCCAGCAACAAATGGGAGTGGGTGTGGGAAAATGCAAGAGAAGAAAGGAGAAAATCTGTTCAAAAGACTGACCACATGCAACAAACCATGTGTTCTAGGGCTGCAGATATAAAGTGAAAGCCGATAGCTTCTTCCCCAGACAGCACACCTCAGGCTCTTTGCTGGAACAGGCTGGTCCTGGATAGCAGGTCAGAAATCCTCACATGCTCAGCTTATGAGCCCCCAGACCAATGGCCCGCATCTCCAGAGGCCCTGCAGATATGATAATCCCATTCACAGACCTTTTAGTATCAGTGACATCATGATGCTATTTCAGAATAACTTAGGGGCCCCAGGACAGCAACAGTTAAGTAATACAACTCAGACTACAGAGCTTCATTTATTCCCAGACTCCTATGCCTCAGATCTTTTTGAAAATAAACAGATAAAAAACTTCAATGATGCAAAATTTATTGTAATAAAAAAAATAATAAACTCTTTCGGGGTAGTAAGGAAAAAAAAGCTATTGAATTTAGCACCTAAGGATTAGTGTTATTAATTTGTTCAGAACCTGCTTCTGCTATGTACTACCGGTGTGTTCATGAGCTAGATATTTCAATTCCTTAGCCTTGGCTCCCTCATTTGTCGAATGAATAGGGTCGGACTAGATAATCTCCCAAATGTCTTACAGATCTCAAGCTCAGACTCTTTTCACTCATTAGCTGTGTCCTCAGATGGGTTGCTTTCTGGGCTTCCGCTTCCCAATCTATAAGATGAGAGGCTTAGACTAAATTATCCCTGCAATCCCTCCCAGCCCCTGTTCTATGATATTATGATATCAGTAGAAAGCTCCAGGCTCTGAATTCAGATGCCCCTTTTAAACCAGAGCACATACTGCCCCCCTCTCAAAGCCAGGTTTATGCGCAGGTAAAGAAGGAAGCTGCTGGAGAAGGAAATGGAAAACCAGCGCAGTATCTTTGCCAAGAAAACCCCGTGGATGGTAGAGTATGGTCCATGGGGTCAGGAAGAGTCAAAACATGACTGAGCAGCCGAACAACTTTCCAATCACACTTTCCACTGCACTATGTTTGTATCCCCCAAAATACCAAGAGTAACAAAAGTAATAATTAAGAGATAACTACTTTTATTAGGAAAGAATTAGCTACTTCACAAAAGCATTGTTCATCATGACTTGGAAGCACTCCTTCGAACAGAAAGCTCCTCCACTTCACCGAAGTATTTGCTCACAGATCACAGCCCAACAGGAATTGACGTGAGTCTTAGGAGGAGAGCGGGTGATGGTGAGAAATAAGAGAAACAACTGAAATCTTAGCTGCCTCTTACTATTAGGAACAATCCGAATTGAACCACAATAATGCACTCTAGGGGTCCCCAAGCAGTGAATCAGAGACATCTATTGGTAGATGTCGTGACTAGACCCATCCTCCCCCACCCCATCCCTAATTATGCTTCCCTCTCCATGATTTGTCACAGTTCTCATTAAGGAATTAGATTTAAGAAGACAGAGGTGCTCCATTCTTTGTTCAGATAAATGATTTAATTATTTATTGCTAGTCACTAAGGGACTTTGACGTTACCTTACACACACACACGCACACACACACACACAATACGGGGATCCTTGAAGCAGCCATTATTTGGTGACAAAAATTCTGAAATAGTGCTCAGGGGATCTAGGTTCTAGTTCGGCAGCTAGGTAGCACAGTGGACAGAGCACTGGCTTGGAGTCAGGAAGATCTGAGCTCAAATGCAGCCTCAGACACTTCCTAGCTGTGTGACCCTGGGCAAGTCCCCTAACTCTGTTGGCCTCAATTTCCTTATCTGTAAAATGAGCTGGAGAAGGAAATAGCAAACCACTCTAGAATCCTTGCCAAGAAAATCCCAAACAGGGTCATAGAGAGTCAGACACAAACCGAAAGACCGAGCAACAAAGATCCTAGTTGTCTCTGTTGCTAACCAGCTGTGTGACCTTAGGAAAGTTATATAACCTCTCTGTTCCATGGTCCTGTAAGGGGGTTGGACTAGATGATCTCCAAGATTCCTTCCAGCTTTTCAACGCTATATTTAGGAGGATTTGTTTTCGTGAATGCCTTAGCCATCTCTTCACTTCCTCCTTTCAGAAATGCCCTCTCATCTCCAGTGTGGTGTGGAATTATGACCCTCGCTCTACTTTCTTCTTCTTTGCACAGTCCAGATGGTAAGAGTCATCAGTGTATCTAGAATGTGAAATGCTCTCTCATGCCTGGCTCCTTTTAATCTGGCAGGTTAGTTCGTCCTGGAATATGCTCAGGCGCTTTCCTGCCAACCCTGTTCAATGCCCCTTTCCCGCATCCACATGACAGAGCCCTTAACCGGCAGGGGACATTAAGGAGAATAAGCATTTATTAAGCACCTGCTCTGTGCCAGGCACTGCACTGAGTGCTTCACAAATATAATGTCATTTAATCCTCACCGTACCTTTGTAAGAGAGGTGCTGTCTTTAGCCTCATTTTACAGTGAAGGGAACAGCAATGAAGTGACTTGCCCAGAGCCAGTGTGTATCTGAGGCTGGATTTGAATCCGGCCCTTCCTGAATTCTATCCATTATGGCACCTAATTGAAGAAGGGCATCTTGTCTCATCAGAAGAGAGAGGGCATATCAATGTGTCCTGGAATGAAAAGAGTCCGGCATTTGGCTCTAAAGTGATCTACTGCCTTCCAATGGCAGAACCTCGGTAGATACCTACCTGATAAAGACTACCATCACCACGATTGCTCTGACCGGATCCTCTCCAAATGTATTTGATTTACTTTTGACTGTTGTAGCAAAAGTTGTCCTTTCATTTTCCCTCCTATTGATTATTCCATCGCCAATAGTCACAAGGTTTTTTTTAAAACCTTCTCTTCTAAGGGAAGGCAGTAAGGCGGGTTAAGAATCTGGTGTTCATGCCAAATGAGGACTGATTGAAGAAACTTGGAATGTTCATCCCAGAGAAAATAAGACTTGGGGCAGAGGGGGAGGAGGGGAAGAATAGCGTTGGAGGGGGAGGGAGAGAGCATGAAGGCTATCATCAAGCTGGCTGAGACCTTGAAAAGAGATTCAATTTGTTCTGCTTGGGAGCCAAAGGTAAAACCAGGAGTAAAAGGTAGGAATTATAACTTGGCACATTTTAGCTTCCCAAGACCAAAAACCTTTATAACAATTAGAATTGACTCAAATTGGAATGGCCTGCCTCAGGAGGTAGCGGGACCTTCTCAGTGGAGGATTGCAGCTATCTATGGCTGAGTGACCCCATATGGGGTATACTGTAGTGGGAATTCTTATGTAGATGTACATTGGACAAGATGGCCTGAGAGTCTGTAGGTCTGAGTCTAGCTGAGCTGAAGCTGTTGCTGTTGTCCTTTAAAGAGGACCATGACGTGAGGAAGGTGATGCCATGACATGCAAGTCATTTGGATTTAAGGGAGGGAGGGCTGTGCCAAGTCACCAGCCTCACTCTCTCCTCCAGAGCCATCAGGGTCCAGTGGCAAGATATAGATCAGGATGACTGGAGATGACTGAGGGAGGGTCAAAGATTATTGAGGGAATTTTCCTCATTTTATATTTATAATACATATCACTAAATGTAAAACACTACTAAGAAAGGGTTCCTATATTATATTATATTATATTATATTATATTATATTATATTATATTATATTATATTATATTATATTATATTATATTATATTATATTATATTATATTATATTATATTATATTATATTATATTATATTATGTTATATCATATTATGTTATGTTATATTATGTTATATCATGTCATATCATATCATATATCATATCATATCATATATCATATCATATCATATATCATATCATATCATATTATACTATATGATATGATATGATATGATATGATATGATATGATATGATATGATATGATATGATATGATATGATATGATATGATATACTATATTATATTAGTGACCCCAATAGAATATAGCTGCTCGAGGGCAGGGGTTGTTTTCTTGTTTGTCTTTAAATGTCCAGTAGGTGATCGGTGATGAAGGAGTGCAAGACTGAAGATGGGGGCCGGGGGCTGGAAGGCAGGAAAGGCCTCAAGCAGAAGATAGAAGGTGATGCAAATCTTGAAGGAAATCAGGAATTCCCAGAGGGAGCATGGATGGAGGAGGGCGAGCATTCCAGGCCTGAGGAACAAAGGAATAGAGACTAGTGATGGGAGTAAAAGCAGAAACCGTGTGTGTGTGTGTGTGTGTGTGTGTGTGTGTGTGTGTGTGTGTGTGTGCGTGCACATGCGTGCACACATGTGCATGCAGATGTGCAGGGGAATGTGTAAGAAGGCTGAAAAAGACAAGATGGTGACAGGTAATAAAGGGCTTCAAATGTCAAACAGAGGAGTTTTCATTTGATTCTAGGAGTAAATAACGTAATATAACGTAAAGGTGATATAACCCTGGCTCCAGAGACTTTTAGGGCGTGGGAGGCCCAGTTTCCATTTTGGGGATGACGCATGTCCCTGGGAAATCTTCCCCACAGACAGCCCAGAACACTGATCTTACCTCCCCATTCAGAGAAATATTGTATTAAAAGAAAGAAAACCAAGGCCAGGTAAGAACTTGGCCATACCCCTCCCCCGCAAGATCCCACCACGAAGGTTTTGCTACTTCTGTATAGTTACAGATATAAAGATATAAGCAGAGCTCCCCTCTCCCCATCTCCACTGGCCTCATAGATCCTGAACTGTCTATTACAATGACTTCCTTCATGCTGCCCTTTTAAGAACTCGGGAAACTGCTCTTGATTTGTCTTTCTGTCTCTTTGGAAAGGGGAAGGAGAAGAGAGCTCAGCCGAGCCAGGCTACCCGTAAAAATGCACATACTATACCCTCTATGCATGGGTATGATAATGATAGTGTGCATCTGTATAGGATTTTAGTGTTATAAAGTGCTTTACATATATTCCTCAGTGGATTGTCCCTGTAATCCTGTCAAGTAGGACCTGGAAGTTCCATCATTGCTCCTAGAACCCAGGGCATTCTAAATTGCACATCCAGGGACTAGTTTGCAAGTTCAATGTGCTTGTTTTCTTGGTGTGCACTCTCTAGAGTGGCTAAAAATTATAGAGAATCCAGTGTTTGCCTTGTAGTGTTTGAAAAGCTTTTCTATAAGTATTTCAGAGGTTGCCTACACTAGAATTATTAGGCATTATGTCCATAGCAGACCTCGATATTTAACAAAGAGTCTACAATTATTATCTGAGCATACAAAAAAAAACTGTCTGGGCATTAGTCAGATATTGAAATGTTTGTTGGTTTTCTCTTGTTGTGTTTTGCTTTTAACAAAGGCGAATTGTACTTCAACAAAGTAATTAGTTCACATTCAAGACAAGATTTTTAAATCATCTGGAATGTTATCAGCATTTGAAAAATAGGCTCCTGATATGCTATCAGAAAAGATTTCACATTTAGAATTAATATTTCTATCCACTTTGATACAAAGATCTTGAAGCACTTGCAAGGATACACTCACTTTATTCTCTCTGGGGTACATGATTCTATTCTAATTTCATAGATGAGGGCTTTCAATCAGAAAGAGGGAAAGAGTCATTCACACAGAATTACCATAGGATTTAATGTTACTAACTCACAAGCTGCCCGTATACACCAAACTATTGCTCATTTTTCCAATTATCCAATTTTTTTTAGCCTTATAGAGAATCCACTAGTCTGATTCCAGATGGCTTGCCATATTGAATGTCATCTCCAATTAAAGAGAAATAGCATTCAATGCTCTTTCTATACCTGATCATCTTACCTAAATCACTGCCAATTTGCCTTGATAGCATCTACTTAAGTGACTCTGAATAAGTGACAATCTCTCCGGGCCTTAAATTGCTCGTTTTTAAAATGTGAGAGCTGTTCTAGATGGACTTTGAGGTTTCTTCTGGCTTTAAATGCTAAGATCGTATCATTTTGCATTGCGCCAACACAACCATGGGCTTCTTAATGGCCGCATGACTTTCAGCAAGTCACTTCTCCTTTTTGGGTCTCAGTTTCCTCTTTTGTTTAAAAAAAAAGGCAGAGGAATCAAATTAGATGATCTCCAAGCTCTCAGTGCCGCAATCCCACGGTCCTTGGCTATAAACCCTGTTTGATTCCTCCTAACCTAGAGCCCAGTCTGGATAGGCCAGTGTTAACTATGTACTCTGAGCTTTACTACTCTTGCAATAAACACTATAGCCTCAGGCCTTGGCAGTTTATTGAACTACGCTCTCCAGTTACCAATTAAATGGACAATGCTGTTCCATGTAGCCGTAAGATGTCTGGCCTCATATCATGCGAAGAGAGGAAGCTGCAACATGACCTCGGGTGCCAGCTAGGTTATTACCCTATATAAGCAAAACTTGAAGGGTGGGCGTGAATGCTTGAGCCATGATTAGTGGTTTACAGTGTGAGACCCTGATAGCATTCCACTCAGTGTGTCCATACAAGCCCATTGTTGTTTTCCTAGACCGGGCTACATTGCTGGGAAATTCCATAAAGCAACTCAACATCTTGAAAGTATCCTCATTCTCCGGCCATACATGCGAAAACGCTAAAGTATCACCTCCTGGCAGTCTGTCCAGGGAGGAATGTCAAATGCAGGTCCTGGTTTCCTCTATAAGAAATGGAACAGATATTTTTGACTTTTGACAGAGATCTCACAGGAGTCATTCCTTAATACTAATATTCAACTTGAGAGGCAAAGTGGCATAGTGGACAAACAGCATCTCCAAATCAGGAAAATGTGGCTCTGATCCTTGGGAAGGTACATAACTTTACTCCTCCCAGTACTCTAAGACTATAAATTTCAGAACATAGGCAGATCTGCTGTAGTAAAGGAAGTTTTCTCATAGGGAGTTCCCTATACCAGTACAAAAAAGCATAAAAATATATGCAAACATACGTATGTATGCACGTTTATGTATGTCTAATTATGGAGCAGCTAGGTGGCACAGTGGATAAAGCTCTGGGTCTGGAGTCAGGAAGATCTGAGTTCAAATCTGACCTCAGATAATTACTGACTTTGTGACCCCAGGCAAGTCACTTAACTCTATTGGCCTCAGTTCCCTTGTCTGTAAAATGAGCTGGAGAAGGAAATGGCAAACCACTCCAGTATCTTTGCCAAGAAAATCCCAAATGGGGTCACAAAAAGTCAGCCATGACTAAAACAACTGAACAAAAAAAATGTATAATTATGTAAAACACACATATATGAAAGCTAGCTATTATCGGTATAGGTGCAGTAGTAGTAGCAGCAGCAGCAGCAGCAGCAGCAGCAGCAGTGATAGTAGTAGTGGTAGTGGTAGTAGTACGAAACTGATTAAATTGTAAACCTAATCCCCTTCCCCTCACCACAGATCAAGGCAATATAGGAGGTGGTATTTTGCCTCCAAGGTGTTAGGGAAAATATTTATAAATTTGTTCTTGCTATATCTTTGAAGTAAATATCCCTTTGTAAATGCTAATCCCATCGTAAGTGATTTAATGAAACCTGGGGGCTAGTCATAGTGCCCCTAAAAAAGAGAGTAACAGAAAGGGAGGAACCTCAAGCCTATGGCAGAGAAGAGGCACTCCCTAACTCCCTCAGGGTATCTATCTTTATCTATCTATCTATCTATCTATCTATCTATCTATCTATCTATCTACCTATCTATCTGTCCATCCATCTGTCTATCTGTCTTTCTATCTTCAATTCAATTCAAACATTTGTTTATTACTTTCTATGTCCCAAGGATATGTTAGTGTAACAAACTGAGATGAATTAGTGCAGTCCCTGTCTTCAAGGAGATTACAATCTAGTAGAGAAGATTATGAGAACACAGTTGCTTTAATATAAGAAAGAAAATAATAAATGCACAGAAGAGGCAAAAGATAGCCTTTGAGAGTCTAGAAAGCGTCAATGCCAGCTGAATGAAACAAAGCTTTTGAATAGTGGAATCTCAAGGTTGATGGAACCTCAAAAATCATAGTCTAACCCATAACTAAAGTTGAAATCTCTCCTTGAGGTCATCCCTGAGGTCATCTGTTTCCTATCCACAACTTCTAGTGACTAGGAATCCACCAGCTCCCATAGCAGCCCATTTCACTTTGAGTCCATTTCAATTGTTAGGGAATTTTTTCTTCCCCTGAACTTAAATCTGTCTCTATGCAACTTGGAGTCGTTGTTCCCCATTTTGCCCTCTGGGGCCAAGAAGCAACAGGTCTGATGCCTCCCACATGACAGCCCTTCAATTACTTGGAGACAGCGATCATGTGGTAGCGAGCTTTGTACTACTAATTATTGTAGAACGCTTGTCCAGTGGAAAATTTTCAACTCAGCCAACATATTTATGACTACAGTTTATAGCTAAGAATTCACCATGGCTAGAGGCCTGGTGTCTCGACTGCAGCCTATCTGTTGTCTTAAAGTATTCTGAACTCAGGAGTTGGAACAGAGGAATGCCTCAAGGGGAGAATACAATTTCTGCCAGGAACCTCAAAGGATGCACTGTATGTGAATCCCCAAGAGTTAGGATTCCAGTGTACCCAGAGAAGATTTAAGAGGTCAGTAGAGCTACAATGTCATCACTAATTTGTTTTGCTTTATTTTTGCTGTCCTTGTCCATTTGTGTGCGTGTGTGTGTGTGTGTGTGTGTGTGTGTGCGTGTGTATTTCTTAAAGTTTCATTGACACCTTCCATTTTACATCACAGTTATTTGGATATCCACCCTGCCTAACACTCACAGCTCCCAGTGAGTCTTCTCTTTTAACAAAGATTCAATCACCAAGCATTTATTAACCACCCTCTATGAGCAATATTGACTCTCCCTCAAATACCCTAACCATTCAGTTCTCAACCTACTCACTTCCCACCTCCCTTATCAACTCAATATCCCACTCTCCACACTGGGTCTTCCAAACATTTCATCCCTCCTCCTCCCCCACCATCTCAGCTAAGAAACTTGCCTCATATCTTACAGAAAAAGAAATGAGAAAAAAAATCAAGTTCCTTCTTCCCTCTTCCTCATTTCATATCACTGAGATACCTTCTGCCACTATGTCCTCCTTCATCCATCTGTCACATGATGAGATCGCCCTACTCCATACCAAGGCAAACTCCTCTATCTGCACAAGTTATCCCATTCCATGCCATCTTCGCTGACACATTGTCCCCTCTGACCTCCCTACCCTGCCACTTATCCTCAGTCTCTCCCTGTCTTCTGGATCCTTCCCTACTGTCTACAAACATGCCCATAAACCCACCATTCTAAAAAAAAAATCCTCACTTGATCCTTACATCTCTGCTAACTCTCCTCTTATATCTCTTCTGCCCTTTCTGGGTGAACTCTTCGAGATGGCGATCTACAATAGATTCTTCTCCTCCTTCTCTATCTCTTCTTCACCCCCTACAAACGGGCTCCCGACCTCATCATTCCACTGAAACTGCTCTCAGCAAAGTTACTTATGATCTCCTGAATGCCAAACCTTACAACCGTTTTCTCAATCCTCATTCTTCTTGACCTCTCTACAACTTTTGCCGAAGCTAATTACTGTCTTTTTCTTGATGCTCTCTTCTTTCCAGGTTTTTGGGGTACTACTCTCTCCTAGTTCTCCTCCTATCACTTCCCTCCTCAGTCTGCTTTGCTGGATTGTCATCTAGATCACACTCTCTAACTATAGGTGTCCCACAGGCTACTCATCCTGGGCTCTTTTTTCTTCTCCCTCTGGACTATTCCACTTGGTGATCTCATCAGCTCCCATGGATTGAATTACTATCTCTATGGCGATGATTCTCAAATTACCTATCTTGCCCTAACCTTTCTACCAATCTCTAGTCTCACATCCCCATTTGCCTATTGGAGATAGGCTCAAACTGAACGTCCAATAAACATTTTAAACTCAACATATCCCAAACTGAACTCATTATATTTCCCCCTAAGCCTCCTGGACTTCTAAATTTCCCTGTTACCGTTGACGGCACCAACATTCTCCCAGCTCCCCAGGCACACCACGTAGGAATCATCCTGAACTCCTCACCATCTCTCATCCTCCCATACCCAGTCTGTCCATCTCACCTTTACGAAATCTCTTGAATATGCCCCTTTCTCTTTGACACTGCTAGCACTCTGGTGTAGGCCTCCATCGCCTGCCCCCTGGACTGTTACCATAGCCTGGTGGTAGGTGGCCTGCCTCAAATCTCTTCCCACACCAATCCACCCTCCGTTCAGTCACTAAAGTGATGTTCCTAAATGGCAGATCTGATTATGTGACTGCCACCCACACCCCACACACACACTCAATAAACTCCAGTGCCTTCCTAATGCTTTCAGGATCAAACACAAAATGCATCTATTTGGTCCTTACATTCAAAGCCCCCTCCCCCCTTTCCAGTCTTCTTACATCTTCCTCCTCTACGTACTCTTTGTTCCAGTGACGCTGGCCTCCTGGGTTTTCCAAAAACAAGACACTCCATCTCTCAGCTCTGGGAAGTTTCTTTTGCTGGCCCCCGTCCCTGGAATGCTCTTGCTCCTTATCACTGTCTCCAAAGCTTCCCTGGCTTCCTTCAAGTCTCCATCAAAATCCCAGCTTCTACAAGAAGCTTTTCCTAATCCCTCTAACTTCTAGTGCCTTCCCTCTGTTAATCACTTCCTATTTATCCTATAATATAGCTTCTCTGTACATATTTGTTTGCATGCTGTCTCCCCCATTAGATTGTGAATTTCTCAAGGACAATGACTTTCTTTTGCCTCTTGTATCCCAGCACTAAGCACAGTGCCTGGCAGTAGTAGGGGCTTAATAAGTGTTTAATGTTTAATAATAATAATGATGTTTAATAATAATAATGACATCTAATAATAATAAATGTTTAATAAATATTTAATGACTGCTGAGCACTGTTCTAGGTACTGGGGATACAAAACAAAAGTAAACTGGTCCCTACCCTCAAGAAGTTTACATTCTAATGGGGAAGACAAATTTACATGTGTAAATACAAATGTATTAAACACAAAATGGAGGAGCTAGATGCTGGATAAAGCCCTGGGCCTGGAGTTTTGGACTTTTGGACAAGTAGACTTATCTTCCTGAGTTCAAATCTGGCCTTGGACATTTACTAGATGTGTGGCCCCCTTTACCCTGTTTGCCTCAGTTTCCTCATCTATTGCCAAGAAAACCCCAAATGGGATCACAAAGGGTCAGGCATGACTGAAAAACAGCTAAACAACAAAAAACATGAAATAAATACCAAGTAATTTGAGGAAGGAGGGAGTTAGCAACTGGGGACCGGGAAGGGTCAGGAAAGGCTTCATGGAGAAGTTGCTGCTTGAGCTGAATTTTTGAAGAAGTCAGAGATTCCAAGAAGCACAAGCAAGGAGAGGAAAGCAGGTAAACAAAGCCAATGGATGCAATAATTGCATATGACAATATATGTAACTATCTGTACCTAAGGTTCCCACCACCACCACCACCACCAAGGTAAAGAGGGAGAGTCCTTTCTTCATGTCTACTCATAGGATAAAATTGGCCATTAAAATTGCATGACATTCAGATTCATCTTAGTGTCTTCTCACTTTACACTTACATTATTGTGGTCATTATGTCTGTGGTTTTCTTGGTTCTTCTTACTTCCCTCTGTATCTAAATCCCCACCATTTTGGACAAGCCACTACTCAACTTCTCTGGTTAAAGTCCATTAACACGTAGACATCACACATTTAGGACTGGGAATCAGAGCAGAAAGAGACAGAGAGACAGATAGAAACAGAGAGACAAAGAGGAGAGACAGAAATAGAGAGAGACTGAAATGGAGAAAAAGAGAAAAATAAAGACACAAAGAGAGGAGACAAAGACAGAAAGAGAAGAGAGAGTGAGAGAGAAAGAGAGAGAGAGAGAGAACACAGATTCAGACAGAGAAAGACATAAAGTGAATAGAAAGGGGAGAGATTAGGGATCCATGCCACAAGATCATGTTGAAGATTAGATAATGCTATAATAAGCTAGGGTACTTCTCATAAACAGGCTTCCCTGTACATTGCACAGAGGTCCATGTTGTGATGGCTCTTGCCAGAGCATGTCAGGTTGGGAGGCCAAGACTTTGGTTTATTTATCCACTCATTTAAGAGGCCCTTTAAAAAAAATGGCTTAAGAAGACCTCAGGGCACAATCACAATAAAATCACTCATTAAAATATTCAAATCAGCCAACAGCAGCAACATGGACTCAAATAAAACCAGCAGCCCAGTGCCCTCCGATTACATCGCGATTCATCCCTTTAGGCTCATTTGAGGTTTGGATCTCTACAGGGCCTTATCATTGACTTTCTGCATGGGTTTCTACAAATACTTCTCAGAGCCATTAACAAGGAATGTTTGCCCCTGAGACCAGCTCAATAAATTGTAACTGAGACAAGTGGAACTAAAAGCATCCACAGATAGGTGGCAGCCACCATCCTCCTGGGGGAGACAGAAACTGCTCACCCGCTCACCCCCAGAGAAATAGGGACATTTGGAAGCTTCCTATTTAAACTAATTATTCATAATAAGGAGGCACTGGGGCCCCTTCCTGGGGTTGGAGTTGGAGTGAGGATTAACTGCTAACTCTAACAAATTAGATGCTTTTCTGGATGGATTTGAAAGACGGCTTAAAATCAATCTCACCCAACCCTCCACCGCTGCAAAACTCTCAAGAAATGTTACATTTGGAGGAGAGATTAAGGACCCACTAGTCTAATTGCTGGATTTTACAAATGAGAAAAGAGAGGCCTCAGTGTAAATGTCACTAAAGAAGATTCGTTCACTTCTTATTGAAATCAAACCTGATCTGAGGTGAGGTCAATGGAGCCTAAATCTGGTGGACTTTAAAACTAGAATAGCCCTTGACACTGCCTTGTCCAGCCCCCTCACTACATAGAGGAGGAAATACAAACCCAGAGCCAATTTCAGAGCCAGGCCTGGAGAGGTGTTCTTCTGACTCTTAGTTTAATGCTTTGTCAGGTTGTTGAAATTTGATGCCCATCTGGGATAAGGGAGCTGCCAATTTTTCCACAGCAGAGATCCCTGTTCTTTCGACTCAGAACAAGCAAGTAAACAGAGAGGGGGACCCAGAGGTCCTTCCAGGCACATTCTATTGCCCATCAAGACGTTCCCCATTAATCTGTCAATCAGCAAGCATTTATTAGTCTCCCACCATATGCCAGACATAGTGCTTGGTGCTGGGGATGAAATGAAATAATCTCAACTCACAGAGAGATTACATTCTAATGTGGGAACAATAAGCACATATATAAACGGATATAGTATATGTGTAGAATATAATAATATATATCTTTTATGTGTATATATGTATAGTGATTAAGTACAAATTTGGGTAACATGTGCTTTAAAGTGGCTGTCCCAACTCCCATTCAAATCGGTGAGTCAGATCCCCAAAGTTCATCTACTCTGTCCTGTCCAGACTATAGGAGTAGCCCTGATAGGTTGAGGGGGACAGCTTTTTTACTATTGTGTCTCACGGGTGCCTACTGTTGTACGTGATAATCAGTTGAGATTCAGTTGAGTAGTTTTTAGGAAGGACTATTTAGGGACTTTCAAAGGCAGAGCCAAGATGACAGAGTAGAAAAGATTCATCCAAGGTCTCCTAAAATCTCCCTACAAACAAACACCTCAAATTGAATTCTGGAGTGACAGAGCCGACAAAAGGTCAGAGTGAGACATTCTTCCAGCGAAAGATAACATAGGAGGTAGGAAAGAGAGATCTGTGACACAGGGGAGGAGGTTGGCCCAGAGCCCACATGGATCAAATACCAGGGGTGACGATAGAAGCAGCTGCAGCTTCAGGGGCTCTCAGGCCAGAGATAGTAAGAGGACCTGGAAACTGGTCAGAAAGAGATTACAAGGGACTCCTGTGCTAGTACTGGATGCAGGACCAGAAACTGTTTGGCAACTCCATTGCCTACACCCACTTCTAAGTCACAATTCAAGGGTGAAAATGAACACTTTCAGTTAAGAGGGAATGGAAGCCATGAGCAACAGAAGAGATCCAGGACCCTGAGGAAGAGAATTATTTCTAGTCCCAAGAGAGGAAGGGCCCTGAGTAAGAGCCAAAGTGCAGACCACAAAAGCACTGACCTCACCTCTTCCCAGATCACACTACCTTGAAAGCACTGAAAACTTCAAAAACCACACAACTAGCTGTGAAAATAAGCAGTTCAAAAAAGCTTGAGGTTTGAAACAGAGCTTTTCCCCTAACCCCATGCTGGGAACAGAGCCTAATATTAACCTTAAGTTCCAAAGAAGTAAGATAGGAAAATGAACAAACAATAAAAAAAAGAAACTGACCATAAAAATCTACTATGGTGACAGAGAAGATCAAGACACAAACTCAGAAGAAAACAACGAAGCCAAAGCAGCAACAAGCAAAGCCACCAAAAAAATGGGAATCAGATACAAGCCCAACAATTTTGAAAGAGGCAAAAAATTATTTTTGAGAGCAAATAAATGTGATAGAGGAAAAGGTAGGTAAAGAAATCAAAGCAAAGGAAGAAAATTATGAAAAAAACAATTAACAGCTTGGTAAAAGAGGCGCAAAAAAGATACTAAGGAAAATGACATCTTAAAAAAACAGAATTGGCCAAATGGAAAAAGAGGCACAAAAGCTCACTGAAGAAAATAATTCCTCAAAAATTAGAATTGGACAAATGGAAGCTAATGTCTCCATGATAAATCAGGAAACAATGAAACAAAATCAAAAGAATGGGAATAAAGAAGATAATGTGAGATGTCTAATTAAAAAAACAAGTGACATAGAAAATAGATTGGGGAGAGATAATTTAAGAATTATGAAATTATCTGAAACCATGATCAAAAAAAAGAGTCTAGACATTATATTTCAAGAAATTATCAAGGAAAACTGCCCCAATGTCCTAGAACCAGGGGACAAAATAGAAATTTTAACAATGAAACAATTAGACAACATACCAAACGTTGTGGGATGCAGCCAAAGCAGTATTCTCAACAAATATGTCTTCATAAAGCAAATGGTTGCTTGTTGCTAAATGATGATATTGAGAAGATAGTAGCTGGTTAAATGATAGTAGAGAGACACTAACAATGGCAAAGGATATAGGACACTGGAGATTGATATGGGGGTGAAGGGCACCAGAATGAAGACTTAGAAAAATGCACTAGAAGAGTAACCCCTGATCTGTCAGGATTAGCCCTCTGAAGGAGATCTCCTCTGGGGCCTCTGCTTGCCAGTGAAAGTGAAAGTTGAGATAAGGATTTTCAGAGCTGGGCTACCCTCAAACAAAGCATCCCCATTTCCTATCTCCATGAGTTTGGACTGTCCGTCTCCCATAGCTAGAATACACTCCCTCTTCACTTCCATTTTGTAGAATTCTCTTCAAGATATAAGTATTACCTTCTATATAAAGCCTTTCCCAGTCCCTACAATTGCAAGTGCTCTCCCTCCCACACTATGTTGTATCTAACTACCCTGAATACATTTTCATTTATTCATTTAATCTCCATGGTGTCTACATTTACATATGCACTTGTTGTCTCCCCAGTTAGAATGAGAGATTCTTTCCAGTGGAACTGTTTCATTCATTTTATTCATATCCTTAGTGGCTGGCACATAATAGACACAAAAGCAGAGGTTCAAGCATGGAAGCACCCTGGAGTACCCTAATGAAAACTTCCTTCTAAATGAATACTAAACCATCAATGAATACTCTTTAAGTCTAGCCATTAAACCAGCTCCAAATCCACTTAAATGTACTATTATTGAGCCCACATTCCTACATCTTTTCCGCTGTCAGTTATCTTTAAAACATCATGGAGAATGAAAGAGATACCACAGGACTAGTGATGAGCAAATGTCCAAATTTTCAGAAAAAGGAAGAGTATCCATCTGCAGACTAAAGGATGATAAGCTCAATTTCAAATCCTGGCAAAATTCTACAATTTGTCATTAAAATGATGATTCATGAACATCTAGAAAAAGAAGCACTGGGATAAAATATTCCTTAAAGAAATAAAGAGCAGTTTACATACCTGGAAAGATAATCAGTGCTCATGGCTGGGCTGTGTCAATATTAAAAAATGACGACACTACCAAAGTTAATTTGCAGACTTAATATTATACCAAATTACCAATGAATTCTTTATAGAAATAGAGAAAATAACAATAAATGCATTTGGAGGAAGAAAAATCTAGAATATCAAAGGAAAAAGGATAGAAATGAAGGGAGAAGAGCACTTCCAGATTTCAAACTTTATTATAAAGCAGAACTCATCACAGTTATTTGGCACTAGCTAAAAAATAGAAAAGAAGAGCAATAGAATAGACCAGACAAGAAAGAATCAGAAACAACTGAATTTAATACTGCTGTCTTCGCTAAACCCCAAAACATACATTACCTAGGAAAGAACTCCATAACTGATGACAATTTCTAGGAAAATGAGAAAGAAACTAGATTTAGACAAATACCTTACAACATAATCCACAATATATTCAAAATGGATATGGAACATGAATAACAAAGATCATACCATTAAAAAATTAGAAGAGAAGATAATCATAAACCTTTTGTAACTGTGAGTAGGAGATGAGCTCTTAATCAAGCAAGGGATAGAAAAAATTGCAAAAAGATAAAATAGATAATTATTGTTATATGAAATTGAAAAACTTTTGTATGAAACAAAATCAATATGCCAGGATAAAAAAAGAAGAAGTCAAATGGGAAAAAAATTTTTATACTTTCTCAGATATATATATATATACATATATATATGTATATATGTATTTATATAAGATGCATAGGCAAATAACTGAAATATGTAAGGCCAAAAGTTATTCCCCAATAGAAAAGTTGATAAAAGATATGAGCAAACAGTTCTAAAAAAAAGAATTGTAAATTAAAAGTCATACATAAGAATGTTCCAAATCATTAACAATAAGAGAAATGCAAATAAAGACAATCCTAAGGTTCACACACACTCTCTCAGCAAATTGGCGATGATAACAATAATAGCTAGCATTTATGTCACTTTTTTAAGCACTTTGCAAATATTGTGCCATTTAATCTTCACAACTGCCCTGAGAAGTCAGTGTTATTAAAATCCTCATTTTACAGTTCATGGAACTGAAGGCTGAAAAAGATTGAGTGACTAGCCCAGGGTTATATATCTAGTAAGTGCTTGAGACTGAATTTGAACTCAGGTTTTCCTGACTCCAGGTCCAGTGCTCTATCCACTGTATCATATAGGTATCGAAGACAGCAGATAGGAATTGTCAAGGAGGGTTGTCAAAAAATAGGCACACTAATGCACTTTTGGGGTGGAGCTTGGAATAGTAAAAGCATTCTGGAAAGCAATCAGGAATTACGCAAAAATAAAATCCCCATATCCTTTGACAATGCCATCATTGTCACTGATAATTATGGTATGCCAAAAATCTAAAATCTGCATATCTTTTGACTCATACATTCCACTACTAACCATCTAGCACAATAAGAACAAAAAAAGAAAAAAGAAAGAAGAGGAAAAGGAAAAGGAAAAATTTAAAACCCTATAATACACCAAGACATTTTATGGTAACACTCTCTGTGACAGAAAAGACTGGAAACAAAGTAGGTGTCCCTTAATTGGGAAGTGGCTAAAAAGGGACAAGGCCAAGGGAGAAAATTCAATAAAGGGGGATAGGTTAGGAAGAAGCAAAATATAATTAGTCTTTCACAACATGAGTATTGTGGAAGGGTTTTACATAAGGATACACATGTGGCCTATGTTGAATTGCT
>CM053622.1:735398152-735557929 GCA_028646595.1 Phalanger gymnotis | reverse complement strand
AAGGAGGAAGGGAGGAAGGGAGGAAGGGAAGAAGGAAAGAAGGAAGGAAGGAAGGAAGGAAGGAAGGAAGGAAGGAAGGAAGGAAGGAAGGAAGGAAGGAAGGAAGGAAGGAAGGAAGGAAGGAAGGAAGGAAGGAAGGAAGAAATGGAATGGAAAGAATGGAAAGAGGCAAGGAAGGAAGATAAAATAAAAAAGAAAGATGTTTTTAAATGTATAAAATGAAATACATAGGACTACAAAGGAAACCAATTATATTAAAGATGTGATTTTTTTTCTCATTCAGGTTGATAGACCCCCTGAGATCTATCCATATCACCCAATGCACAGTGACTGACTCATAGTGGGTACTTATTAAATGCTTTTTGACTGATTTGGTTGACTAATTATAAGGGGTCCATTATAAGGACCTCAGTTGGAGAACTCCTGATCTAATTCAATCCATCACTTCAACCACACCTCTCCAACATCTCTAATAACAGATTATCATAACCGTAACTCCCATTTTTGTTGAGCATTAAGATTTGGAAAATTATTTCCCCTGGAAAGTTGTGCAGGTAATACATGTATTGTACCCATTTTAAAAATGAAGAAAGAGGGGAGTGGAACCAAGATGGCAGCTGGAAAACAGGGACTTGCTTAAGCTCTCCCCCAAACCCCTCCAAATACCTGTAAAAAATGGCTCCGAACAAATTCTAGAGCTACAGAACCCATGAAATAACAGATGGAAGCAGGTCTCCAGCCAAGGACTGCCTGGATGGTCATTGGTAAAGGTCTTACTAAAGTTGAACTGTTTTGTTTATATTCCTACATGGAAAAATGATATATATAACTCATGAAACATTTCTCAGTATTAGGGTAGTTGAAGGGAATATATTTACAGACAAAGGGCACAGGGTGGGTTGAATATGAAGGGATAGTATCTATAAATAAATAAATGAAGAAATAAATAAATAAATAAATAAAAGTGGCAAGAAAAAGCAGTTCTATTGGAAGGAAAGAGGGGACAGGTGAAAGGGAATGAGTGAATCTTGCTGTCGTTGGACTTAACTTAAGAAGGGAATGACATACACACTCAATTGGGTATCTTACCTGATGGGAAAGTAGGGGGGAAGGGGATAAGAGAGGGGGTATGATAGAAACGAAGGCAGATAGAGGGAGGAGGTGATCAAAAGCAAACACTTTTGAAAAGGGACAGGGTCAAAGGAAAAAATTGAATAAAGGCAGACAGTATAGGATGGAGGGAAATACAGTTAGTCTTTTACAACATGACTGTTATGGAAGTATTTTGCATAATGATACACGTTTAACCTATGTTGAATTACTTGCCTTCTCAAGGAGGGTGGGTGGGGAGGGGAAAAGGGAGAGAATTTGGAACTCAAAGTTCTAAAAACAAATGCTCAAAAAAAAGTTGATTTTACATGCAACTGGGAAATAAAATATACAAGCAACAGTGTATAGAAATCTGTCTTGCCCTACAAGAAAGTAAGGGGAAAGGGGATAAGGGGTGAGGGGAGTGGGGTGACAGAAAGGAGGGCAGACTGGGGAAAGGGGCAATCAGAATATATGCCATCTTGGGGTAGGGACAAAGTAGAAATGGGGAGGAAACTTGTAACTCAAATTCTTGTGGAAATCAATGTTGAAAACTAAAAAATATTAAATAATAAAACAATTTTTAAAAATAAAAATGAAGAAACAGATCTTAGAAAGGCAAAATGACTTGTCCAAGGGCGTATTGTGTAGTCAGAGACAGGATTTGAAACCAAATCTTCTAACAATAATAATAATAATCATTACTATTTATATTGCACTTAAAGGTTTTCAAAGAAATTGACATGTTATGTGATATAAACCTATGGCTTTTTTCATTATACCATGATATCCAGCCTCTGTTTACATCCCTTCCATGAGGAGGACATTATTGTCTCATGGGTTAGTCCATCCCATTTTAGAAAAGCAACTGGGAAAGTCATTAAGTAGAATTGCCTAGTGTATATTCACTGTACAAGTTTACTCAAATAAGAATATAGCACGTGGTAAAGACTGAAGAGACATTGCAATAATTTACATCTGTCTTTTCAGGCTTACTAACAGGGAAACTTTGAATAAATCAGAGGATAAGGAAAAAAATATGTCATTTGTTTCTGTGTTATTACCCTTGAGCTCCTTTTGTGTTTTTGGTGAGATTTCCTTTTGACCACACAAATAACATGTGGTTTTCTGATCATATTCTGAAAGGAAGAAAAAATGGAGCAGAGATACAAAGCAGAGGGGACAGTAGAGGGATGTTGTGAGACATTTCATGTCATATGTTGACATGAAATTGTCCCCCAAGACTATGAAAATGACTAAAAACATAACTTGCAGAAAAGAGTCCTTTAACATGAAATGGTCTTTCTTCTTTGTTTCTCTGGGTAATCTCTCTCTCTCTCTCTCCCCCTGTTTGTGTAAGTGTGTGTGTATGGGTGGGGGTGTGGTGGTGTGGGGGTGTGGGGGTGGGTGGGGGTGGGGGTGGGTATATGTGTGTGAGTGATTGTGTGTATATGTGTGAGCGTGTGAGTGTGTGTATGTATGAGTGAGCGTGTGTGTGTGCGCGCATATGGATGACGGCTTATCAAAAATTCATTGAGATTTGTACATGTGCCCACACCAAAGGAATCTTAGCCACAGAAGCTTAGGTCTCACAAACTTGGCTGACTGGTTTCAATAACTAATATCCCATTTACGAGCAACCTTGGGACATTAGTTTCATTTAACAGAGATGAAAGCATTAAAGCCATAATTTGATATAATAGGTGCTCTGGGTTCAACCAATCTCTACAACTTGAGGAGCTTCATAGGCTCAATATAATAGGACTTTCTATCCAGGAGTCTCATTTGATTATTAGCATATTTAAGAAGAAGGTATGAGATTAGTCCTGGAAAGGATAGTACTATTGTTGTGGAGAAAGTTTTGGACTTGGGGTCAGGAGTTCTGAGTTCAAATTTCTCTGTTGACAGTGACCAGCTTTGAGATCATGCACAAATTTCTTCTCTAAGCCTCAGTTTCCTCATCTGTAAAACAAAAAAAGATACAAGAGCACTAGCTTCCTCAGGGTTGAGGAAAGCACTTTGTAAAGCTTAAGATACTGCACAAATGAAAGAAAGAAAGAAAGAAAGAAAGAAAGAAAGAAAGAAAGAAAGAAAGAAAGAAAGAAAGAAAGAAAAGAAAGAAAGAAAGAAAAGAAAAACAGGAAGGAAGGAAGGAAGGAAGGAAGGAAGGAAGGAAGGAAGGAAGGAAGGAAGGAAGGAAGGAAGGAAGGAAGGAAGGAAGGAAGGAAGGAAGGAAGGAAGAGAAAACTAGTATGCTTCAGTCTGTAGTCAGACATTCTCAGTTCCTTCTCTGGAGGCAGATAGCATGCTTCATCATGAGTGTTTTGGGATTGTCTTGGATCATTGTAGTGGGAATAGTTAAGTCACTGATAGTTCTTCATTGTATAATATTGCTGTTACAATGTACAACATTCTCTTGGTTGCACTCACTTCACTTTGCATCAGTTAATGCAAACTACTATGTTTTGGTTACAGCATCTTCCCATGTCTTCACTTTGTCCTGCAGGCAAGACAAGAGTGTGGCCTATAGATAGTTCATCAAACCCCAGTACCAGGCCTTTTTTGCTGTTGCTCCTGGGATCTCAACTAAGGTCATTTATGTAACCTTACAGCCCTAACTCCATCCCATGAGGGATCTTTATTGGATCTAATTGTTGTTTCATTCAATTCAACCTCAAAGTCAAAAGATTTTAATTAGATTTAAAAAAATGCATAGGCAAAAGAAGGGATTAGGATGTCAGTTGTGACTGAACTGCCTGCTGGCAGGGACCAGTTTGGCTGAGAGAGCGCAGGAAAGGAGAGAAGTCAAATATCACTTGAAAGTTAATTGGATGAGTGGTATCAGAAAAGAAACATGGCAAGACCTATATGAACTGATGCAAAATGAAGCACAAAGAACCTGGAGACTGTTGTGCACAGTAATAGCAATATTGTAATGATGATCAACTGTGAAAGACTTGGCTACTCTGATCAATACAGTAATCCAAGACAATTCCAAAGGATTCATGATGAAAAAATGCTTTTTACTTCCAGACAGAAATCTGATGAATTCTGAGTGCAAATCGAAGTATAATTTTCTCATTTTTTTTGCAATATAGCTAATATGGAAATATGTTTTATATGATTTCATATGTATAACTGATATATTGTTCACTTTCTCAGTAGGTGGGGGAGGGGTAGGAAGGAGAAAATCTGAAACTCAAAATTTAAAAAGGAAAGAATGTTCAAAGTAAATAATTTTTTTTAAAAAAAGAAAGATGCATAAGAATGTTTAAAAAATTGACAAAAGTTTACATAAACTCTCTAATCTTGAACTCACATTAACTGCAAGCTGTTATCCCATAAACAAAAGCCATTTCCTCCCATTGGCATTTCAATGGAATGAGTCCCTAGAGTCTTTCCCTGGCACTGCCTTAATGCATATGGTGCTGTGAACAGGGGACTTATTGGGGTTACAACTTGCCACAGGTAACAAGCAATTTGTCTGAACTCCTGGTCACTGGTGCTGCTTGACCCAAAAGTGACTGAAAAAAACTCAGAAACCATGAGCGCAAAAGCTTTCCTGGAGGGTGGAAGATCAGAAATCCATTACTATGGTTGCAGATATATATCACCATCCAATGTATGGAGTCTTTGCCTAGGGATAGACACAAATAACTCCTACCTATACTGGCTAGCTACATAAATTATCAAAATCTCTTCTATCTAGGTAGAAGTTAATAACATCCCTAATGAAATCCACCTTCAAAGCCAGCTGTCATTCTTCTTATTCCATATTCTCTTATTCCTTCTAAACTCCCCACACTCTTCCTCCTACATCCTTTGTCAAGCCTACACTGACTAACCAATCAGGACTACCCTGGCACTGAAGCCAACTAGAAATGTCATTGTACCTACAGTCCCTGGAGAAATACCAATTTAAGAATCCAGGACCACAGTCCGGAGGACACATATCCTACATTTTTATTACCTACTTCGTAAGGCTATTGTAAGTAAAATGCTTTGTAAATTTTAAAGGACTGTATAAAAAGGGATTATCATTTTTATCTACTCTACTGAGATGTTATGAAAAAGCTGCTTTTTAAACTGTAAAACTCTTATCTAAATACTAGCTATTATTATGTGAATATTAGGGATTGGCATAGAACCTGTGATTTCAGTGGTATAGAAAACTATCTGGGGAGGAAACTGTATCTGCCAAAGTTGGTTAGCACCTTCTCTTGCAATTTATAGTCTTAGCAGGGTGCCTAGGGCATTGGGAGATTGAGTGACTTGCTCAAAGTCATCAGATTGGTATGTATCATAAGTGAGACTTGATCCCAGGTATTCCTGGCTTGGCGACTGACTCTCTATTCATTACACCACACTGCTTCTATATTGTTGATATTCATAATTGTTCATTACTGTTATTGTAGTATAGATGTGTGGATGCTTCCAGCAAACAGAAATACAACTGGCCGGCATGTGGTTTTGATAGCTACCTGACCTTGAATCTGATCCACCCTTCCCTCTCCAACAGAGACTTTGTAGAAAATAGTGAGAATGCTGCGTGCCTTGTTTCCTAAATGGAAATATTCAGATTCAATATTCCTTCCTACCTTATCCTCAAAAAAAAATACATTTTGACTGTTATTACATTAAGCTCAACAGGGTTCCTTTGGGACCAAAATTAACTTTTCCAAACTAGTTTGGCTGAAAGAAAGACAGGAGGCAGAATGTGCCAGGCAGGTCAAACTACCATTGCTACCTGCCCTCAGACTCTGATGGAGATAGCCCAGGACCCTGAACCCAAGAGCCTTGGAAACAGAAGTACACTCCAGACCACTGATTTCGACTCCAAATTCTCTGGAGACAGCACCAGATAACTGATTTGGGGTGCTGTGGGGTGCTATGACCTCACCTCCTCGGTAGACCCTGAAAAGAAAGTTCTCGCCATCAGAATCCTAGGCACTAGTGGCCCAATGTTTCAACACCACAAAAATATAATATTTTATCATTAGAATGGATATTAAAGAAAATGCATTACCATGTGCTTTGTGCCTATACTCTAAGGACCATGGGAATTTTCCATCTGATTTGAAGCTGAAACCCTTTGTTTGTATGTTGTCTCCAACTTTAGAATGCTCCTAAAGCATCCTAATTGTTTTCTATTTGTAATTCTAGTACTCGTGTACATAGTAAGTACTTAATGCTTTTTTATCCACCCATTCATTCATCCATTTATTCATAGTTTTCCAGCTACCCTAAGTGAATATGTTAGAATCCAATCCCCCAGCTTTTACTTTAGCCCAGGAGTAGGAGAACCTCGAAAAGCGATTCAGCCCAAACTGAGAATCTAAGTTTGGCAACACACTATCATACGAAGGTGAGGATAAATCCAGCAGAGAGCCTTTTGTTCAGAATAATAGTCCTCCCCTCCCCCTTAGGGCAAAAAAAGGTTTTGGTTTCATTTCAACACTATGTCTGCTCCTTAAGCTGTATAAAACTTGTGAGATGAAATCATCCCAGACTTCCTGCATGCTGCTGCTTCCTGTGAATGAGAGGCTATTTGGCACCACGCGACTGTGCTGAATAATTTCAGAAAGCATTGAAGTTTGATAGACAAAGGCATTAAAATGATAATAATTAGTACCAGGCCCTTTGCTTGAGATGTTGAGCTCCAGGAAATTACAAGGCTGCATGTGCCGAACTTATGCTACAGGCTACTTCCAAGGTTAAGGTCAGTGCTGCTGAATTCAGTGCCATCCTTTTGATGCTATGACTGAGATGAGGAGACATGTATCTGATATATTGAAAATGTATCTGAAAAGTGAATATGAAAAGGCTTAGGATCTTGCTTGGAAAATTCTTCTAATCTAGGGTCCATTTTTAGATGTGGGCTGAGGATACAGATACAAACCCATAGAAGGAGGACACCATATCCAGGGAGCCCTAACCACTGAAAGGCCCCTGGTGGGGAGGTTCAACCAGAACGTCCAAGAACTGACACCTTGGCAACCTCTAACCCAGCAGCCTCATGGCCAAAGCTAGGCTGACATAGAGAACAAAAGTCCTGCCCTGAGAGGTGAGGGCAAGAAGAGCACAGGCCTTGTAGCCATCCTGCAATCATTTATGATTTATTATTCAAACCCCAAGATGTCCTAAAACCACTGAACAGAGTCCTAAAACCACTGAAGATAGTACAGTGTTGTTGTATTGTTGGTTTATTGATATGAAAGAGTATTGACACTGTATTGACAATTGACATGAAATTATTGACAATATTATTTGAAATTATTGACAATATAACTTGACATGAAATTAACAGTAGTATTGACAATTGACGTGAAATAGCATTCCAAGATGATGAAAATGACTAGAAACATAACACATAGTCTAAAATGTGTCTGGATTTTGTATTTTAGAAGCTAGGGAATGACAGAGGTTGGAGCCTACTAGAAGGTGGGGAGGGAGGAGGCCTTGAAAGTCAATAGATTGATGGGAGGAAGATAATAATAGTTAGCATTTATATAGCTCTTTAAGGCTTGTAAAACACAACATCCCGAGAGATAGGTGATATTATTATCCCTATTTTACAGATTGGGAAACTGAGGCAGACAAAGACACTTACCCACAGCTAATAATAATAATTTTATATAGTGTTTCCTATGTGCCAAGCATGACACTAAGGGCTTTACAATTATCCGCTCACTTGCTCTTCACAACAACCCTGGGAAGTAAGTGTTGTTGTTAACCCCATTTTTCAGATGAAAAAACTGAGACAAACAGAGGCTGAGAAACTTGTCCAGGGTTACACATAGCACTTACTATGCACCAAGTAGTGTGCTAAGAGTTTTATAGCTATCTCATCTGATCCTCACAACCCTGACAGTTAGGTGTTATTGTCATCCTCTATTCACAGATGAGAAAACTGAGACAAAGAGGGTAAGTGACTTGTCCAGGATCATAGAGATAGTGAGTATCTAAGGTAGGATTTGAACTCAGGTCTTTCCTGACTCCAGGTCCAGTTCTCTATCCACTGTACCACCTACCTACCAGGAATAAGGCCACTGATTAGTTATCTTATGTGCTTGGTAAGATTTCAGAGCAACCTTTTCATCTATCGTGTAACATTGCCCCTGACCCTAAGATATTTTGTTATTTGGACCATATTTTTCTCAATTTATTTGTGTTATTTAAGGATACCAATGGAAGCAGCTGAATGTATGTATACATGTATGCGTGCATGTATATATGTATGTATGCATATGTTGGAGATACCAGTTTCTTTTCCAGAAACCCACAGTAAACACCCCAGACACTAATATCTCAGAGTCTAAGGGAAGGGTACCAGAAAAAGAGAAGAGAATTAAGTTATTCCTGAAAAGTTCTGTTGGTCTTACCTCCGACTTCAAATTCCATGGTTTCTATACTATTTTCCTTCTATTATGGAGGTTCTCCTCCAAAGACACTTCATTTTACTTTAGCCAAATTCCAAGGTCAGGCTTTTTCTTTAGGACAGGCCTGGCAGACTTTCTTTCTTTTTTTAAATTTATTTTTATGATTTAATAATTTTAGTTTTCAACATTGATTTCCACGAGATTTTGAGTTACAAATTTTCTCCCCATTTCTACCCTCTCCCCCCACCCAAAGATGGCATGTATTCTGATTTCCCCTTCCCCCAGTCTGCCCTCCCTTCTGTCACCCCACTCCCTACCTCTACCCCTTTCTTCTTACTTTCTTGTAGAGCAAGATAGATTTCTATACCCCATTGCCTGTATATCTTATTTCCCAGTCACATGTAAAAACAACTCTTTTTTTAAACATTTGTTTTTAGAACTTTGAGTTCCAAATTCTCTCCCTTCTTCCCTCCTCACCCACCCTCCTTGAGAAGGCAAACAATTCAACATAGGTCACATGTGTATCATTATGCAAAACACTTCCATAATAGCCATGTTGTGAAAGACAAACTATATTACCTTCTATCCTATCCTGTCCCCTTTTATTCATTTTTCTCCTTTTACTTTGTATCTTTTCAAAAGTGTCTTCTTTCGACTACTTCCTCCCCAAATCTGCCCTCCCTTCTATCATCCTCCTTATCTCCTTCCCCCCACATTCCTGTAGGGTAAGGTACCCATTTGAGTGTGTATGTTATTCCCTCCTTAAGTCGAATCCAATGAGAGCAAGATTCACTGATCCCCCTCACCTACCCCCTCTTCCCTTACATTATAACTGCTTTTTCTTGCCACTTTTATGTGAGATAATTTACCCCATTCTATTTCACCCTTTCTCCTCCCAATATATTCCTCTCTCACCCCTTAATTTTATTTTTTTTAGATATCATTCCTTCATATTCAACCCACCCTGTGCCCTCTGCCTATATATATGTATATTCCCTTCAAATACCCTAATACTGAGAAAGGTCTCATGAGTTATAAATATCATCTTTCCATGTAGGAATGTGAACAAAACAGTTCAACATTAGTAAGTCCCTTATGATTTCTTTTTCCTGTTTACCTTTTCATGTTTCTCTTGATTCTCTTGATTGAAAGTCAAATTTTCTATTCAGCTCTGATCCTTTCACTGAGAAAGCTTGAAAGTCCTCTGTTTTATTGAAAATCCATATTTTTCCCTGGAGTATTATACTCAGTTTTGCTGAGTAGGTGATTCTTGGTTTCAATCCTAGCTCCTCTGACCTCTGGAATATCATATTCCAAGCCCTTCAGTCCCTTAATGTAGAAACTTCTACATCTTGTGTTATCCTGATTGTGTTTCCACAATACTCAAATTGTTTCTTTCTGGCTGCTTTCAATATTTTCTCCTTGACCTGGGAACTCTGGAATTTGGCTACAATATTTCTAGGAGTTTTCTTTTTTGGGTTCTTTTTCAAGAGGCGATTGGTGGATTCTTTCAATTTCTATTTTACCCTCTGTCTCTAGAATATCAGGGCAGTTTTCCTTGATAATTTCTTGAAAGATGACATCTAGGCTCTTTTTTTGATCATGGCTTTCAAGTAGTCCGATAATTTTAAAATTATCTCTCCTAGATCTATTCTCCAGGTCAGTGGTTTTTCCAATGAAATATTTCACATTGTCTTCCATTTTTTTTCATTCTTCGGGTTCTGTTTTATAATTTCTTGATTTGTCATAAAGTCACTAGCTTCCACATGCTCCATTCTAATTTTTAAGGCAGAATTTTCTTCAGTGGTCTTTTGGACTTCCTTTTCCATTTGGCTAATTCTTCCTTTTAAGGCATTCTTCTGCTCATTTGCTTTTTGGAGCTCTTTTGCCATTTGGGTTAGTCTATTTTTAAGGTGTTATTTTCTTCAGTATTTTGGGGGAGTCTCCTTTAGACTTGTTCTTCATGATTTTCTTGCATCAGTCTCATTTCTCTCCCCAATTTTTCCTCTAATTCTCTTATTTGATTTTCCAAATCCTTTTTGAGCTCTTCCATGGCCTGAGACCAATTCATATTTTTCTTGGAGGCTTTTGACTTTGTTGACTTCTTCTGTCTGTATGTTTTGAAATTCTTTGTCACTAAAGAAAGATTCTGTGGTCTGAGTCATTTCACACTATTTGCTCATTTTCCCAGCCAATCGCTTGCCTTTTGAGCTTTTGGTCAGGGTATGACTTTTCAGAGTGGAGATCTCTTTGTCCCAAGCTTCAGGGTTTTGCACTAATGTTTTCAGAGCTACTTCTATTCTGTGGTGGTATCATACTCCTCTCCTGGCCTGTCCTCTGGTCTGTGAGTGCAAGCACTCCTTTCTTCCATGTAACTACTAGGAGAACTCCTTCTCCACAGTCACCACAAGCTCTGCCACACCAAGGCTCCTCCTCCCCCAAGGACAGCCAACCAGGATCACGACCCAGATCCAAGCAGGGCAAAGCAAGAGAACCCTGCCTCTGTGCCAGCAAAGAGATCCCTGCACTCTGGCTCTAATCAACCACTTGATTCCTCTCACCAGCTGGGCCAAGGGCTCAGCAGCTGCCACTGGAGCTCTGGTAACAGCTGCTGGAACTTCCTGCTGCTGCCGCTGTGCCACCTCTGCTGCCCCCAGGGCTGGGGCCAAACTACACACTTCCCTCACCCGGATCCAGCAGTTTTCCCACTGACCTGCTCCATTGTCTTTGGTGTTTGTGGGAGAAGTCTAGTAACTGCCACAGCTCAGTGATTCAGTGCCTTGAGGCCTGCTCTGCCCAGTCTACTCTGCCCCTGATCTGTCTTGGCACAGCCCACATGGGGCTGTGCTCTGCTCCCAGCACAATGCAATAGATCCTTTCCAGGGACTATCCAGGCCATCTTGGGCTAGAGACTTGTTGCCTCTGTTATTTTGTGGGTTCTGTAGCTCTAGAATTTGTTTAGAGTCATTTTTACAGGTGTTTGGAGGGATTTGGGGGAGAGCATAAGAGAGCTCCTGTTTTCAAGCTGCCTTCTTGGCGCCGCCTCCCTCCCCCCTTCCTGCAGACTTTCAATATGCCAACTGACAAAGCAAGGCAATGGGAGGTGGAGCAATGGGGAGGACAAGAGAAAGTACAGGGAAAAGTCCTTCTCTACTCTGATAACTTTAAATCTTCAGGCACATTTAAAGACCTGTCTCCTGGAGAAATGCCTGTAGGATTTGGTTGCTCCTCCCTACCCCCACCTTAATTCCAGTATATTTTTCCTCCATCTTTATTCATCTTCTTTTCCCTTTGACCCCTTCTTCTGTACATACCTGCCTCTTAGGTCAAATGTTATATTTTATTACATTGTTATATAATGTAATAATATTATATATTATATTAAAATATTATATCTTAGGTCAATTTCCATTTTTATGATAAATATGGTCATCCTTTATTAAAATTTGAAAATATAAATTGATTTCTAAATCAACACACAAGGCCAGTCCTATACGATTCGCAAAATAGGAGAATTTTATTTTTTTCAGCTCTCCATTGGCCCTTTGTTTTTCCTAATTCATTGTCCCCTCTCATTCAGCCACCCAATTATTTTATGTTGTACTGACTCTTGTCATAGAGGAAGATGATCAAACAAACTCATCCACATCAAGGTCATAGGTTCTTAGCCTGAGATTGGGAAGGGATAATAGACATCACCTAGAAGTCCAACTCCCTTACTTTATAGGTGAAGAAACAGAGATCCAGACATATTTAGTGGTTCGCTTAAGGTAGTAAATGAAAGAGCCAGGATTTGGAGTCCTATGACTACAAATTCAGTATTGGTTGTTGAATGCTCTTTCTCTTATACCATGTTTAGTAACTTAATATTGATCATCATGTGGAAGTATATACTTTTTTTTTTAAATGTCACTTCTGGAGGCTTGTTGCCTAATGTAAAGAAATGACTAATTGTGGAATTTCCGGCACCAATGAGAGATCTTTTCAGTTGGAAGGAATACCTCACATGCCTCAATTCACAGCAACAGAGAGGACCTTTTACTCTGCCTATACATAAGGCCAATCTTGCTAACACAAGCAAAACTTGAAAGTGCATGCTCCAAGACATTGCTCCAAGCCTTTTTGACTTGTGTGTAAATTGGATTTAAGTAAGGCAGAGTCGTCCAAAGTTGTCAGCCTTGCTCTCTTCCAGAATCAACTTCCAATGGCTAGATAAAAGTCAGGATGACTGGTGATAGCCCAGGATGCAGTGGATGACCTTGACATCTTCAATGTCTGACCAAGCTCTAAGTGCTCCACAGTGTCTGCTTTGGCTGCCTTCATGGCCATTAAAACAAAGTGTTCGTAATCTCCCTATTCCACAGGGGAAGTCTTCACCTGTTTGGGGTAGACACCCTCCTAACTCATCTGTACTTTGAGGCCCATTAATTACCCTCAACCTGGTTTAGCCCATCTGCCGAAATGGTTTTACCAGGGTGTGGCCACTGTGCATGCTACAGCTTCTTGGAGCCACAAGAGAGAATTGGGTGAGAGGTGAACACCAAAGGTGGATGAGCAGCCCTGAAAAAGGCTCAATAGGCCTTACATCACAGGTACTAATCCTCCCTGAACACCCCATAAACTCCAAGACGAGACAAGATACCCAATGTTCAAGGTGTTCTATGGGTCTGGATTCACACACACACACAAAATCTTGACTCATAAGCTTCTCACAATGTGTTTACTCATACTAATCAGCCAGAAGACACAAATTATTTTAAGTTAAAGGCATTTAATGAAATTGTAGAGTAAGAAAAGTAAACAAAGTAAATAAAAAGTACAATAAAAATTTAAAAAGTAAAAAGTAAAATAAAGTAAATAAAAAGTAAATAAAACATTGAGGATACTCCTTTACAAGCATACCCACTATCTTTAGAATAAGTAGACATGTCTAAGGATCACACATGGCCAGGGTACACATGTGGAGGGGAACACATGTAGGGAACACATGTGGCCAAAGCATACAAGTGGAGAACTCCAATGCTGCCGGGTCACTAAAGTGTTCTAGTGAAGTCATCACATTGCTTCCATCGAGTCTTCTTCCTGAGCGTTGCATGGAGTCTCTGTCAAGCAGTGCTCTACTGAGCACACGGCTACAAAGCTTGCAACTGCTACCAATTTTTGATTTCTTTTTTTTGGGGGGGGAGGGGGGAAGGCAGGGCAATTGGGGTTAAGTGACTTACCCAAGGTCACACAGTTAGTAAGTGTGTCAGTGTCTGAGGCCGGATTTGAACTCAGGTTCTCCTGATTCCAGGGCTGGTGCCCTACTCACTGTGCCACCTAGCTGCCCCCAACTGCTACCAACTTTTGGAATGCAGCTTGAATCCTCCACTGAGGAGCTACCTTCATCGCCACAAAAAAAGGAGTGGATTCTGTCATCCTTCTTTTAAGTTAACTTGGAGGTTAAAATCCATATCTTTCAATATGGCGGCTAGGTCTGCCAAACACTCAATCATCAGACTGGAGGGAAAAAATTCAATTATTGTCTCTTCAGAAGGAAATAGATCTATCAGTTCCCAGCTTTTATCTATGTTCAGCTTTTCTCTCCAGCACAGAAACAGCCTCATGGCCGAGCTTTCTTGGAACACCAACAGATGGGCAAGCAAATAGAGCCTGCAGGCATTCAATCTGTCTTTGAACCTTACTCCTCCTCACAAAGAGTAACATATTTGTCCCAAGTCCTCTGATTTAAGGTTAGAAAGTCCTTTTTAGTATCTATCAATTCCATATTATCGAGTACCCCTTTAAAATTCTTTTAGGCTCTGGCTTCCAACAAATAATCAAGGGCGATCTGAGTTTAAGATTATTCAGTTTTCAAGATTCTTTTACCTCCCATGCAAATAAAAGGGAGAATAGGAGGCAAGGAGGAAAAAGCAAAGTAGAAATATAAGGAGGCATACCACTCTTCTTCCCAATTCCAACCTTCGTCCCAAATTCCTGACTTTACTATGTTTACATGACTGGCTATGAGCTTATCTGGTGTGAGCTGATTCTATGGCTGAAGTGTATTTTGGTTATTTCTGAAACTATGTCATGAGTCAGAGACTGCCCCGGTTGTGCAGTTGTATATATGCAGTTAGATGGGAAGCCCATAACGTTAATCAATTAATATGCTGTGTCTTAGACAGACATTGCAGATGATTAATGCGGCAGGATCTAAAATGGATCAGAGGACAGCAAACTGGAATTTCACTGGTGGAATTATGCAGAAAGAAAAGGAGCTTTCATTGATCCTAAACTATTCACTAGCAAATACACATATACCACATTGGTGTATGTGTATACATCAATATTCTCCTGGTGATACAAGCACTCTTAACCACAATATTCTCCTTGTGACGGCAAGCTATGGAACATCATGAGCTTCGGTAAATAATACAAGTGACCCCAAGGTAAAATGAGAAAGTCTATGGTGAATGTATGTAGGCTTTAGTACATCACTAGTAAGTTGTGGTTGGAAAACGGTAGAAAAGGCATCATTAAAACTATGAATGACTGGAAAAGGAATCTGGCTAGTCATGAAGCAATAGCAAGAAATCATAGACTGACAACCCATGCAGGGTCTTGTGAATCACCAAAATGTCAAAAACAATCAGTTTATTGAAATGATCCTCTATAGATAACATATGGAAGGGCTTGGACAAGAATAATTGAGAATGAGAAGACCTGAGTGGGGAGCAATCTGCCCTACTGGAAGAAATACTCCCTTCAGGGGAATCATGGGCCCATCAAATCCGGAAATTTTCTGAAGTTTCAAAATCCTTCTTCTACATAAGAACTCTTTTACTATATAAAAATAGCTATTATATCACCCTGCCCAAACCTGACACACACTTTTTCATCTCTTTTTCTGGATAGAAATCCCAAACTCCCTCAACTGTTCCTCATGTGATACGGTTTTCAGGAACCTCCTTACTCAAGCAATTGATTAAAATGACAGATAGGCCAGGCCAGGAACGAAGTCCCACTGTCAGCAACTAGGAGACCCCCTCCTCCAGATTAACTTCGATCCATTAATCATCACTCTTTGAATATGATTATTTAATGAGCTACAGTCAAGCCAAGTCAACCAGCATTTATTAAGGACCCTCCTGCCTAAGTGCCAAGCACTGTGCAAAGTACTGGGGATACAAAGAAAGTTAAAAACAACAAAAACTCATAAGTGTTAACTACATACTAACTACATAACAACTACAAAGGACATATGAAAGAAGATGCTATCTGCATCCAGAGAAAGAATGAATAAATGGAAGTATGTGTAGAATGATTTTTCATGTATATATATGTACATATTTGTGTCTAATGGTAGCCATCTTGGGGAGGGAGAAAAAAAGAAATTTGTATAACTTTATTATACATTTAAAAGGAATAACAGGTTGTACATAGTAGATATGCAGTTTCATGTGCAGTCGTCTTTTATTATACTGTGTTATAGAAATGTTTGTTTTATTCCATAAGTTAAAAATAAAATTTAAAAATTAAAAATTTTTAAAAAACTAGTTCCTGCCTTCAAGGAACTCATGGTCTAATGGGGGAGACAACCCATAAACAACTATGCACAAGCAAGATAAGTACAGAATAAATTGGAGGTAGACTTAGAGGGAAAGAAGAAGCATTCATTAAGCACATATTTTGATAAGCACTTCAAAAATATTATCTTATTTGATCCTTACAACAAGGCTGTAAGGTAGATGCTATTATTTTCCCCACTTTACAATTGAGGAAAGTGAGACAGACAGAGGTTAATTGACTTACTCAGGGTCAAACCACTAATAAGTATCTGAGATCACATTTGAACTCAGGACTTTCTAACTCCAGGGCCAGCAATCAATTCTTCACACTACCTAGCTGCCTCTAGGGGTGTTCCTTGCTCAATATTTCCTATTCATAGGGAAGCTAATAAGATTAAGGAAGTGGATTGGAGTGGGGAGACACTTGAGGCGGGGTGTCCAACCAGCAGGCATGAGATGATTAGAACCTGGACCAGGGTGGTGGCAGTGTCTAAGGAGATAAGTGGTCATAGATGAGAGAGATTTCAAAGGAAGAAAGGAAAGGACTTGGCAATAGATTGGATTTGAGGAGTGGCAGAGAGTGATGAGGCAAAGATGACGCCTAAATTGCAAACCTAGGTAACAGGGACCACGTTGTTCTTCTTAACTGTATTAGGGAAGCTAGGAAGAGGGGAGTCTTTTAATTGTGTTATGATCCACATAATTTTTTCCATCTTATCTACAAATATACCAAATGAAATACTATACTAAAATCAAAACATGTTTTTTTTTAAGGCAGTCCCCTATCTACCACAAAATTGTAAAATCCTAGAGTTGGACGAGACCTCAGAAGCTATCTAATCTAAGGAATACCTGAAGTATGCATCTCCTCTACAGCATCACCAAAAAAAGTGGTCAGCCAATCTTCGCTTGAAGATCTCCACTGCTGGGGAACTCCCCACCTTCTAAAGCAGACACTTCTCTTTCTGCAGAACTCTACTTGTTATGGTTTTCTTTATGCTGAGCCAAAATCCACCTCTCTTCAGTTCCCCAACCTATCCCACCCCCACCAATAGCAATCCTTTCCCCTGACATCCCCCTTACATATGACAGACCTTCAAAAACTTGAACAGCAAACTTGTTCATGCTAAACTTGTTCACTTCTTCCTTGAGGCTAAATCTTTCAAGTCCCATTACATGGCATCATTAATTCCCCTTTATCATCTAGACAGACTATCTTGTCAGTATCCTTCCTAACATGCGAGGCCAAGATATTCCAGATGTCATCTGAGCAGGGCAGGTTAGTTCAGAGCCTAACGCCTTCCTATCTCTGGACACCATTCTTCTTATAGTGAAGCCTAAGATTTAATTAGCTTTGCCAATAACTATGTCGCACTGGTAACTTATGTAGAACTTGCAATCCACTAAAACCCCAGATCTTTACATATTAACTGTTGCCTAGAAATATCTCTCTTCTTGTACTTAAGTTGTTGTTGCTTTAACCAAAAAAAAAAGTCCTTTATATTTAGCTATGTTAAATTTAATCACCTTAGAGACAGTCCAATGGTCTAGCCTATAGAGATCACTTTGAGCTCTGATTGTTTTCTTCTGAGCTACAAATCATGTAAGCTTGTCACCTTTGTCTTTATCCAAGGCATTGATAAAAAGGTTAGCTAGAACAGGGCCCAAGACAGAACCCAAGTGTAGCAGCTTAGGAGTCCTAGCCAAAAAGCAAAATAAGGGTAAGATGGAAGAACCTGTCCTTAACAAACCCTTACTAACATCTCATATGAATTTTTCAAAACGTTCACAAACCATGTGTTTAATCATCTCTTCTAGAATTTTGCTGGGGTTAACCTCAAGCTACAAACATGTCAATTCTGGAATTTCCCCATTCTGAAAATGAAAATGAAATTAACGTATTCATGTGAAATATGGAAACTGAGTTGTTTACCACTTCCCTAGACTTCAGCAACTTTAGTATCTTCAATAGCTTTGTTATATAATAAAATAACATCACACGATAATATAGTAAAATAGTATCATAAATCATTTTCCAATCCACAATTCATAAAGGATTCTCTGATAAGTCTTTTTCTATGCTTCTTTCTGATTTTTTTTAAAGACAGGCTTCTTTTATATGCAACCTAAATATAAGGCTTTCAAAATTAATTTCATGCACTATGTAAATATTTTTAGAAGTATCGCTTCTGTAAATGGGATGAAGATTGGCTTAAGGACTGGAGTGTCAATCAAGGTTGAGCCTGAGCCTCAGCTAGATGAAGGTAATTTCCTTACCAGGTATCTACTGCCCTGCTCCTTCCCCCTCCATGGATTTCCCTCTCCTACCCTTAACCCACAAGAGGTGCATGACACTTCCACCATGAAGCCTTCCTTGATCTCTACCCCCGAAGTAAACCATTTCTTCCTTAGATGGCACTTTGTTTTGCACATCCCTAATGCACCAAGCACAGCAATGTATGTATATCATAGTGTTCTGTGTCTGAGTCTTATCTCTAGGAAACTTTCTTATCTGGACCTTGAATCTACCTCAGCACCTAGGACAATAAATTGTTAAATATGTGTTGAATTTTGAAAAGCACCCTCACTATGGTCAAGAAGCACTGGGGTAGAGGAGAGGAGAGTGGTGGGAGTGGAAAGAATACCGCATTTGGAGTCAAATCACTTGGGTTGGAATACCAGCTATGCTATTTCTTATCTATGACTTTAGGCAAATTACTTTCTCTAGATCTCATTTTTCTCATTTACAGAAGGAAAGGGTAGGGATAGATGACCACTCTGGTCCTTTCCAACTCTAAATTCCATATATTATGAATTAGACAAACTGAGCAAAGATCCTGAGTTTCTTACTTTATTAGCTGTGTGATCTGGAGGAAAGTCCCTTCCCCATTCTGGGCCTCAGTTTATTCATCTGTAAAATTGAGCATGGCACACTAGGTCACTTTCAAGAGCCTATTTCCTAAATGTCCTTGATTCTCTGTATTGAACAGATGGTTCCACTGTGAACAATCCCACTTCTGATGCCTCCTGCATTCATTTCTGGCCTTCGTTTTCAGAGTGTTTCTCCTTCACTGTCTCATGAATTTCAAGCTCATAGACCTAAAGTTGGAAGGTCTCTCAGAGGCTGTCTAGTCCAACTAATTTTAAACATGAGGAAACTGAGGCACCAGGAAAGTAAGCAATTTATCCAAGATTACACAGTCAGTTTAAGGGCCAGGATTTGAACTGGTCCTCTGATTTCAAAGGCACGATGCTTGCCTGCACTTCTAGACCCTAAAAGAGAAAAATGGTTCTATATCTATCAATTTTGCCCAGGAAAGTGGGAACAGGAAAAAATGGGCTTTCAAAAATGGGAAGATTCAGAGTTTGGGTAGTAGATAATGATACAGATGACCGTGTCAATCTGGAAGCCTGATCTGCCAACTCTTGGGTGATGGTGGGAGTAATGTCTCTGGGTCAGGAGCACCCAGTTAAAAGTACTTCTCACTGTTGACCCCCATCTAGTCCCAGGACTTTTCCTTTAATGTTTCTAACAACTGCTCCCATTACTTTTATACTATTTCCAACATTGCCCTGAAGGAATTCTTGCTGTAAAACAATTGTATGACTTTGGTTATCCATGATATATGTGGACATTAGAAATCCCAATCTAATAACAGATATCAATAATCATGATGTAAAGAGACCCAGAGATAATAAAGGTTTGAAGGAAGTTGTGCCCCTAAAATACACAGTCAGGAAAACAAAAGTTTTCAAGTTGGGCAGGATCTTGGAGATAATTTAGTTCAAATCTCTCATCTTATAACTGAGGAAACCAAGGCCAGGCCATTTGTCCAATGGCCTATGGGAAAACTCCTGTGGCTTCTGTACATTTGAAGGCCTATGAGGAGAACAAAAAAGACCTTCCCTGGAAACTCTGTCTAGGGCTTGGCATCACTGGAATTTCCTAAGTCTTCTTGAAGAGACATAGTCCACCATGACTACGTGTCAATGGTAGACACCCAAACAAAAGCCAGTCATCCTGAAGTTCTGCCTACACTTTTCTCATTCAGAACATTACCTTTGATGAGTCTCAAACACACAAAAAAGTGGGTGCTCAAGAACTCATGCATGGTGTACTCTTGAGAGGTTGGCTGCTTAACTAGGTCACCAATCATTCCTCACTTCCTCTACATCGCTACAGATCTGAAAGTAGGCTAAAGACAGCAAGTAAACAGCTTCTTCCTGATCACACTGGGCAGGGTCCACACAAGCTGCAACGGGTTGTGACTTAAGCCAATTATTAATTGCAGTGTTCCCCTCCTGTTCAAAATGAGCATTAAAAACATCCTTGAAATTCAATACATTGTCAACTATTCAGGATGATAGGGGAATCCTTTGGTATTGATAATAAGAAATAGCAGAATATCTAAAAGTTAAGAATCAGTTGAATTAGGTTGGTTTTTTCTAACTTGCTTTCCTAATATGCTTTTGTTGAGGCTAATATCCATGATGGATGCTAATATCCATGATGCATGTCGGTACAAGGACTCGCAGAAAATATAATTTTCAGCCTCAGTGTTGTTCTTCTCCAGGCTGATAATTCTTATGAGCTTCATTATAAGGAATTAAAGGAGTCCTTTAAATGTAGAGGATAATAATAGTTTTTTTTTAAATCTCAACTATAAAACTTCTGATAAAAAAATTCCATCAGTCCACTCATTTGTGCCTAGGTGACTACCCTATCCATGCATTCTATGAAAATGGAGAAATAAGAAGCTTTGATTCTACTTTTAATCCCTTTTTTTACTGACTGATTGTAAAAACTCTCTAAAATCAATTGTATTCATTTAAGCAGCAACTTGACATGTGACTTTACAAAATGGTACCCTCTACAAAGGATGTGGTATTTGCTTCATTTCCTTCCATTTCTAGCCCCTATGATATTAGTGTATCCCCGCTTAGACTCATTCTCCCAACTTGCACTGGTAAATAGGATGAGTTCCCAAAGAGTGGTTGACTACTTCTCCCCCTCCCCAGGAGTCTAGGGGTAACCCTGGGTGGTTGAGAGATTTCTACCACTATTGATCATGAACCCTCATTTGGTGTCCTCCCTATTGGATATGAGCCTGACTAGATTAGCATTTGCACAGGGAGGGCTAGTAAAGTGGGATGGTAAGTACAATTGGTACATAAAACATTCTCCCAAAAGTCTAGGGCAGACTTTTGCATAAGTGCGCACATGCCCGTGGGGAAAGCAAGCTGAAATTTTGAGTACAATGGTGGCAAGGCAAACATGGAAAATATTTTTGTGTTATAAAAATAATTACACCTAAGGGGCGTTCATGAAGACTTCATAAAAAGAGCAAGGAACTCCAACTAACTTAGAGCTACGAGCTGCATGTGATATGGGGGCATTCCACAAAGGAGAAGGGCATAGGAAGAAAGAGTTCTTTCTTTCCTTTGTGGAGTTTTCATGAAGTTTCCCTTTGGCACAACTCTCTGCTAGGCTCTGAGTGTCTATGCCTTTATAGAATCTTGAAGCTGCCTGTCTTCAGTGTATCTAGATGGTTCTTGGGATGTCTCTCAACAAGAGAGGTATCATCTCCTATTAGTCTACTATCTTCTGGGCTCAATGCCCCACCTCCCACTTGTTGCCTTCCTATATAGGTGAAAGGGTCTGCCTCCTCAAGTTGCTCCTAAGCCTGAAGCTTAGGACTGTTTCAGTGTTGGCCTCACCACTTTCTAACTGACCCAGAGGTGTGTCTGATTCTTTTAGCCATTCTTAAAACAGTTTCCTGTGGAATATCTACTTTCATCCAATGAACTTCTCCCAAAATGACTGGTTCTCACCTAATTCAAACCTGTGACTGACTAAATCAGAAGTCTGGGCCTTCTGTGTTTACATTAATTGGGGCTAGGGATACAGCCCCTCACCTTTACACTAGAATCATAGCTCTAGAATGGGAAATGACTTCAGAGGTCATCTAATCCAACTCTCTTATTTTATAAGTGAATAAGCTGAGGACCAGGAAAGTTAAGTGATTTGCCAAAGGTCACAGGGGTGGGATTTGAATTTAAGTCCTATGGCTCTGGAGACCATGCTCTTTCGACTCCCTCATGATGCCCACCACGCGATACAAAGAAAAGGAAAATACACATATACCCAAAGACAGTGGAATCATTTTATAATTTTGGTACCAGGAAATAGGACTAATACCTCTTTTACAGACTAATACAGTAGAGGCAGCATGCTACGGTATGCTGGCCTTGGAACTGGAATTGGAAGGCCTCATTTAAGGTCTAAGCTTTGCCATTTGTCAGCCACATGATCTTGGACAAATCATTTCATTTATTTGTGCCTCCATTTTGTGCTCTATAAAATAAGGATAATAATAGTGTCTGACCAAACTCACAGAATTGTTGTGAGAACACAAGGAAAAAAATTATATAAATGGATGCTATTATATTAAGCATTCATTAATTCATTTCCCATATTCTTTGTGACTCCATCTGGAGTTTTCTTGACAGAGATACTAGAATCGGTTGCCATTTTCTTCTCCAGCTCATTTTACAGATAAGGACCTGAAGTAAACAGGGTTAAGTGACTTTGCCCTGGGTCACACAGCTAGTAAATGTCTGACGCTGGATTTGAACTCAGCTCAGGTCTTTCAGACCCCAGATATCCTGCTTTCTAGCCACTTTACCACCTAGTTGCCCTATATCAAGCATTTATCATGTGCAATTCTTTTTTATTATTTTATTTGTTTTATTCTGAACCTAAGAAATAAAGCAAGCATTTCCATAATATGACGGAGTAAAAAAAAAAAAAAGATGCTTGTACATGAGACTGCGAATCTGTTATGCATAACTTACTATTCCTTTTAAATATTTAATAAATTTATCATATAACTTTCTTTTTTTTCTCTTTTTCTTCCCTCCCCCCATCCCTCTCTCCTGCCCTGGAGATGGCTACCACTAGATACAAATATGTATACATATGTAGAATCATTCTGTATACACTTCTATTTCTCAGTCCTTTCTCTGGGTGCAGATAACCTAAGAGTTAGTTGAAACAATAATTTTAGTGAAGTAGCAGGATATAAAGTGAATTCACATAAATCATCAGCATTCCTACACATCACAAAGAAGACATCGTAAGAGATATCCAATTTAAAATTAGACAGTATTAAAAAACGTGAGCACATACCTGCCAAAACAAACCCAGAAACTATATGAACAAAATTATAATTAAAAAAAACCTTTTTATGCAAGTAAAAACAGATTTAAATAATTGGAGAAATACTATGTGCAATTCTAACTCAGAGGTTTGAGTGAGGTAATGTACAATGAAACACTTTATAAACTTCAAAGCCTGGTAAAAATGTCAGTCATTATTATCATTATTATAACTATTACTATTATTGAGACTGACATACACCAAAGGTAACCAAATCCACGGAAGCCTAATGTGAAAATAATTATATCAAATAAAAAATTTGGAAACCATATAAAATGTCACTGGGCCAGGGCTCAAAACTCCTGGCAATTCTGACTCAATGACTTCAAGCAAGTCATTCTCTCCTTTTCCTCCTTCTTTAGAAATAATGATGCTTAATGACAGACGGTCGGTAAGCCTCTTTGAAATCTCCAGATGAAAGGTGTGATGTAAATACAAAGGGTTACTAGTAAATCCACTTCAAAAACAAAAGCTTCTGCAATAGATGGTAAGAAGGCCGGTCTGCTGGAAAGGGCCGAAAGAATACAATTATAGTGATCCTGAGCTCAGACTATGAGCTCCTGTCTTATCCCTGAGGATTACAAAGCACTTTGTATGAGAGTATCATCATCTTACAAAGTCTTTGACTGTAAAAAGAGGACGTCCTCACGCCTACATGACCCAAGGAGGTAACGGGATGTTCCAAAGATCTAAACTACACCAGGAACAGCTAGGAAGCGTACTTTGAATTAAGGGGCCCAACTACAGTCATGCATCTTGCTAATGCCTCTTACATATCTCAAACTGAATGTTCCGAAAGGATCTCAGAAGAAAGAAATTCTGATTCCAGAGTCCTAATACCACTTCATTTGCAACCTGGGGAAATTCAGGGCATTCTGGGCCATGTTTCTACTGAGACTCTTCTAGCTCCCCATTCACTTTCCAGCCAGAACTAACTAGGTAAAATTCTTTTGCTATATCCTTCCATTTACTGGCATACTGGTAAATCAGGGATGGGGAATCTGCAACCTTGAGGCCACATAGTGTCTTTCTCCATATGTTCTTTATAGTTCATTGGGGTATTTATAATAGTCAAAATGACTTATTCACTCAAAGTTGTTCTTAAAACAATATTGTTGTTACTGTATATAATGTTCTCTCGTCTAGTACAAGTTCATCCCGTTCACACTCAAAGTTATAATCACTATTGGTGAATTTCCTTCCATCTTATTTTTACTCACTATTTTCCTTCTCAGCCTCTCTTTTTACCCTGTTCCTGTTGCTTTCTCCCCTTACCCTGCTATTCCTTATTGTACCCACTTTCTTTAAAATGATGCCTTCTTCAAAATTAATCTAATCTTGTTTCATGGTCAGCCGGAATTTAAATGAAAAGAGCAGGAATAGACTGTCCATTTTAAATAATGATGGGATTGTTGTTGTCAACTTTTCTCCTCCTTCTGAATACTCTCCTCTCTCCATGCTTTTTCTTTGTTCTCCTACTCAGCCGACCATTCCTCTATCTCCTTTCCTGCTTCTTCATCCAGGTCATGCCCACTAACCTTGAGGGTGTTCCCAAGGGCCTTGGTCTTGGCCCTCTTCTCTTTTCACCATATAGTACCTTGCTTGATGACCTCATCAGGTCCCATGGGTTCAATGATCATTTCCATGCAGATGATTATTAAGTGTGTGTGTGTGTGTGTGTGTGTGTGTGTGTGTGTGTGTGTGTTTGTGTGCATACCTCTGGTCTCTGCTGATCTACAGTCATGCCTCTCTCTAATGCCTCTTAGACATCTCAAACTGGATGTTTGAAAGAGCCTCAAATCCAGCATCTCCCAAGGAGAACACATTATCTTTCAACTCAAATCCTCTCCACCTTCTGGACACCCCTATTACTGGGCACCCTGATCTTCCTAGTCACCCAGATTCACAATTATGATGTCATCCTTAACTCTTTATTTGCACCGACTCCACAGATCCAACTCATTCATTTCACATCATGTTTTGTATATGTCCCCTTCTTTCCACTTATATAGCCACAGCCCTAATTCAGGCCCTCATCTTATATTGACTGGACTATTATTGCAATAGCTTTCTAACTAGTTGCCCCCCAAGTCTCTCCTGACTCCAAATCATCATCTGCTCAGTTGTCAAAGTGATTTTTCTAAAATGCGTATCTGAGTAAGTCACTCCCTTGTCCTCTCATCCCCCTGAACGAACTCCAGTAGTTATCTGTTACCTCCAGGAACAAATAGGAAGTCTATTTGGGAAAACAGAGAGAGACAAAGGGAGCGAGAAAGAGAGAGACAGAGACAGATAGAGACAGACAGACAGACAGAGATAGAGACAGAGAGAGAGACAGACTGACAGAGACAGAGACACAGAGAGAAAAAGAGACAGAGAAAGAGAGAGAGAGAGAGAGAGAGAGAGAGAGAGAGAGAGAGAATACATTTAGTTGTTTACATATTATCTAGGTCATTGGAATATGGACTCCTTGAGGGCAGGAACTGGTTTTTTGGTTTTCTGGTTTTGCTTTGTTTTATTTTACCTCAGCATAGTGCCCTGCACAGAGTGAGTGCTGCATAAATAATCTACTGACTTTGTTTGTGGAAGAAGAAAATATTGGATTTAATCATTCTGCTTTCTGGGTAATCTGAAAAATTCGAGCTCTGCTGTAAGTGATGGGGAAGTACCTAGTTAGTCAAGAGATTAGGCAGGAATGTGGGTGGAACACAACAAGGTTAATAGCTACCCAGAGATTTCTTGATTGAGTAAACTTGGACGTTTTCACTTGGGCAAATATGCTCATCCCAGAGAACCCATGTAGGTATATCCCAGAAATACCTACAGGTATTGGTCATAAGGGTAACCATTATCTTTGTGGCTCCAAAAGAAGAGGTCGAAACAGCATGCCTTAGGCTCCGGGCCTAGTGAAAATCACAGAGAGCTAGCTGATTCTGGGAAACTTTAGGAAAGAAATAGCTTAACAAGTTTGGGTACCTTCCCCCCAGTATGTATCGGCCAATTTTCTTTAATTAAATTGTATTAATTTTATTTATATTTATATTAATTTCTTTAATTAAATTTCATTATTCTTGATTTCCGGCAAACTTTGCAGTGATACTTCAGTCAATTTCTCTTTTCCTTTTAGAATAAACTTTCAGAAATCTAAATTTAATGTCTAGAGAAGGGGCCCATAGAAACAAAAGGGGTCCACGAAGTTGGATAGGGGAAAATATTCTATCTTTATTTTCAGTAACTTTTTATTTTCTTTGTCATCTCATGCATTTTATTTTATGTGTTTAAAAACACGAATCTGAGAAGGGGTCCACAGGCTTCACTAGATTGCCAACGGGGTCCAGGACAAAAAAATGGTTAAGAATTCCTGGTCTAGGGGGAGGTAAGAAGGCAGCAGAGGGAAAGACAGGGAAGAGCTAGCTAGCAAGATATGGTGGAAATAGCTGAAGGCGATTAGGGATCAGGCAAGGCATATCCTTGGGCACCAAACAGATTTGGAGGACAAAGTATAGAACACTAGACACCTTGCATTGTTTCTTAGAAAAGAGTGAGGTTCTAAAGTCTCTCCTGCTATACAAAGTCTGAGAGGGAGTATAGCTTAGCAGATAAGGAGGATCAGAGTCAGGTCAGGAAATCCCATGTTCAAATCATCTCTGATACCAAGTCATTTAACTCTCTTAGTGCTCCAGAAATCCCTTTAAGGTTGAAAGTTGCTCTAGAAGTGCTGATCTGCATTGAGAAGGGGAGTTTCCTCTTGGGAAGTTCCTTAATAGTGTGACCAATAACTCAACAATGAAACCATATATTGGGTCCAAAAAAAAAACCAGAATAAGATACCTTGGATCATTTCAAATAGATTTGGATACTCCAGAAAACCGTAGTGGTCATCAAGGACTATGTCTCAGGAGAGGATTCTTCATAGTATTTCCACCATCACCTAATAGAAACTAAAGCCTCCAAAGCCACAGTCTTGGGCCAATAGCAGCAGCAGCAGAAACACTAATATAACATTTTAAGGTTTGCAGAGCAGTTTACAAATCTTATCTCACTTTATCTCACAGCAACCCTGAGAATTGGTGCTATTATCATCCCAGTTTTACAGATGAAGAAACAGAGGTAGGCCAACATTAACCGATTTGCCCAGTTAGTACGTGTCTGAGGCCAGATTTGAATTCAGGTCTTCCTGATTCTCTTGAAGAGAAAAAAAAAAAAAAAACAAGGGACTCCTTTCAATATTTTAAAGCTTTTGACATGAGATGGAATTTTAAGCAACACAAAACTCAAAAAGTCAATCCACTCTGAGAATATCAAGAGAAAACACCCACACAGAAAAGGCTTTCAAAAAAGAGGGAGGTTATTTTTATGTATTTTTAAAGGCTGAGCTTCTACCAGAGTTGAGACTGAGAGAATTTACAGCTGAGGGAACCAAGGTCCAAGTCCTGGTGTTTAACGGACATAGCAAGTCAGTGAGAAATGCTGTGCTCTGATTAACGTCCAAGGTGGCCAAATGACTTCAAAGAGAGCAGATCAGTCTTTCAAGTTCAACCTCCCTTCCTTCCCAGTCTCTCTCTTTTGTCCTCTCCCTTGAAATACTTCCTGTTTCCTCATCTTGTAATGATACGTACAATGACATACTTGTGGAAATGCCTTGCTTTTATTCATGTTTTCCAAGTTGTTTACTGTTTCTCTGTTGATTATTACTTTTTTTTTTTTTGGTCCTGATCTGTGATTTAATTAAAATAGGGAACTCCCAAAATGGAGACTCTCTTCACAGACGCAGATCAGAAACTCTGAGGTAACTTAATGATCTCCTAAGGAAACTGTTAGGTTAAGTACTTTGCCTATGGTTATATAGTTATTTTATGTCAAATGGGGGGCTTCAATCTTCCCCTCCATGACTCCACATACAACCCACTATTCATTATCCCATACTGCCTCTCTTCTACTAATAGTTATACCCAAAGTGTCAAAAATCAATGTATTTCAGTAGGAAAACACTCAATTCCAACTGTTAGAAAATAAGATAACGAATCTCCAGGGGGCATTGGAGAAAAGAATACCACATCCCCACTCCCTCCACATAAGATTTTCTTGGTAGCTACTGCATAATCTGGATGTGAGTTTAATAACATCACTCTTCCCTAAATCCTCCCTGGTGAGTGGAGAAAGACCTGATCCTGGATTTGTCTTGTCTGTGTATCCAATGGATACACTTTCCAATGGATCACTCCAATTCGACTTCTTTCCTTAGGCAGCTAAGTGTCACAATGGATAAGGGCATTGAAATTGGAATCTGGAAGACCTGAGTTTACATCCTACCTCAGTCATTTACTAGCTGTGTGAACCTGGACAAGTCACTTAACCTCTGTCTACTTCAGTGTTCCCATTGGTAAAATAAGGATGATAATAGCACGCATTTACCTCCCAGGGTTGTTGTGTAAGATCAAATGGCATAATTTTTGTAAATGTGCTATATGAATATTATTATTATTATTCCTGTATAGCAAAATGTGTCCAACATGTAGCCTGTGGGCCACCATTGCCTACAGAACTCCCATGGACCTGAACCAGACTAAAACATAATTGGGGAAAGTTTAACAAAATCAATAAAAATACAATACAACATAGATAATGTTCATTTGTGGTTTTCTAAGGCAATAGGGGTTCATTTCTATTTGAGTTTGACACCACTGACGTATAGCACCTACCCTAGAACCAAGCCATAGTGAATCCCTAAATAAATAATCCTCCTAGTTCCAAACTCAGGTGAAAATGTCTAAATCAGAGATTTCTAACTTTTTGGAACACAAGGTCCCCTTTTTAACATCAAAAATCTCTCTGAGTCCCAGATGATAACAGTGGTGCTATGATTAGCAGCAATTGGCAGAGAAAAGCTGTGATGACAAAGAACTATCCATGAATTCAGTAATCTTTTGAGTCAATTTGCACTTTATTAATCACAACATTTTGTAGCTATAGGAGATTGGAAGTCTATTTTACTTATGGATTCACAGATAACAAGCAGTAACTTCTCTCCAGGCGTCTGAGTCCCACATGTCAGGGAACTACTAGCTCAAGTCATTCCATAATTTGTCTGCTCTCCTAACTGAGAGAAGTTACTGTACATAGAGTTATATTCACCTTTTTCACTAGTTAAATTAGGCAGTGTCTAGGATCTAGTCTCCCTCTAAAAAGTCTACGGCAAGAGTTAAACCTGGCGAAGATTTGTGGAGGGAAATTTTTTGATTGAGGCATCAGAAGAGGAAACTGCTTTACCTTTCTTCGTCCCCATTTCCTTAACCTACTCTTTTATTTTCTTATACTCTGGAAAACACACTGATTATATTAACTCCTCAGAAGTTTCTTAGGAGTCTGTTGCATCTGATGACTGGCCTTGGAATAGGTAGGTTTTCACTTGAGGGATATATTAATCTAGGTAACTCTGACCTCATAATATTATCATTTTTAATGTTTTAATTCATTGTTCTATAAAAAGAAGATAGAGAGATTATTAAAACTGGAATTTTTGTGATATGATTTTTTGGGGAGATAGGGAGAAGAGCAGTGGACCTGTGGTTTCATCAGTCTAAGGAGCTCCTATTATGAAAATTCCTTTCACACATGAAGGTCAGCAGCTTGTCTATAATTTATCATCTTAAAAAAAATTGCCTGGGGACACAAAGGACTTAAATTACATGTCCAAGTTCACACAATTAGTATATGTCAGAAGCAGGATTTCTACCCCTGGTTGGCTCTCCACTATAACGATGATTATTTTAAAGGCATATTGCCCTTGCCATGCATGAATCTTTCTTCAAGTTTTACTGAATTTCTTATTGGCCGTAAGATTTCTTGTAAGCTTAAATGAGCTTTTTTAAGGAACATGATTGTATTACCCCTTTATGTGCCAAAGCAGTGCTAAGCAATATATATTTACATAGTCCCTTCCTCAAGTCACACCTAAATTTGTCTGTGAGTGTGTGGAAATACCCATTCACTAAAACAGTGCAGCACATTAGATTCTCGGAAATTTTGCATCTCTTTAATTTACCTGAGACTAAAGCCATAAAAGCTTTAAGCAAAATAATAATGATGACTATGATAATAGTCATTATCATTGTTGTTGTAATCACCAAAAAGGGATAGCAATAATTCATCATCGAACCATTTTGTTTTTCACTGTTGACTGTTGAATCCTAAGATTCAAAAGCCTAGATGGTATACTTTATTACTTCTATATGAGGCCTCTCTACTTGTCTCTCAATTCAAAATAAAAAATAATTTCTGCAAAAAGCAAAAATCTTCTTTTGTTCTAAATTTCTTTTTTTCCTTTCTTAAAGAACACTGTGTATAAGAAACCCAGAACTCATTTCAGCATCCAGCAGAAAGTGTTTTAAATGTATTGTATAAAATACCAACTATCTTTCGAAATAAGACAGGGTAATGTGGTAAAAAGTACCCTGAACTTGGAGTCTGGGGACCTGAATTCAAGTCTTGACTCCCTTGCTTACTCATTTATGACTCTGGATACTCTATTACATCACTTCCATCTGGAGCACCATGGCATCGTGGGAAGAGTTCTGGGTTTAAAGGCAGAAGTCTCAATTCCAGTTCTGCTGCTTTCTACCTGGAAGAAAGTGTCCTCTTTAGAAAATGAGAATACTAAAGGCTATGTCTGAGATTCCTTCAAGCTCTGAGTTATTAATGATCCTTAATTAGTTAATTAGTGATGCTGGGTTACTTCAGCTGTAAGAAAAGGCTAATAATACCTGAATTACTTACTATCCAGAGATATAAGGAAACTATTTTATTAATCATGAAATCTTAGGTAATTCAATTCAATAAACATTTTAGTACCTACTATGTGCAAAGCAGGGTAGCTACAAAGACAAAAAGAAAAGCCAGTATGTTATTATCACTGTGCAGACGTCTAACATCTTAATAGTCATGTAATGCAACTTCTAACCAGAAACATGAATCCCCTTATAGCATCCACAAGTAATCCCAATGTCCAGTCTCAAAACCTACTATCCTTCCACTGGAAACAGGAAAGTGGAAGTAAACTCAAGCAGTCTGATTCAGAGAAGCTGCAGCTCTACAGTGAATCTAAAACCAGACTTCATCATCGCTTATTTCTTTAGCTTTGGTATGCAGAAAGAATGAGCTCTCTAATTCATACAACAGCACAAGCCTTGATCTCGAGGCAAATGCAGACACAGATGAACACTTTCACAATGAAGACACAAGGAAGGAAAGCCCAGGCCACCGGGCCCTTCCAATCTCAATACATTGATACCCTTGCTCTCACTGTTTAGTGGCAGGGTTGAGGAACCTGTGGCCTAGAGGCCATATGCAGCCTGCACGTGAGCACCTAGAGGGTCACATGTGGCCTCGAGGCCATGGGTTCCCCACCCCTGGGTCTGAACCAAAATTGAGTAGCCCTGTCCTACCAGCTGCCTCTCCCCAATAGTGTTATATCTATTAGATTGTGAATTCCTCAAAGGCAAGAGACTGTCTTTTGCCTTTCTTTGTATCTCCAGAGCCTGGCCCATAGTAGGCACTTAATAAATGCTCATTGCTAATTGACTATCAGTCTCTATTGTATTCCACTTCCCTTCCCTATTCCATCCCACCCAAAGCCAAACCACAACTCTAGGGAATTTTTGGTACATGTTCAAAATATTTCCAGTGATGGGGAACTCATTACCTCCTGATAACACCCATTCTATTTTCAGTCATCTTCAATAGTTAGGAAGATCTGCCTGCTATGTATCCAAAATACGCCTCTCCATACCTTCCATCCCGTAATTCTACTTCTGACCTAGTTCACACAGACTAGCTCTAATGTCTGCCATTAACCTTAACAGGGCTGCTTCCCATTTGGAAGAATTTGCCACCCATCATATAGGTGTAAGGGTGGGAGAGGTCCACCTGTCCTAATTTGAAAGCTGGGAGGTATCAAATGAATTTAGTGAAGCAAAATGCCTCCATTTCTCTGCTATTCCCTGAACTCTTGCCTTTTATCCTCTGGGGCTCACCTTTGGCTGAAATTGCTTTGGCCTTCTGCTCTGATTTTATCATTACCCCATCGATCCTGTTGTTGCGATGCCCTTTTGACCCACCCTGGGCTACACAGATGTGTGCTTTTGGTTTCATCCCTGATGAACTTGTATGTCTTTGTTAATTTGTCTTAGACAACCTGCCCATGAACATCATCAATTGATCTAGGCCCCAGGGCTTGGTACACCAAAGAATCTCGGTTTGAACTTTTCCCCAACTTACCTCCTATCACCAATAAACACTCAGTCCAATATCCATCCACTATCCAGGAAAACATTAAAATACCCTGAGCCTCACCCCGCCCAACTCCTGACTCTGGACTTAGACCAGAACAGGGGGAACAGAGTATCTATCTCTTCCACATGACAATGTTCCAAGTAGGTAAACACTACAACCATGTCACTCCCTAAGTCTTCTCTCCTCCACCTTCATTCTTCACTTTCGTACCTTCCCATTTAGTATTTCAACCTTAATTATAAACATGAATTAATTCTCCCAAGAGCCCTTTAAGCATTAATATCCTGATTAATTATCCTCATTCTACTTTGTCCCTCAAGTCTAAAGAGATATGTGGATTTTTCATGACTTGCCCAAGTTCTCACACTAAACTTATTCAACAGTGAAAACAGCAGGAATCAGGACCAGAGTAGAAATAACATATCTAGAAAGATATCCAAAGGTCATAAATTTCCAGTCTCTTTCCAAGACAGAACTGCAGAGTGCTCTTCTTTTGCTTACAAATAGAACAAGTTAGGTTCTATTTCAAATCCATGGGCTACTCTATATACTTGGGCCTCACCCTTTGAAAATAAGCAATTACCTATTATTGGGGTAGGGCCTAGTTAAAAAAAAAGCAACACATTAAATACTATATTCCTCATTACTCTAGTACTATTCACAAGGGCCCCAATTTGCCTAGCCAGTAGCTCTAAAAAAGATTAATCAGACTTTATATGCATAAGAAAAGACAAAGTACAGTGTTCTTAGCCTTATATTTATATATCATATTGACAGTCTAGCTTTTTGTCAATTTCCCTACAATGGCAGAAATATAAATATTTACTCTAGAAACTAGTAAATATAACAATCTTCAATTAATTTCCTTATCTAAAATGCAGAGAATTCAATCCAGTTCAAAGTGATTCCTGCTCTCAAAGAGTTTACATTCTACTTGGAAGACACAAAATGTTTGTAGGTAACTGGATTCAAAATATATGTGAAGTAATGTCAGGGAAGAGAGAAAAGGACTTAAAACTAGGGGAATCAAAATAGACTTGTATAGGAGGTTGTTCTTCCTTCCTCTATGAGGGAAGGGACCAAGGTTCTACCTAGCTCTGCCAAGGGGTAGAAGGAAGGAGAGACAACATCCCTGGCAACTAATTGCTCAAGGCCCTGAAGCAGGAGATTGGGTGCCATTTATGGGAAACAGCAAGGAGACCAGTTTGGGAAGTGGCCTATATATACATATATGTGTATATGAATATGTATATATAGCATGGTAGTTGATCAGGACAACCCACCACCAGCTGATGAAATCACAGAAGGGGCAGCTATCAAAAACCACAAGGTGTTAATGCCATAAAGTGGGAAAGATTTCCTCTTTGTGACCCCTTTATGAGGTAGAAAGAATTTCTTCCTGGATGGAATTAAAAAGGAAGCTTGACATTAGCTAGCACAAGAGTGAACATACCTCAGGTGGCCTTTTAAAAGCTAGCTTGCCAGACCTGAAGAGAGTTGAGGAAAGAAGCAGCTTCAGGAGACATGACCTTTGGCAGTCTAGAAGACAGCCATCCATGAACGACAAAATCCTCTCTTGAAAGGAGATTGCTCTTTGCCTTTTCCCTCGTACATCTCCCAGAGGGCAGCAGCAGAGAAGAGGATTTCTCTTTCCTCCTCCTGCTTTCTCCATCTTCTGGGGCACTGAAGCTACTTGCCTAATAGGAGACATTATTCACAGAGAGAGTCAGTGGAGATGGTTTTAAGGAGTATGACCACTGACAGCAGAGAAAAGAGCTAGCTCTGGTTTCCAGATTGAAGTAACCCCATCACTTAGGTCCAAGATACAGAGAAGAGTAGTCTCAGAGAGTCCAGCTCAGAAGGGTGAGTGGTCTACGAGCATCAGGAGAAGACAGAGAATATCAGCGCCTTGCAACAACAGAGACATAAATTGTTTTGTCCACCCGCCATTCCTCTAGGTGTGCCTCATGATCAGTGTACACTATGTGCCCACTCTTCCCACTAATGCTGTGTGCCCAGTTTGGAGGAGAAATGTTTGGTAGCTACTGTTCATTTTAGAGAATATTTTTATTTTGCCCTAATTACATCTACTGACTATTAAAGATAAGAATGCCAGTTGAAGCACAGGAACTGAAGTTGTAAAAGTACCTATCTATGGAACACTTTGCTAGGTGTAGCAAATAGAACTCTGGGACCTTAAATTGAGAAGATTACAGTTTAAATCTAGCCTCAAACACTTGATAGCTTTGTGACCCCTGGGCAGGGGACAGAAATCATTTAACCTCTCAGCCTGGCTTTCCTTAACTGTAAAATGGGGATAATCATAGCGCCTACAAGAGAGTCTCAGTGAGAATATGTATGCAAAGCACCTGGCAAGCTGCAAAGGACTATTTACATGTTAGCTATTATTATTATTGCTGAGCATGAGATAGCAGTAACTCCCTAGAGATTCAACCTGTAGCCTATGAGAGCTAGGTTGGTGAAATACCCCAGAAGGGGCACTATGCTCATATGTGTATATGCAGTCTCTAGATAGAATGTAAGCATCTTGAGGACAGGGACTGTTTTATTTTTGTCTTTGTGTACTCAGCACCTAACATAGTGCCTAGTACACAGTAGGCACTTAATAAATGTTTGTTGATTAATCGATTGGGTGATTTCCATAAATCCTATAAAGCTATAAATCCTAAAATCCTACAGCCGTGTGATTATATTTGCCTACTGTTAAAGGTTTTACATATTGACATACCTCAAATTTCATTTCCCTTTATGCCTAAAATACAAATTATCTTCGCATCAAGTCCTGTGCACCTGGGCACACATTTTATAAAACAATGCCCCAAGGACTGGATGCAGGCGCTCAAAAGAAACGTGAGGTGCACAAATTTAGAGACCTCTCCACTCCAAATGTTCATATGGACTATTTGTGCCTGACCTGTAGTAAAGCATCCGAGTTCATGTTGGCCTGGTCAACCACAGTCGGACACCCTCTACCTTGACCCCAACGTGGTGATGTCATTTTGGTCCTCTTTGAGCACGAAGGACAACAGCCAACCAATTACTGTCAGAAAACTGAGACTCAAATAGGGTCAGTGACTTACCTACCCTCTGTCACACAGCTAGAACCTGAGCCCACATCTTTTGTCTTTAAATACTTTGGTCTTTCCTCTTCATCACACTTAAATTATTTTACTTGAACATGTTAATGGTACAGCATGTCTCAATATGTTGTTATTTCTGGGGACCTTTCACCCTGTCAAGAGAGGAAAAGAAGGTACCATTCTATATGGTTCCTCCAAACTCCTTCCCAATCTTCTTTCCCACTGCCTTTATAGTTTCTCATCTTATCCTTCCTGGAGGAACCTAAAAATCAGAGATCCTGGAAATTCTATGCTTGTCTCTGTCCAGTTCTACTCTATCTGGGTCAGTTTGCCTGAATTCACTGCTCTACTCCATTCATTGGTCTACTGTTAATACTGTTTTGTTTTTTTGGTGAGGCTTGGTTCCAGGGGTATGATGGAGTCTGTTCAAGCAGACATTGAAGGGCAGATTGTTAAATTTTCAGAGTGAGCATTTATACCTCAAAGTCAGCGAATGTATAAAGCAGAACTGGATTTATTGTTTTGTCAATTGCCTAGCCTTTAAAAAGTCCTATTAGTAATGCGAATTAAAAGTGAGAAGTGAGTACATTTTTTCCAGGAAGCTAATTATTAAACATTACCAGCACACCCTTATTTGGTACCCATGGGTCTATAATAAAAAAAATAAAAAGAGTGCTGAATCTGGAGACACCTAAATGCAAATTCCTGCTCCTACACCTAGTACCTATGTGATTTTGGCCAAATCAGTTAATCTCTCCAAGCATCATTTTTCTCATCTAATGAGAAATTAGGGGGCTGAACTATAAAATTTCTAATGTTCCTTTCCACTCTAAATCTGTAATTCTATGATTCTGTGACCTATGCTAGATGACTAAGTCTTTCTAATACTCAGGTTCCCTTGGTAGCCAACATCATCACTTCTGGAAGCTGTCTGCATTTAAATAGAAGAATGCCATCTCATTCTTTTCAGATCTAACTGTATGAAGTAGTAGAAAGAGGCTGTGACTTGAAGTCAAGCAGACCTAGGTTCAACTTCTACCTCTGACTCTTACTAGTTACATGTTTGTGCCAAATCACTTTACCTCTCTGTGCCTCAGTCTTCTGTAAAATGAGAAAAATAGTTCTTCCTCATTGGTTGTGCTTTAACACGAAATAATCTATATGTTCTACAAAACTTCAAGCCCTACATAAATATCATCTATTATTTTCCTCTTTTTTTCCCATCTTCAGAACTTTTCCAGCTATCAGCTGTTCTTGCAGGAAAGAAGAAATGACTTATACACTCTTAGTCCAGGGAATAACCATGTCTTTTCCAATTCAATTTCTTATCTTCACCTACTTCAACAGGTATCTTAACTGATTCAGCCACTCTCAAGGTGCTATCATTACAATTTTACAATTGACCTACACAATAATCTTTAAAAAGACACTTTCTACCCAGAGCAAGAACAGGGTCTCATCTTCTGCCATCAACAGGGTAGAGGCTGGCCCTGGAGACACACACCAACGCAGTTACAGAACCATAGCTCGTGTTTAAATTCCTCTCTGACCAGGCACCAAGACCAAAATATGCCCTGCAGTTAAAAGAAGGATTGGCCATCCAAGGACCTCTCCTTAGTCTGGACTCCACAACACAAACTCACCAGTAATGGTTTATCTTTCCAGCATGAGATATAAAATGTCAGCAAGATTCACAGGTTCAAAAAAATGTACAAAAAAGGGAGGTTGATCGGCTCTTTACACCTACACAGCCCCATAAGTTTGGCCCAAGAGCCCCCAAAATTCCCCTAAGCACTTTTATCATTGCATATCGCTCCACAGTTTAGTCAGCCAAAACCATATCCTTTCCCAGTCTTAGATAAATTGCCTCTTGACAAACTGCACAGAGACCAAATACCATCAAGTCCCCAAATGGCAGCAGTTGTAAAATCTCGACCCTGTTTTTCTACTGAGATGAGTAAGATTTTCCTATTTAGTTCAAAAAAATTAAGCACATGTGCAGCATATGTGTATAATACATGTGTACCATCATTAACACATTTAACTAGTCCTTCTGGCAATATATTTCCAGTATTTTTGTTCCTGTCTGCGCTTGAAGTACTCCATTTGAAAACTAGAATTTTTTTTTTAAATGAAGTTTGTGAGCTCACTCTGATTAAAAAGAGAAGTGGCCTTTTGTGCTTTGTAATTCTATTTCATAATGTCAGTGTTGACCAATGCTTTTAGAAGTATTATGGAAATATGAGAATAGTATTAAGAGAAACTACTTTGCTATTTTCATCAAGCTTATACTCCTGTGACAGAGGATCAGATTTCAGAAAACACTGCATCTACCACTTGTTCATAATAATTTGCTTCAACTAAGTTGGGTGGCACAGTGAATAGAGCATGGGACCTGCCAGAATCAGAAAGACTGGCATTCAAATCCAGCCTCAGACATTTACTGGCTGCATGAACCTGGGCAAGTCACTTACCCACTATCTGCCTCAGTTTCCTCAACTGTAAAATGGAGATAAGAATAGCAACTACTTGCCAAGGTTGTTGTGAAGATAAAGTAATAATTGTAAAACACATTGCAACTCTTAAGGCACTATTTAAATAGCTACTACTGTTATTATTGTAATTATATTATTATCATAAATATATATTATTATAAATCATTATGATAAATACAAATCATTTTTCCTGTGCTGCCGCAAGACTTAATTCTGTTTCTAATTGTTAGCAACTAATGTCATAGATTTAGAACTGGAAGGGACCATGGGAGTCATCTAATCTAATCTTTTCATTTTTCTTCAAATGAGGAAACTGAGGCCTTGAGTCTATTAACAAGGAACAAATTCATACATTCCACCTCCATCAGCATTCCTGCACTTATTCAGGGTCATTATCAAGGGAGATTTTTAAAACAATTAGTTTTAGAAATGAGAGTAAACACAAGTATAATATATCCCTTTGCTAGGCTAAACCAACATGTTCTATTTGGTTGTTAAAAAGCCCCTAACGAAGATAGCAGTCAGAAGTTAAATAAACAGACCACTGGGTCAATAACAGATGTGTCAAATACAGAGACAATTAGCTAACATTTTGCTATCAATGGGCATTTGTCCTGATATACATTTCTTGTTTGGCTGCTGCAAAGGGTTGGCTTTCAGGGCAGTCATTTAGCAACTTGAAAATAGTCATCCTAGTTAGTTTGGAGATATCGAATGTCAAACATTTCACTTCTCATTTTTTGGTATGAAACACACTATTCCACCCATTGCCTAAGTGACATGGATAAATTACTGTATAAAATTAACATTACTCATGCTGCTGTTTTTGCTTCCCTGCTTTAGATGTGTATTGGTTTTACTTTCAGTTTTCCTGGTTCCCCGTCTTGCTCAGAAAACAACAAAAATTCACACGATTCCCTATAAGACCAAGAGCTTTGAGACCCTTAGAGGATCTGAGACTAAAAGAATATTAGAGCTAGAAGAAACCTGAGAGAAAATCAAGTCTAATCACCTCATTTTAGAGGGAAAAAAAGCCCATAGTAAATATCCAAGAAATACATTTTTCATCCATTCGCCAAAGATAGCCTTAAAAATTAATCCTGGAGAGAGTATTTCTCAACCAAAAACATCATGTGGCAAGTTAAATAATGCTTTTTAGTTTTCTCACCTCTTTAAACGTTTTATATGGCCCCTTTTTTTGTCCTTTCTTTTTTTTCATTTCAAAAAAATTCATTTTATTTTTAATTTATGGAATAAAACAAGCTCTTTGGAAATAGACCTGATAGTAGTATTGTTGGGTCAAGGGATAGAGGCAATTTAATAACTCTTTGGGCATAATTCCAGATTGTTCTCCAAAATGGAGAGATAATATTACTATTATCATGATTAAACAGGGTGAGCCAAGAAGTCCTAGTGAGATAACTGCCCTCAGACTTTTGGGATACCTTGTATTTGATTCTAACATTTCAGTGGATCATATAAATGTGGTCACTCTTTCAGCCACTGGTATAGAGCAGTGCAGTGGAAAGAGGGCCTAGGCCTGGAGTCAGGAAGCCCTGAGTTCAAATCCAGCCTCAGACATTTACAAGTTGTGTGACCTGGGCAAGTCATTAAACCTCGGTTTTCTCATCTGCAAGATGGAGTCACTAATAGCACCTCCCTCCCAGAGTTATTGTAAGGATTAAATAAGATGATAATTGTAAAGTGCTTTACACAGTGCCTGACACATATTAAGTACTGCAGAAATGTTAGCTATTATTAATATCATTGCAATTCATTTGTGCCTTCTTAGCCTCTAAACTTCTTGTCCATGACTTCTCATAAATTCTCTGCTGAATATCACCTCACAATGCTTAGAGGCCTTCCTCTGGTTCCTTTGATATTTCATATTTCATGGATTCAGCCCGAACCCATAACCATCACTGAAAGCAACAGTCCCTATATAGGGAGAATGAATTCACCATCCTCACAGCCAAGAACACCAACCACTGGCTCACTGCCAACAATTAGCAGATAAATCCTGAGAATAGCAATGTCCCTGAGCCTTCTGACCCTGCTTCTGACCCAGCCCCTGTAGCCAAAATCCAGGGATGGATTCTTTACAGAAGAGGCTAACCAATACCAGACCAACTGCCATCTGTCTACACAGGGAAGGCAAGCTGGCCTACCTGACGTAACAAAGATGCCTTAGAGGGACACATGAGGCGATAATCAGCAAGCCACAGCCTTGACCACAACCTCCTCTCGGAACACAACGGAAACAGTGCAGGCCTCCAGCCTAAAGAGCCCATCCCAGACCACTGGCCCCAAAGTCCTAGACTAAGGCCCTAGAGTCATGGCCCAGAGAAGCCATCCTGTGGAGAAAGGACCTGGCTGCTGCTTCTGGGAACTGAAGCCTTCACCTCCTCAGTAGCCACTGCCACTGAAGACCTGGAAAAGAAACAAAAGAAAGTCAGCGCTAAGTACTTGGCATTGCTGAATGGCTGAACATCAGAAACAGACATGGCTTTATCAGTAGAAATCACCTCAAAGAGGATACGGCACCTTCCGTCTAGCTGCAGCACTCATTGGACTTGCTGACGCAACCTCCCATATGTGTTTTCTCTCCGCTATTAAAATATTACTTCCTTGAAAGCAGGTACTATATATATGTACACACACACACACACACACGTACACATATATATACATACATATATATAAATATATGTGAGTATATACATGTGTGTATTATATATGTGTATATATATGTGTGTGTATTGGTGCATGCATGTGTATCTATATGTGTGTACATGTATATGTGTGTATATACCTATACATGTATTTTGTATATGTGTGTGTGCACACATATACACGTATGTATATTTATTTTATATATAACATTTATACATGTTATATATAATCACCCCAGAGCTTATCACAATGCTTTGCACATAGCAAATGCCTAAGAAATGCTTTTTTCAACCATTCATCCCAATACGACATGTGGACTCCGCATCTACCACCCCTTGTCCTTACAACATTGCTGGCCCACCTTCTTTTCTGGTCACATATGTCCTTTATTACTTCTGTTACACTGCTACATGCTCACAAATCACCATTGGCAATATACTGTACCCTACTTTCAACAACTTTGATGGAGCTAGCTTGAATCCATGAGTACCCACTATTAAATTTTCAGTGTGAGCATTTACACCTTGGAAATCACAAATTCTACAAATTAGGGTTTGATTCAGGGTTTTCTTGGTTGTCTAAACTCAAGACTTAAGAAAGTGTTAATGATACAGATTAAACTTAAAAGTGTGTCCCTCCTACATTTTTTTTTGGAGAGGCATTCACCAATACACCACTGGCTACATGCCTCTTGTATGTAAAACACCTGTGCTTAGGGATTGATTAAATAATTCAATTAATGCATCCAACTGCATTCATAATTTGAGTGATATGTCTCCTTCATCCACTTGATTTTTCCTGTGTTAAAATCATTCCTGTGCAGGGATCGTTGAACATTATTTCCCTGGTAGCAGCTATCAAAAATTTATACAATTTTTTTTAGTTAATAAGCATTTATTTTATTTTCTTCCCTCCTCCCTCCCTCTACTCTTCTGGGAAAGATAAGGCAAGAATTCACCTACCAAAGTGCAGGACAAAGTCCAAGTTTCAGGCTGAAGAGAGATGAGAATAATGAAAATTAATGATAACGAAAATTATTATTAATAATAATACCCCAGATTTACTTAGTGCTTTAAGGTCCATGAATTACTTTCCTCATAATAACCTTGTGAAGCAGATAGTGAGAACACTATCATCTTCATTTTACAATTGAGGAGACCGAAGCCCAAAGATAGTAAATTACTTTCCCAGAGTTACTTAACTTGATCCTGGGAGGCCCTTCATAAAGTTTAATTGGTAAGTACAATGACACTTTGAAATCACAGCTTCATTTCTAGGCACTGTGGAACCAGCTTAAAGCAAGAACTCTGAAGGTCCACTTTTCTGTACAATTGTCATGGCCTTCCGTAAACCTCAGGCTACTGCATATTGTCCGGAGGAGGAAGTAGCTTGCTTCACATTATGTTCACTGGGCATTATCTATTATGGCATTACATGTGTTATCTAGTGTCTAGACTAAATGTATGAGTCAATAACCTCCACATATCTCTCTCTTCCACCTCCCTGGCTCATATGGTTTATTTAACCCTCCATTTACTCACTCATGTTTAAACATCTTAGCTTGACCCACCTTACGCTGTAGCTATGATATCAGGAGTCCCAAGGAAATTATTTGGAGCTCCTAAAATTATGCACATATACCCACACACTAAGAGGCAAGCAAGCATATTATTAAAGGTTCAATATAAACATACGTTGAATCTTTGTTGCTTAGTCACCACTTTTCTGCAAATGAACTGGAAGTTAAAGGAGTCCTGAAGACAAAAAATGGGATAAAAAATAGCTGACATCTATATGGGGCTGTTAAGAAGCAAAAATTCTGAAGACATGACTTCAAGTAGTAGAATACAATTATTTCTTCCACATCATGACTTTCCCCACTGTGGCTTCAACGTATTGAGGGTCAGCATGAGAAATTAAATGGGAACTTGGGGGGAGTTTTGTGAAGCCACAGATGACACGCAAAAACCAGCAGATGACACAGGAAAAGTGTGGAAACTCAGAAATGCATAAAATATGCATATACTATTGTACAATGTCAATACACTTTATCTTGTAATACCACAATAATTCAGACTTCTCTGGTACAAAGAAAGAGCCAAAAAATTTTATGTGAAATTTTCGAATCATGGGGGCACCACAACCCAAAACCCCTGTGATATGGAAAAGATAACTATATAGTTATGATGCAGGGAGCCTAGGCAGCTGGTGGTGCAGTAGATAGAGCGCTGGCCCTGGAGTCAGGAAAACCTGAGTTTAAATCTGGCCTCAGGTACTTACTTGCTGTATGACCCTGGGAAAGCCACTTAGCATCTCTTTGCCTCGGTTTCTTCATCTGCAAAATGGGCATAATAATACCACCTATCTCTTAGGGTTGTTATGAGGATCAAATGAGGCAGTATTTGTAAAGTGCTTAGTAGATCTCTTAATACATATTAGGTGCCATATAAATGCTAGCTAGCATTTATTTAGGGGAATTATGCATCAGATTTTAGAGATGCATTTGGTCTCTCCTGTTGGTCCCTCATCGTTTAGTAGCACATGTTCTCCAGAAGACTAGAAGCATGGTAGATTTGCCAACACAGGGAAATAATGAAAGGCATCCCACACATAAAATGTATCTGTCCTAGCAATATTTGTTGAAGGACTTTTTATAGCCAGTTGAGGCTTTTGATAAAGGATCAAAAGCACGGGCACCAGGGATTTTTCTTCTAGGTGCTTCTGAGAATACGTCACGCTTTAGATATATAGACTGAGTCTCGTGCCAACCATCTGTGTCATGGAACTTCAGTGTCCCCAGAGTAGTTTGTGACATCGAACAGTGCCAAAAAAAAATTACTTTTAAACTTTCCCTTCATAATATACGTAGCAATGGTGAGGTGAGGTTGCAAACAGAATTGTCCAGCCACTCCTATTTGCCCCTCCACCCTGCCACTGATTCATTCCCTGAATGAATATTCTGGTATAAAAATTCTCTCCTTACTTGGGGAAACCGTAACAAAAGAAATCTCTAATTGTCTAACTTTCTAGCTCTGAGTCCCTAGCCAGAGATGATACTCTGAAAATCATCTTTCTCACTTCCTTTCCTTGGATGCACCCCATCAACTCCCTCATCCCAACTGCAGCCACAGTAGTAAATATCAAACTAAAATGCCTTTGTTTGACAATTTATAGAGAAGGGAGGGAAGAAGGGAGAGAGGGAGGGAGGGAGGGGAAGGATTGAAGGAGGAAGGAAGGAAGGAAGGAAGGAAGGAAGGAAGGAAGGAAGGAAGGAAGGAAGGAAGGAAGGAAGGAAGGAAGGAAGGAAAAGTGGGAGGAAGGAGGAAAGGTGGGAGGAAGGAAAGGAGAAAACAAGCATTTATTAAACACCCACTATATGCCAGGCACTACACATACAAACAAAAATAATTATAGTCCCTGCCCTCAAAGAACCACAAAGAACAACAAACCAATGGGAGCTTAAAAAAATAAAGAAAGAAAAAGAAAAAAGATTTTCCCTGTTCCCAGAAGAAAACGCTTTGGGCTTCTGAGATAGAGTCCAAAGGGAGAAAAGATATACAGAATTACGATGTTGGGTGTCTCTAGTCTGAGTGATTTCAGCAATGCAGCATCTATCCCAACACCTCTACCAATCCTTCCTCCCAGAGTCCTGGCCTTCATCCTTATAGTGGTTCCCTCTGCCTCAGCTTCTGCTGCCACAGCTCCATCCCACTTCCTCTCAGCACCTCCCCCTCAAGATCAATATGTCCATCATCCTATTACATCCATCATCATATTACAATGGTCTAAATTTAGGAAAATAAAGTTCAGTAGGGATAAATGGGATCTTGAGTTCAAAAAATCAACTTTGCAAGTGTGGCTAGACAATATTTTCCATGGAAAAGATTAGAAGGTACATTGTAAGTTCAATAGGAGTGAAGAGTAGTGTCCAAAAAATGTTTTAATCTAATTCCGTGTTGACCTATCGTCTAGATTAGTATGAGGAAGATGTCGTACTGCATTACTCTTCCCTTGAGGACACCATCTGGCATATTACACCCAGTAAGCATCCAGAGGAGCATGCTCAGAAGGGAGAGAAGACTGAAGACCATGACATGAGGATCAGCTGCAGATACAGAGAGCATTTAAACCAAAGAAGAGAAGACTAAATGGGGACAATGTAGAAGCCCAGAAATATGTGAAGAATTGTTACATGCAAGAGTGGTTAAAATTGTGGGTCAGCTTGGACGGAGACCACATAACCAGGAAAAAAGAACAGAAGTTGAATGGAGACAGATCTGGCTTAGTGTAAGAGAAAGCATCCCAACAATTAAAGCTGTCCAAAAGTGAAATGTGCTGCCTTAGAAGGTGGTGGGTTCCTTGAGAGAAGAGACTATCTTGCTTTTCTGTTTATATCCCCAGCATTTAGCATAATATAATACCATTATGTGTTTAATAAATTCTTTTTCTTTTTGTCACAAAATTATAGCATTTTAATCTTAACCATTATAAAGCAAATGGATAATGGAACCTAATTCCATACTATATAAATTCTAACTTTATTTCCATTTTAAATGTGGCTCAAACCACTAAAACATTAGTAGTTTTACAACCTTTGGATTATGGAAATACGTATTTTTTGAAATAAAAGCTACCAAAGCAACAATGGAAGAAAGCCAAACTGTTTCCATGAAAGAAAATAAAAGTGGAACATTGTGAAGTTTTAGATACTCCTCTTTCCATTTCTTCTGATCAACCTGCCAATTCAATATCTCGTTCAATGTTGACATTGAACAAACATCTAACTAGTGTCCATTGATTCCAAGTTAGTGGATTCACGTATTCACTAGAGGTCCTAAATGAGGAACCATAGGATCCCTCGCGGACATTTCTTTTCAGTTATCTGTTGCTCTACATGGTCACTGAGGTCATTTCTAATTCTAAGAAGCTGTAATTCAGTGATTTTAATTTTTTGCACCAACCTATGAAATACAACATACCAGATGGACAGGTTAACTTACAGACTACAAGAGAAGGTCTGTATGTCAAAAATTACATACTTTCACCACAACCAATTGGGCAAAAGTGGGCTACTTTGAAAAAGTTCACTATTGAGAGGGGACACAAGCTAAAGATGACTGATTAGGGAGAAACAATGTAGCCCAGATTACTTTCCCCCCCGCTCCTTTCTCCATCAAGGAAGATCACAGATGAGCACCAGACTGTGTAGTGATCAGAAATCAAAGGAGAAACTATAGTGGGTTATCTTTTCATCATAAGATCACAAATTCTCTGCAGAGGCAAGTGACTAAGAAAGTAACTGTGGAACAGGGTTAATCTAAGAACTGAGAAAAAAATCCCCCAAGTAGAAGAGGGCCTCAGCAGTATTCCTCCAAAACAGAAGAGAGAATCTCAAAGTCTCGAGAGCAGAAGAGGATCTCAGCACTATCAATCTGACCCAAGCAGTAGGTCAACAGATAAAACAGTCCAGGATCATATAAAGCCACTCAAGTCCTACCAAAAGTGCAAGGAGCCTCACCCAAACAAAACATAAAGCCCCAATCCAGGAAATAAGGCTGGAAGAATGATTAAATGAACAAAAGTAAACAAAGAGCAATTATGACATAAGGGATGGTCAAAAAACAAATTCCAATAATGAGAATAACTAAAAAACTCAAAAACAAACCTCAAAGAAAAACACACCTTTCCCACAAAATTTATTAGAATTACTAGACGAAATGATGCAAGAGTTTGTTCTTGTTGCTGTTTCAGTCTTTAAATGACTTTATAAATTCAATGAGAACACACTAATGCACTGTTGGTAGAGTTGTGAACTGATCCAACCATTCTGGAGAGCAATTTGGAACTATACTCAAAGGGCTATAAAACGTGCATATATTCTTTGATCTAGCAATACCACTTCTAGGTCTGCATCCCAAAGAGATCCAAAAAAAGAGAAAAGGACTTATTTGTACAAAAATATTTACAGCAGTTCTTTTTGTTGTGGCTAAGAATTGGAAATTGAGGGGATATCCATCAATTGGAGAATGGCTAAAAAAGTTGTGGTATATGATTGCATGGAATATGATTGGGACAAGCAGGATGCTTTCAGAAAAACCTGGAAAGACTTACATGAACTGATGTAAAGTGAAGTGAGCAGAACCAAGAGAACATTGTACATAGTAACAGCAATATTGTATAATGAAGAACTGTGGATAACTTAGCTATTTTCAACAATACAATTCAAGACAATCCCAAAAGACTCATGATGAAACATGCTGTCCCCCTCCAGAAAAAGAAATGATAGTGTCTGAATACAGACCAAAGCATACTATTTTTCCCTTTCTTTCTATATATTACCCAGCAGGAAAAGATAGAAAGAGAAAAATCCTTTTAAAATAACAACAAAGTATGCAATATACATACTAAGATATGCAAAGTAACTATGTAAATACAACAAAATACTCTTTACCCAAAAAATAGAAAGATCTAAATAATTGAAGAAATATTAATTTCTCTTGGATAGACTCAGCCAATATAGTAAAAATGACAATGCTACCTAAATTAGTTTACTTATTCTGTGCCATACTAATCAAGTTACCAAAGGATTGCATTACAGACCAGAACAAAATAAAAATTCATCTGGAAGAACAAAAGGCCAAGAATCTCAAGGGAAATAATGAAAAAAAATGAGGAGGAAAGGGGCCTACTAGTACCAGATATCAAACTACACTATGAAGCAGCAATCTCAAAATGATTTGGTATTAGTTAAGAATCATATAAGTTGATCAGTGGAACAAATTAAATACACAATAGTCTGAGCACGGTAGCCTAGTGTTTAATAACCCTGAAGACCCCAGATATTGGGGTAAGAACTCATTATTTGACAAAAACTTCTGGGAAAGTTGGAAGGCAGTCTGGCAGAAACTAGGACTAGACCAACATCTCACACCTTACACCAACATAAATTCCAAATAGATAATGACTTGGACATAATGGGTGACATCATAAACAAATTAGAAAAGCAAGAAAGATCAGATCTATAAGAATGGGAAGAGTTCACGACCAAACAACGGAGAGAGAGGATCACAGAAGACAAAACAAACAATTCTGATTACACAAAATAGAGTTTTTACACAAGTAAATTCAATATACCTGATATTAGAATGAATTAGAAAAAAATCTTTGTAGAAAATTTCTCTGACAAATGTCTCATTTCCAGTATATCCAAGGAATTATTTCAAATTTATTTTTTAAAAAAAGAGCTATTCACCAATTAATAAATGGTCAAAGGATATGAATAGATAATTCTCAGGAGAAGAAATCCAAACTATCAAAAACCATATGAAATGCTTCAAACCACTAATAATAACAGAAATATAAATTAAAGCAACTCTGAGATTTCATCTCACACCCAACAGAATGGCGAAACTGACAAAAAAGAAAAATGACAAATACTGGAGGGACTCCAGGAAAACAAACACATTAATACAGTGTTGGTGGAGTTGTTAATTAATCAAGCCATTCTGGAAAGGAATTTGACACTACGCCCCCAAAAGTTATTAAATCGTGCATCTTTTTTGACCCAGCAATATCATTATTATCATTATACCCCAAAGAGATCAAAGAAAGAAGAAAGAGCCCTACAAGTTCAAAAATGTTTATAGCAGGTCTTTTGTGATCATAAAGAACTGGAAACTGATAGGGTACTCATCAATTGGAGGATTCCTGAACAGATTTTGATATATGAATATAAAAGAATGCCATTTTTCAGTAAAAATTGTAAAATGGTTGGTTTCAGAGAAACCCAGGAAACCTTACATGAGCAATTCAAAGTGAAGTGAGTGGCACCAGGAGAATAATTTACACTCTAACATCAACATTGAGAAAAAAAGAAAGAAAGAAAGAAAGAAAGAAAGAAAGAAAGAAAGAAAGAAAGAAAGAAAGAAAGAAAGAAAGAAAGAAAGAAAGAAAGAAAGAAAGAGAAAGAGAGGGAGGGAGAGAGAAAGAAAGAAAGAAAGAAAGAAAGAAAGAAAGAAAGAAAGAAAGAAAGAAAGAAAGAAAGAAAGAAAGAAAAAGAAAGAGAGGGAGAGAGAGAGAAAGAAAGAAAGAAAGAAAGAAAGAAAGAAAGAAAGAAAGAAAGAAAGAAAGAAAGAAAGAAAGAAAGAAGGAAGGAAGGGAAGGAAGGAGGGAAGGAAAGAGGGAAGGAGGGAGGGAAAGAGGGAAGGAGGGAGGGAGGTAAAGAAGGAAAGAACGAAGAAGGGAGGGAGGGAAGGAAGGAGGGAAGAAAGGGAGGGAGAGAGGGGAAGGAAGGAAGGAAGGAAGGAAGGAAGGAAGGAAGGAAGGAAGGAAGGAAGGAAGGAAGGAAGGAAGGAAGGAAGGAAGGAAGGAAGGAAGGAATAAAACAACTTTGAAATACAAATTCTGATCTATTCCAGGAGTCTTATGATAAAGAATGCTAACCACTTCCTAACTACCAAGAGAGGTAATGAATTCATAAACGAAATGAGACACTCATTTTTGGATATAACTAAGATGGGAATTTGTTTTGCTTGACTATATTTATTTGTTACACTTGGGGAGAGAGGATTTGAGGAGGGAAAGTAAAACAATTAACAGCTAAAAAATGTAAAAAAAAAATTTAAGTTCAAGATTAGGGTTTCAAATTAAATTGAAAGGACTCAAGGTAAACCAGTTTGTACAAAGACAATGGGCCTGCTATGGCTGAATGTTGCACCTCAGTGTACCCTGATCTAGACTCATGCCACAATTTAGAGGCATCTAGGTGCAGAATGATTAGACTTCTGGCCTTAAAATCAGGAAGACTTGAATTCAGTCTTGCTTCAGATGCTTATTAGCTTTGTGACCTTGAGCAAATCATTCAATCTCTCTCTGATCAGTTTTCTCATGTGTAAATTAAGATAATAATAGCACTTACTTCAGGTTACCTCTTGTGATGATAAAATAATGAAACAGACACAGAGTGCTATGAAACTCTTAAAGCAGTATAAAATTATAGCTGCTGTTATTATCATCATCATTATGATTAGCATTGATGGTTTCCATTATTATGGCAAGGTTTGAAATGTTGTAATTATGTAATAATTCAACCCAGCAAGTTGTAGAGACAGCTACCATAGATGGAAGGGCAACTTTGTACTACCCCAAGCCTCATTCCCACTGTTAAGTACTTTACCTAGGATCAGTAAAATACCAGGAGAAAAGATATGCAAAATATTAAATCCAAACATTCATTCAATAGCTATGTGTAAGTATCTGCTACATGAAAAGCATGATGTATGACAGGCACTTAAGGAGATTCAGTGATACCTTCATGCCATTTGTAATCTAGCCCAGACATTCTTAATCTGGAGTCTACGAACTTGTTTAGTTTTAATATTTTGATAATTATCTTTCAATGTAATTGATTTACTTTGTAAGTGATGTCTTATTTTCTACATTTAAAAACATTTTTATTAGTAGGAATCGTAACTTTCACTAGACTGCCACGGGGTTTTGTGACACAAAAAAAGGTCAAGAATCACTATTCTAACGGGAGAGATGATAATCATACAAAAGATGTGAAACATATGCAATGATTAAAATAGTGTAAGATAAAATAGAATAAGTATAATCAAGGTACAATGTGCTATTCAAAGCCAGAGGAAGACCATCTTCTCCATACATGAAGTGAGGAGCTACCCAAGAGCAACTCTATCTAGTTTTATACCTCCTTCCTTCTAGATAAAATATATATATATATACATATACATATATATAATACATACCCACATATGTATAAACATGTATATATATTTGTGTATGAATGTATCTCCAAACATCTCACATAGGCAATTTATGCATAACATGGATTACATTTGACTTCAAAGGCATCCAAGGGAAGGCGACTGACAGCTGGGCAGAGAACATACCCATCTAGAGTTCTAAGAAGCTGCTACCTCCAACCATTGCTCCCAGAAGTAGGATACCAAAAACTGAAAAATATTAGCAGAGGGGACACTGAAGAATGCAATACAGAAGGGGACAACTTCATCATTATCTAGTGCTCTTCGAGGCTTAGTTGAAGTGCGACCTCCTTCCCAGAGTCTTTCTTGATCTTCCCAGCTGTTGGCTTCCCTGTCCGTATCACTGTGTATTGATTTTTTTTAATATATCCTGTATTTACATCTCTATGAACATGTATGGATACAATAGAATGAAAACTGCTTGAGGTCAGTGACTGTGACTCTTCCTTACTTGTTTTCCTAGCACCCAGCACAGTGTCTGGCATAGATTAAGCATTTAATAAATGCTTGAAAAAGCATTGAACTAAAAATCAGTAGACCCGGGCTCTAGTCCCAGTACTCCCTGCTCTGTGTGACTTTTTACAAGTGACTTATTCTTTTCTGGACCTCAGTTTCCTCATCTATAAAACAGGAAGTTGAAATAGATGACCTCTATGGCCCCTTCTAGCTCCAAAATTATATAATTCTTTTTTTTCTTTCTGCTCAAAAGCTTACAAATTCAATTCTCTACTGACTATGAAATAGACTCATTTTGTGATTGTTCCCATACTCTTCTTTGCTCTAGATTCACATATTTTCTTGGGGTCATTTGAATGGGGATGTGGATTAACCAAAAGCAGATAAAGTCAGCTCCCGCAACCCTCAGCCCTATTAGGCCATCAGAAAAATTAGGGAAAGGAATATCTGTAGGGAAAAATTTGAGCATAAATTTAATTCCAGCCTGAGCTGGATGAAGTTGTACTTTTGAGCTTCTGCATCTGTGTCCTCAGTAGGGAGTTATCTGGCTAGGCGTGTGTTTTCACATCTGTCAGCTAAATCTGAGACCTAAATGAGAAATGTAGGGCCCAGAAGCATCATGCAGTTTGTGGCCCTCCCTGGAAGACATTGGGTCAAGAAAGCAATAAATGAATTACCAGGAGACACAATGAGAGCATTTTCATGTACAACTTTAGATCCTTTTCCAATACTGTTTCTGTTCCATAAAGGGAACATGTACCCATTTTCTCCAGGCCACTAAAACTAGATACATCTGGTATGAAAAAAGTAGATATGGCTTTTTCTTTTGAATGGCATGAGTTCTATATGAGCATACTAGAAGAGAAATTCCCAGCCTACTTTAAGGTAAAAATTGAAATCAGGCCCACAAAGACAAGAGATACCCAAGTCTTTGTCATCTACTGTATATCAAACACCTTAGGCTTTCCAGAGGAGTGCGCATCCCTTTGTGCAAAAGCAATGACCGTTACAACAGTTATTTGACCAAAAGTCAAAGGTCTCATTGATGAGGAAACTGGGGAGTGGGGGGAGTGGGGAGTAACTTGGGTAGGATCACACAGCCTAGACTGAGGCTAAGAACTTGGAATAGATCTCCCATCTCTACTATTCCATGCTGTAGTTTAACCACTGAAACGCTCTGGCCCCCAGAACAGAAATGCTACGGTACAGGTTGGTAATCAGTGCCTCAACAAAGCAGGAGCCCAATGAGCTTTTCTATCAGCATCTATGTGCCCTCCGTCATTCATGAAGGGCCATGGGTTGGGGATGGCGATACGCAGTGGGTAGAGCATCAATCTTGGAAAGCATTGGATTCAGATCCCGCTTTGGCAATTTACTAGCTGCGTGGCCCAGGACAAGTCAGGTAACTTCTCCGAGACTCAGTTCCTACATCTCTATAATGGGAGCAAAAAGGGCATCTACTTTACAGGGTTGTTTGAGGATCAGATGAGATCATCTACATTAACTGGTCTGCAAATCGTAAAATACCATGTAAATGTTAATCCAGTCTGACTTAGTCCCCTGACAGTAAAATGGGCACCTTGGGCTCTCTTTCAGAAGAGAATAAGCTATAGAAGAGATTGGAAAGGATGCTGGATTTAGGATCAAATTTGGGGACTTTTCTGCAAGGGAGATCACAGAATCATTGATTTGGAGTTGGAACATACCTCAGAGGCCATCGTGTCCAACCCTCTCATTTTACAGACCAGGACCTGGAGCTTAAGTGACTTGTCCAAGGTCATACATACATCTAGTAATTGTAAGAGGTAGGATTGGAATCCAAGTCATCCTCACTCCAAGACCAGCACTCTATCTACTGCACCACTCTCAGTCCATTCTGCTGGGATGTTCCCTCCCTTCCTTTCCTTGACCATATTTCCACCAGAATCCTTTGCACCACCGTCCCCATCCAGCCCTGATGATGTTACTACTGAAAATGAAATCAGCTTCAAACGTGGCTGCAGCTGAGCCTTACTCATGAAAGTCCTTTCTGTCGTCCATTCAGCTTGAAAAGAGAAAGCATTACTTCAGATGGGAGATATGGGGATTATGGGTCTTCCTATAGACCTCCTCTGTCAGAGTCTCGATCATTTGAATTTACTGTACACGAATTTAGGGTACATCATTTGAATGTAGTGTACATGCGAATGTGTGCTCAGCACATATGAAGAGAGCTCTTTAGGAACTAGTGAGAAACATTTTCAATCCCCTCCTCCTAACCCCAGGAAGCCTACACTAACTGGGCTATCCATGTTCTCCCCTCTGCCATTCTCTCCATCTCCTTAAGCTCAATTTTTGGGTTACCCGGACTTTAAAGGGTATTTAAAATAAAACCTAAATTGCTACCTTATGTTTGGGGTGAGTCAACACCCAAGTTTGGCATCTCTCCTTTCAGAGTGAGATTTGAACAAACCCACGCTGCTGCACAAGTGGAAAATTGGTGTTGCATCACAGATTCTGTTGGGATCACCACATTTGGAATTCTAGGTTCCTTCTCCCACAGATTCAAATTTAGCCCAGCCCTTGAGAGCGGCTCTCTGCTCTCTGACATTCAAAATATTATTTAATTTAAAAAAAAAGAGCATGGGGGTTTGTAGGCAATTTGAACTGAGACTACGGGTGTATTATTACTGACTAACTCCTGAATGGTTCGATTTTAGTCAGCAGACTCATGGTCACAGCCTCCGCTTAGTTTCCCAAACCTCTTCTTTTTTTCAATCCAACCACAGAGAGCACCAATAATGATAAGTGCTCTTTTATTTGCGACCACCAAAGAGTAAGCAGTTTTATTTTCTATTAATGATATCTCTCACTCTAAGTGAAACTAAACGTGCTAATTTCAGGTTTGCATATATCTGTGGTAGAAAGAGAAGCTGTGGTCCCATCCAGAGACTACTTTAGGGCTTCAAAGGGCAGTGATAGTCTTAGAAATCTTATACTTTTTTGAAACCAGATTTCATGCTTAAACTTGATCCACAAATGGATTTCTCCTTTCAGGTCTCATTAACCACTTGTCAATCAAAATGAGAGATTTCACTGAGAAGTGTATTTTGTTCTTCTTTTACATTCAAACCCGACTCACTGATAGTAAGACCTGTCAATCAATCAACAAGCTTTCATGAAGCATGCCCTATTTATCAAGGACAATGCTGATCACTAGTGACAAAAGACAAAAATAAAACAGCCTCTCTCTCAAGAAGTTTATAGTCTAATGGGGGGACCGACATTTACACATATACAGTATATACACAAAATGATTACAAGGTAGGTTTGGGATGGGGGAATAATGAAGGCTTAACAAAGAAAGTAGAACTTAAGATGAGACTGGAAGGAAACCAGGGCTTCCAAGTGATGGAGCTGAGAAAAAGTGTTCACTGCAGGTATGGGGTACAGCTGACACAAAGGTAGGAAGATGGAAGGTAGCATGTCGTGTGTGTAAGACTTCAAGTAAGTCAGTGTGGCTGGACTGTGGAGTTCCAGGAGGGGAGTACAGTGTAAGAAGCCTGAAAAGGTAAGAGGTGCCCATATTGTGAGGAGCTCCAAATGTCAAAAAGAGGAATTTAGACTTGCCTCTTAAGGCAAATAGGGCACAACAGGAGTTAGTTGAGTTTGGACAGAGAAGGTGATATGATCAAGTCCAGGGTATAGGAAGATCACCTTAGCAGTCCATGGAGGATGGATTACAAGGCGGATTACAATTAGTTATCGCTTGAGGCAACAATGCCAAAAATAGGGGGCCATTGCATTTCCTGGGGGAAAGATGATGAGGGCCTGGACATATTAGGTGGCTGGCTCTGTGAGGGGTATGGAGGAGACATGTTGCTTTTACTATTTTAATTTTCTTCTCTTCTTAAAGATTGAAATCCTAAATGCTTAATATTGGTCTTTGGTGTTCTACGTGACATTATGTGACATGTGACAATGTGAACATTACAACATGTGTAGAGAATAAACAGAGAGACTTTCTCAAAATAGCATACATCAGCAGCCATCATTCAACCTCACTCATTACCCCCACATTCCCAAGAGTCTCATACATACAGGATACATGACCCATGAGCCTTTTCCAGGGTGTGATAGTTCTGAGCACATAAATGCAATGGTTATGGGTTGTTGGGGTTTTTTTTTACCGTCTTTGTTCTCCAAGCTCCACCTCCTCTCCGCCCCTCACCCCTCAGCCTGTCCACTAATGCTTAAACAAAAATAAGAGACACATTGGCCCATTCTAACAGCTTTTAAATGCCAACCCTTGCCACTCTCTCATCTTGAATGATTTCTTTCTGACATTGAAAAAGATGTTTACAATGTGATAACAACATATCCCCTCTGTTCTCACAGCTAACAGCTATAAAAGCAAACACCTTCGGCCATCTCTGTTGAGCACAGTTTACGGTATTGGTCCCAATGGAATAAAAGTACTCCAGGGCTCAGGAAAGAAATTCTGGTATAATGGACCCATTGACCTCCAACTGATCTTGCTACTTGGTGTTTTTCTCTTCTACTCTAAATCTGGAAATGTGCTGTCTGGTCAGCAGTAGTTTGAGTCAGAGACATAAATGTTCTAGATGCCAAGAGAGCATGCCTGTGCTTGCAGGGCATTAGGAAGCACTAACTTGTAAACCAGAGTCCAAATGCTGATCTGAGTACCGAGTAAGGCACCTTTGTCATGCAGCCAGGCAGCAGCTGTGTGCATTGCAGACACTGTGGGTGTTTGTCCGTCTGCTCACTCAGCAGCTGTCCCTGCCACTGGCCTGAGTTATTGTCCTATACAGAGCAGCCTCTCTGGGAGAGTATCCCACAAAGGGTCTCAATGTGTACAAGACAGTAGATTGGGCCACATTTAAAACACTCCTTTCAAAATAACATTACTCTTAAGACATTCTCTTCCATAGGGCATAGAGCTTTATCCCCAAAACCTTGTTAAAGAGGAGAGTGTAGACACAAAAACATGTGTAATGTTTGTAATTGAATAATTTAATAGCGTCTACAGCCAACTATTTGAAAAACGACTACAGAGACCAAGAATTTTGTGAGAAAGTTATAAATCTTTTTAAGCACTGGCATTCAGTCGCTAGATGGGGGTTTCCCTCCGAACTCCTTTTTAAACCCTGGGTATTGTTTTTATTTACTCTGATTTTTACTTATTAGTAAAGTTTACTTATTAGTAAAAATTCCATTTTAATGTTATTTCTATTAAGGGTGTCTTTGTGTATTTGTAGTCTGACTGTATTTGTAAATTATATCATTATCCTTCCAGAGAGTATCCTATAATACTACCAGCAAGAAAAAGTAAGTTTTAGATTATATTATGTTCCACATCATGCTTCATTATCTTACTCATCTGTCCTCTTTAAGACCATCTTGACATCCACCCTGATGCTGTCCTCCTCTCCACCAAGAATAGTACCTCCAGTGGAAAAGTAAATTATAAACATGTGAAAAGCTCAATGATACAAGAAATGTCCCAAGACAGTATATGAGAGGTACAGGTAAATAATAAGTGCTATAGGTATTCAGAGGAGAGAGAGTAATCAAGTCATCCAGTTGAAAAAAAAAAACCTTTCAGATCATCTGATACATGGCATCATGGATTGGGCACTGGACTTGGAGTCAAGAAGGGCTGATTTCTGTCAATTGAGGAATGGCTGAACAAGTTGTGGTATATGATTGTGATCAAATACTACTGTACTGTAAACAATGAGCTCGATGATCTTAGAAAAATATGGATAGACTTGAACGAAACAATGAAGAGCAAAATGAGCAGAACCAAGAGAAAATGTGTACAGAAGCAGCCATATTGTTTTAAGAACAGTATTGAGCGAATAAGTCATTCTGACTATTATAAATACCCAAATTAATTCCAAAGGACATATGAAGTAAGATACTGTCCACATCTAGAGAAAGAACTGAGAAAAAGCAGTATGCATAGAATGACTTTAATATGTATACATATTTGTGTCTAATAGTAGCCATCTCTATGGGGGAGAAGGACATGGTGAGAAAAAAAGGAAAAAAATAAATTTACATGGTAACTTTATTATATATTTAAGGAGTAGCAAGCTATACGTAATAGATTTGCAGATTCATATGCAATCATCTTTTTTATCATACTATGTTATGGAAATGCTTGTTTTATTCCATAAATTAAAAATAAACTAAATAAAACATTAAAAAGAAAAGAAAAGCTGATTCAAATCCAGACTCAAAACCTTACAAGGCAAGTCTCTTATATGTCTCTGCCCTTCTCTTTCCTCATCTGTAAAATGAGATTAGACTCAATGGCTTTCTAAGATCTTTTACTGCTCTAAATTTATGATCCTCTGATTTTTTTATATCAAGTAGATTCCCTTCCTCAAAAATTTTGACACATGCTCATCCATTTTCTCTTTGCACCCCTCCAGTGCTGGAGCTCAAAAGGCACTTCATTCCACTACTGAATAACTTTGAGAAAGTTCTTTTTCAAATTAAGCCAAAATCTTTCTTCCTACCCAACCCTGTAACTTTTTCTCATTGATCTTAGGTCTGTCCTGTTAGAGCAGCAGCTCTCAAACTTTTTGGTTACAGGACGCATTCACACTTGTAAAACTTATTGAGGATGCCAAAGAACCTTTGTTTATATGTGTTATATCCATCTATATATACTGTCTTAGAAATTAAAACTGATAAATTTTTAAAATATATACTCATTCATTCAAAAATGAGAAGAAACTTATTACATGCTCACATGTGTTATGAAAAAATAGTTATAACTTCCAAAACAAAAAGTACAGAAAAGAGTGGCACTGTTTTACATATTTTTGAAAATCTCTTTAATGTCTGGCTTAATAGATGACAGCTGGATTCTCATATCTGCTTCTGCATTCACTCTGTTGCAATGTACTGATTGAGGCATATAAAGAAAGTCTGAGCTCCCATAGATAAGTACTTGAGAAAAAGAGGAGTAGCTGACTAGGCAAATAATGTATTAGAACTATGAAAATAATTTTGACCTCCTCAACCCTCTGAAAGGGTCTGGAGTCCCCCAGGGGTCCACAGTCCACACTTTGAGAACCGCTGCTCTAGAACTACAAAAACTAAATCCAATCATTCTTTCACTTGACAACCCTTCAACTGTTTGAAAATTTAATCCAGCTAAACATCGCCAGCCCTTCTACCATTTCTCAAATGACATCATTTCCTGACCCTTCACCATCCTGTTCTCCATCTTCTGGACATGCTCCAGTTTGTAAGTATCCCCCATAAAATGTGGCTCCAAGAACTGAACACAATATTCTCAATGTGACCTGACCAGGACAGAGCTCAGGGGAACTATTACTTCCCTGGTTCTGGATATTATGCTCCTATTAATGCAGCCTAAAGATGCATTAGCTTTTGCACAGGGCCGGCGGGTGGGAGTGGGGGCTGCTACATCATACTGTTGGTTTATATTGAGCTTCTGGACAATTTAAAACCCCTAGGCCTTTTTCATAAGAATTATTGTAAAGCCAGATTATTCCTATCTATTATATTTGCGGTTGGTTTTTTTCCTATTCAATTTCACCCTCTTAGTTTCAGATCATTATTTCGGCCTATTCAGATCTCTTTTGGATCCTGACTCTTATCTTCAAACATATTAGCTCTCTGTCCTTCCCTTGTGTCATCTGCAAATCTGATCATCAGAGTCAGTCAATCAACAAACATTTATTAAGTGCCTATCATGTGCCAGGCACTGTGCTAAGCTTTGGCCACAAAAATACAATGCCTGCCCTCAAGGAGTTTACAATCTAATGGGAGAAGATAATATAGAAAAGAAAGCTGAGCAAAACAGGGAGGGGAGGAAGCCACCAAAGGGAGCTTGATGTTCCTGGAGTCAAATACCGAGCAGACCAGCTGGTAGGAAATACAGACCTGGACATCATGAGCTTTCTACAGAGGGATGCTTTGGGGGGAGTTTTGTTTTATTTTGTTTTTTCTACCCTTCAGCATTCCAGTCAGAGGAGAGGGTTAACTGAGGATACTCAAGAAGGCATTGGGTATGTAAAGACACCTTTGCACAGCATATCAACTTAGGAAACCACATAGTAACATTATCTATGTTCTATTATATTCTTATTTATTTCGTGAAATATTTCCCAATTATGTTTTAATAGAGTTCAGGCCAGGCCAGGTGCTTGACAGTTCTAGTTTAGGTGTACTGTTTTATTCATTGCATAGGCAAACTCCAGATAAGGAAACTCTACCAATTCAGACCTTCACTTATGCAACTTATAGTATGTTTTTGAAAATCGTCTGGGGTGCTTCTGTGAAGTTTCCCAGGATCCCACAGCTAATAGCTGCCAGAAGCAAGATCTGAACTCTTTCCTGACTCCAAGGTCAATTCTATATCTGCTACCTGTATTCCCTCTTTATAAAACATTTATATGTTTAGTAAGTGCTTTTATATGCATTTTCTAATTTGATCTTTTTTTATTTTAAGGCTATTTCATTTTTTCCAATTGCACATTAAAACAATTTTTAACATTCATTTTTTTAAATTTTGATATAAAAACAATTTTTAACATTCTTTTTTTTTAATTTTGAGTTCCAAATTCTCTCCCTCCCTTCCTAATTCCCCCCACCCCCAGAGAAGACAAGCAATTTGATACAGGTTATACATGTGCACTCATGTAAAACATATTTCCATATTAGTAACATTGTAAAAGAAAACATAGGCCAAAAAAAACCAGGAGAAATAAAGAAAATTTTTAAAAAGTGTGCTTTGCTCTGTATTCAGACTCCATCAGTTCTTTCTCTGGAGGTGGATAGCATTTTTCATCATAAGTTCTTCAGAATTGTCTTGGATCATTGTATTACTGAGAATAGCTAACTTATTCACAGATTAATCATTGTACAATCTTGCTTTTACTGTGTAGACTATTGTCCTGGTTCTGCTCACTTCAGTTTTCATCAGTTCATGAAAGTCTTCCCAGGTTTTTTCTGAAAGCATCTTGTTTGTCATTTCTTATAGCACAATAGCATTCCACCACAGTCATATTCCATAGCTTGTTCAGCCATTCAGGCATCTCCTCAGTTTCCAATTCTTTGCCACCAGAAGAAGAGTTGCTCTAAATAATTTTGTACAAATACTAAAGATCTTTTTCCCTTTACTTTGATCTCTTTGGGGTGCACACCTAGTAGTAGTATTGCTGGATCAAAGGATATGAACAGTTTTATAGTTCTTTGGGCATAGTTCCAAATCGCTCTCCAGAATTGTTGGATCAGTTCACAACCTCACCAACAATATTTAGTGTCCCTCAGTTGACTATTTTTAATGATTAAAGCACTTTATTAAACTAGATTATAATTTGCAAATTCTTTTCAACAGACATTTTAAAAGCAAAATTACTTTTAGAAACTCTTTGAATAAAAAATTACATAGTTAATAGCAAAGTTACGCTTTCCTCTATAATACAGTTTTTTATATCTTATCTAAAAAATTAAATGTGTTCTCCAGTGAGCTACTCTTAAGAACCTTAGTTGTATTTTAATAAAAATTTTCAGTTATTTCAATTATCCACCAATAGCAGGCTCATTACTTGACACAGAATCCAAAGTTCAGGTTTTGTTTATTTTTTTAATTTAAATTCTTTGTTTTATGTTTTAAGTTTCAAATTGTCTCCCTGCCTTCCTCCCTACTCTGTACTCTGTACTCTGTACTACCATTTGGCACGTTTATAAATATATGTAAAACCAGACTATTCACACTTCTATTTATCAGTTCTGTCTCTGGAGGTTGATAGCATCTTCTTCCATAGGTCCTTTATAGTTTGAGTATGTATGGTACCCAGAATAACCTGGTTGTTCACAGTTATTCTTCTAATAACATTGCTGTAACCATATACAATATTCTCTTAGTTCTGCTCACTTCACTTTTCATTATTTCATGCAAGTCTTTCCATGTTTTTCTATAATCAACCAGTTGATTTCTTATAGCACCATAATATTCCACAATGTTTGTGTTTTAGACGAATAAAAATAAAACTTGGCATCAAACATGAAGTCACAAAAAGACTTCAAGACACTGATGTGTTTCTAGACTTATTCTTTATATCATCCAAACATTTAGGTCTATTTTTTTTACCATGTGTATAAAGATGAACAGAGATTAAGCCACCATACAGTAGTTATTATATTTCACCTCCATCACAAAGCAAAATAGATGTGTTAATGCACGAGAACCATATTCAATGAAAAGCACATAAGGAAACAGCACACCATATTTTTGTGGTCACTTTGATAAACCTAGAGCATGTAGAACATTGTCAGAGCAATTTCCTGAGTTTCAAAGGTTTCCACTTTCTACCACCTCAAAAATTTGCTACTATCACTGTAACAGTTGTCCTTTGCCATCCAAAGACTTGACTTTAAAAAGAATATCATAACTATGCCTTTCAGACTGTCTTACAACTCCTATGATACACTCCCAGCAATCTATACAAACTGTATTTTTAAAGAAAGTATAATTCTATTAACCTGAGCAATGAACTTAGCAGCAAGGGAAAGCCTTAAAACCAGCAAATTTGTAGGCAAACATGTAGTGGTGGAAAATCGTGATAAAACACACTATCATTTCTAGTTTGTGGGGAAAAAAACAACCAAGTAAATACTTTAAAATAACCTATCAGTTCTTTATAATATTCCAGAGTGCTGCCAGGAACTAGATTAAAACATAACTGGGAGATATTAAAGAAAATAAATAACAATACAATAAAACATCAGTAATGTCAATTTGTGGGGTTTATTTATTATAAACTTAAATACTAAAACTTAAATACAAAATAAGGGGGTGGGGAAGCATTGCCACATGCACAGCAGAACATAAGAGAGGATTCAAAATATACAGTAATAAGTTTACATTTCAAGAAAGCCAATATAATAAATACTACATGTTGTGTTCAGAGCTGTCCATCTTTGCTTCCTTGTAAATTTTTTGTTCTCTGCTGTGTGTTTTTACTTTGTTCTTTTTGTCCTCCTTCCTCCTCTCCCTCCTCCAACAATTAAGCATGGAGATATATAGTTTGTGGGATTTTTCAATCAATATGCTGCTGTTTGAGTTTGACACTTTTAGGCTAGAATATGGCTTTCTAGTAGCCTATGAGATGTCCCTCACTACCATACTTCCCCAACTGATTATCAATTGATACCAATTATCTAGCTGGACTTACCAATTAACTTTTAGAAACTTGAACTTCCTAGGGTTTTTGGTTTAGGTTTTTTGTTTCTTTGTTTTTTTGTTTTTAGCAAAGAAACTCATTTATCCAAGTTGATAGGAAATGGAAATCAGAGAAAGTATGCTTAGAGAATACATACTGGACAAAATGAAAGAGCTCTCTCACTGAGAGTGAGGTAACCCAGCTCAACTGAGTTTACACCCAAGAGGAAATTCCCAGAAGTCTCTGGTATAGCAAACTGGGCATAGGGACGTGATGGAAACTTCTAGCTCTTCTCATGTCAGCTTCTTCCCAGAGTTTTATTGTGCTTTAACAACCTGACTTGGGGTTTGGCACTATCCATCTTCTCTCTCAGCTGGAAGGTGTTTTAATAATAATTGATATTATATAACAAAGGGCCTAACTCACAACCCTGGAAGTCCTTTCTTTCTCCTTCATGGAGCTCATATGAAGTTCCTCTTAAGAATGGTGTTGCCTTCTGCTGGCTCTTTGTAGAACCCTGAACAAGACTTTTTTCAGTGTATCAAATTTGTCCTTGGTGCCCAATGTAGAGATTGCAATGAGCTCCCATTGTTCCAGAGACAGTTGCTAGGATGCTGACGGGAGAGAAGTCTAAATCTTCTAACCCTTTGAAGTTCATGAGGTCATCCTCTGGTCAAGTGAAGAACAGGAAATGGGGAGACACAGGCTCTTCCCCTCCCTTCCTCCCCCCTCCCCCCAGTGATTCCTTCTCAGGGCCATGACTAGAATATTTCGCCTGCCTAAGTTTTCCAGGGACTGGAATACAGGGTTGCAAACTGGCTTATACAAGTCCCACGAGGCATGAATGAAGCTTCTTGGTCAATCCTGTCTAGCTCTTTTCATTTCATCCAAGCCTAGAAGCGTTCTACCCCCCTCCCAACTTGATTAGCTAAGTTGTCTACACTTAGGACTGTGTCCTTGATTGATCTATGATTCAATACAAGCATTCTGAGTTGAAAAGATATCAGGGTTGGTGTATTTTGTTAGTTCCTTTAAGTAGGTTGGGGGCCATCTCCAGTCATTGTGATCTATAACTGGCCACTGGCTCTGGAGGAGACAGCGAGGCTGGTGACCTTGCACAGCCCTCCCTCCCTCAAATCCAATTCGCTCGCAAGTTGCGGCATCATCTTCCCCATGTCGTGGTCCTCTTCAAGAATGAAGGACAAACAACAAGAAGTAGGGTGGAATGATTGATTGATTCGATCAACTCATAATCCTTGTACCTAAAGAAGAGGTGGCATTTAGGTGTCGCAGTGCACAGAGTGCTGGGTCTGGAATCAGGAAGACCTAAGTTCAGATCTGTTCTCATACACTTCCTAGCTGTGTGACCCTGCGAAAGGCACTTAACTGCTGTCTGCCTCAGTTTCCTCATATGTAAAATGGAGATGATGATAGCACCTACCTGACAGGGATGTTGCGAGGATCAAATGAGATATTTGTAAAGTACTTAGCACAATGTCTGGCATGTAAAAATAGGTGCTATATAAATGCTCATTCCCTTTCCCACAAAATAAGATCCCAGCCATATTGTTCCTAAGGAGCCACTTAACAGCAAGTCCATAATAAAATGGTTCTTTTTATTTTTGGTCTGGACTTGTGTTTTCATCAATATGAGGGACTTCTAACATCAAAATTCCCTCCACTGATGCAGATCAATTATTTGTCTGCAACTTGGAGACTTAAAGAGTTTCCTGGACACTGAGAGTCTGTCTTCCTATATCTAAAACTCAAAGGCATCTTTGCCTCCACCTTCCAACTTCCCGTGACCAATACTGACCTTTTTCCTTTATTATCCCTTGAGAGCCTCTATCAAACGCTAGAGGAAGCCTCCCCTGGTTGCAGTGACCTTGGTGAAGGGAAAGAGCCAGATAGATCCTCCACGGGATAATTAATTAATCCCTGCAGACAAATTTGTCACCCTTGAAACCTGAATTTTTAAATTATGCAGGCTACTAATAATAATGACTAACATTTATGTGGCACTTTACATATCTGACATTATAACAAACTTAGGTTATCCCCATTATCCTTGGAGAGGTTAAGTTGCCTGCCCTTGGTTTTCTAGGTAGATGATGAGAGAGGCTAGAGTAAAACCCAAATCATCTGACTGTAGATGCAAAGCTCTAGCCTCAGCACCCTAGATTCCTCAGTAGAGTAGTCTGAGGGCTTCAAAATTCTGTCAGTACATGAAGGAGGGGGCTTAGCTTGCCTCCAGTCCCATTAAAGGAAGACCATGAGGGTGGTTTAAACTACAGTAGTGTGAGGAATTTTAATTACACAAGAACAATTCTGGGGAGGACCCTGGAGTATTAAAACAGATAGCCTAGGACTTTCTCTGGAAATCATCAGGAGCAGAATAGATGACTGTTTTGACAATATCAGCTAGGCATGTTCCTTGGCCCAGGGGTGGGGAACCTGCAACCTCGAGGCCACATGTGATCTCGAGTTCCCCACCCCTGGCCAGATTAAAGGATGAACTAGATGACCTGTACCACTCCCTTTCTAGCCTCAGGATCATAATAAATGGAAAGAACCTCAGAGGCTACACAATAAAACCCCTTCACTTTACATCTGAGAAAACTCAAGCCCAAAGAGTGACTTTTTCGAGATTGCACAGATAGCATCAGGGGTGATATTGGAACCCGGGTTCTCTGGTCACTGTTCTTCCCACTGTGTCATGAATCCCCGATGAACAGAAATTTTTGCATGTGGTAAGGTATCTGGGCAGGAAGAGAGAAAATAGGTGAATTGTGGTGTAGCCAAAATATTGAAAATGTACATAGGAAAGAGCTAACACTACAGCTGGAGTACCAGAATGAAGAGATGCAAAGAACCAAGCACCCACCTGAAATTTACAGTGTCAGAATATGGCATCATAAATATAAAAACGACCAAACATAAAACACAGGGTAACATCGCATAACCCCGCATAAAAGGGAACAAGCTTTTATAGGGATACCCCATATAACATTTAAAAAGCCTTCTCTCATCACTACAGTGAAGTAGTTTCTGTTGAAATACAAATTTTTCCTCCAAAAACAAATAATTAGGAATAGGTTTTTTTGGTTGTCTTTGTTATTGTTGTCTTTGTTTTGTTTTGTACTGAGGAAGAAAACAGAACTGTTAGAATAGAGATTTGGGGGTGTTTATTATGAGGGAAGGATCCCTATTTAAAAATGTATTCACGAACACAAAGATGTTGAGCTATTTCTGCACATTGTGGAGGTTTAGAAAATGGAAAAGAAGCCAGAAGTTATAGATTCCACTGAAAAACATTCCTGTTGGAACTAACCTTGATTGGTACTTCTTGTCAATCCACACTGGGTCTTTCCTCCTGGAAACAGAGGCAACATTATAAATATAATGAACCAGTGTGAAAAATCAGCTGTGCTGGGAATGGAACTCTATTTAGTATTGGAGGGAAGCCACTCATAGTACAAGAGGCCTGAGGTCAGCAAGAAAATCTTACCAGTCGCCATCTTACAGACTGATCACCACCACTCTTACAAAAAAAAAAAATCTTTATTTCTAATAAAGGATATTTTAATATGGGAATGTATATTTCTTTTCAACTAAAAAGAAAATGTCTTGTATTCTCTCATAACTAAAGGAATATTATATGTTGCCTAATCTTATATGATATTAAAATTAATAATGATAGTATATACAATTATTGCATAATTATATTATTGAGTATAACATTATATATTAATATAATTACATTATTAATTATATCACTGTACAAGTATATTATAAAATTATTCATTCTTATATTTCCCTTAAATATGAAGGAATAGACTCTTATCTTTTCCATTTAGTGACTCTATACATATATCCATTGACCTCTTAAAAGTGACTCCTTTTTCTTAAGCACCAACAAAAAACATAACATCTGTAAGATGAAAAAAAGCAATGAAATCATGATGAGTCAGCCCACTACACTTCACACTTTCTCACTTCAACTCAATCCTCATATGGGAATACTTTTATTCATCTTTAACTGACACCCTAACATATTCCCCACCATGGTTATTCTAACTCTTCTCCATCTCTCCTCCCAGCTTCCCTCTCACAAGAGGACTTTGTTCTGAGATTATAGTCATTGATGGTTAATTCATCTTTCATCCTCCAACCCTTAAAATTCCTTCAGATCTTCATACATACTCTTCTCCTTTGCTACCATTTAAAAGATGCATGTGAAGGCTAACCATTCTATCTACTTCTTCATCCTTTCCTCTCCCATCTACTCCAGAACTTTGATCAATCATTTGTTCTCTATCTCTGTCTTTCTGTCTGTCTCTCTCTTGTCTCTGTCTGTTTGTCTGTCTCTGTCTCTTATTCTCTCTGTCTCTCACTGCCTTTTTTATCTGACCTTGAGAAAAAATGACATGATCATTTTCATAGACAATGAAAAACAGAAAAAAAAAAGATTGTCTATGAAACCATGAATTTCCACTTGGTCCAGCTGGTTTCCTTTTTTTTTTTTAAGTATACAATGAACTCAACACATTAGCTTCAAAGTTTTCCTATTTGTTTGTTTCTCCTTCTGAACCTCCTGTGCGTTCTTTTAAGTTCTTCTTGGATGTTCTTTTCTTTTTCTGTATCACTATTACTGTTCCCTCTTCCCCAAGGCCCAAAAAACTTTTAATTTTCTTGTAACAAGCAAAACAAATCCATAGAGTGGCAGTGTCCAAACAGGTCTGTCTCTTTTAGCACCTCTAGCCTATCACTTCTTTGCCAAAAGGGGTAGCATGATTCAGCATGAGGTCTCTGGAGTTGTGGTTGGTCACTGTATTGGTCAGTTCTCAATTCCTTCAAAGTTTCTTTCCTTTATAATGTCTTTGTGATTGTATAAATTGTCCTATTAGCCCTTACTTCACTCTCCATCAGTTCACAAAAACCTTCTAAGGTTTCTTTGAATCCATCCTTTTTGTCATTACTTACTGAACAATAGTATTCCATTACATTTATTTGTCATAATTTTTTTCAACCATTCCTTAATTGATGGGTATTCCCTTAGTTAAGAAACATCACTTCATGGGACACTTGTTTATATGATATTTCAATGTTCATAATCATGATAAGCAAATTACCATGAAGATAACAACCACGTCTTCTGTACCATCTGTTGCAAGGAATGAAAAAATAAACAAATTCAAGGAAGAATTTTACAAGATTTTCTCATTTAAGGCAAAGGATATGGTCACACTTAGTAATTCCATTTCAATGGGTGGATATTGAGAAGGATGATGGCAACTCTGTTGTAAAATAGTTTGGAGCCAAGAATTGAAAAAATCCAAAGGTGTTTTGAAATACTATGACATATTATGAAATATATATCATGAAGACTTTTTTTCAAAAAGAACCTTAGAAGATATTGGACATGGCAAGCACCAAGTGACATCAGAAAAAATGAAATTGATTAATATCAACACACAGGAAATAACTAGTCACCACTTTCAGAATCAGCTATCTGTGTGAAATCAAGTCATCAACTTTTTTAACCAGAAGAAGGGTTGAAACTAATATTATTAGAGAAAAGGATAAATATGAGGCAAGAAATGTCACATGTGATAACAGGAACTCAAAGGTGACTCACTAAAACAAGCTTTTAAAACTCAAAAATGTTTTGAAAGTAATGATATTCACTATCTGGGTTTCTTAGAGATATTTAAGCAATATATCATCCCTGCCACAAAGTGAAAGGAGGAGTCCAGAAGTCAGCATATCCAGCAAACACTTGATCTCTTTGTGAAGTAAAGAGATATAGCAGACAAGGGAAACATTTCTTTAGAATGTAAGATCGTTTGTAAAACATTACAGAGAAGGATGACAGATTATGATCAGTTAACTTCTAGTTAACATGTCAGTGTAAAAGTTCATAGAGGAGCTCAGCTCTCCCATATAATTCCCAGCAAATATCTGAAAAGGACCCCAAGATAAACCAATAAAACTAAAAAGAAACAAGAGTTCCCCACGCCAGTAAATTCCGGATCAGAATTGTATATGTATGTATATAGCCTGAAGCTAACAAAGACAGAGAAGTGATGCCAAATTCCAGTAAATGGACTGGAGGCCAACAGAGGGAAAGACCAGCAAAGATGATCAAGTAGGAAGAGATAGTAAAGTCCGAGTATCCCCAACAACTTCTCCACTCCAATAAAAGAACCAGACAGAGTGATGGTCAGAAACTGTAGGAAAATAAATTATAGTCATTTTTTCCAGCTCAGATTAGCAAAGGCAAATTGACAAAGGCCTGTGAACACTAGAAACAACGTCAACATTGCTCATAACCTTCCAGCTTGGGTGCTAAACTAAGCTCTACAACTGTGTAACTGTGTAATAGGTCCCCGATCTATTAAGGACAGGCCTAATGATATGTAAGAAACAGGTAAAGAGCTAGCTAGCAATTATGTCATTCTGACCCCAGAGTTAGTTCAGGGTTCCATTGTGGACTAAGAAGGGAATCTTTGCCTAGGGGTGGCTGACCTGCAGCTGCATAGCTCAAAACAGTGAACTGGGCAAGGAAAAGAATAAAAGAAAGCAGCAACTATATGTATCTACCTTGGATCAAGGTATTGGATTGAGCGTCCATCCCTCTTTGAAATCTGCAACTCAGGCCAAGAGGCAGCTGGCAATTCTGCCAGTATGAATCTGTAGAGTATTATAGCTATCCCAAACGGGGTTGAGGTAACAGCAATCTATTGGATCTCCAACCAGGGTCAAGCCCACAGTTGTATTGCCCAGATCCAAAATAGAGTAAGGAATTTGTAAAGGTTAGATAAGAAGGACAGGAATGAAACTTTGCCCCAGGTCAGAACACTGTGAATCCACTGAAAGCTGGCAGGTCTCCAGTCCAAGCTGCCTCTACAATTCTTGAAGGATACAGAACTCCATAGGTAGAGAAAGCAATAGAAGGAGCCCAGAAGAAACAAATCAGGAACAAACAAGGCCCACACATTCCCTCCAGAGGTGCACAGATCCTGCTCCTAAAGCAAAAACTGATTTCTGATATCAAGGCTAGAAGAATGAATAAACAAAGACTCCTACCATAAAGAGCTGACAGGGATACAGATGAAGGGTCACAGAAGAAGAAAATGACTCTAAAACATTGGCAAGCAAAGCTTCAAAACACAACACAGCTTGGGCACAAAGTCAACTAAAATTCCTGGAAGAAATAAAGCAAGTTAAAATGACTTTATAAATGAAATGATAGCTCATAAAAAAAGAATGTGAAAAGAAATGAGCTTTGGAGGAAAAGAGAATCAGAAGAACTAAGAAGAAGAATTAAGAGCTTACTACAAGAATACAAAACCCTACCCAAACAACATGTTGTTGAAAATTACAATGGATCAAACAGATGTCAATGACTCCATGAGACAATAATAAATCAAAAGACTGAAAAAATAGATGTTGTATATTTAAAAATTGAACTTGAAAACAAATCAAGAAGGTAATTATGAAATCATTGTATTTCCTGAAAGCCATGACCTGAAAAAAAAGAACCTGAACAAGAAATCATGAAAGAAAAGTGCCTAGATATATTAAAACCAGAAGGTAAAGTGAAAATAGAAATAAACCACCAATCACTAGCCAAAAGAAACCCTCAAGCGAAAACACCAAAGAATGTCATATCCAAAATCCAAAAGAAAGAAAAACTGTTACAAGTAGCTAGAAAGAAATACTTTAAATATCAAGAACTTGAAGTACCAAGGTTCCTTTAAGTACAAAGGAACCACAATCAAGATGACATAAGATAGAGCGGCTGCTCCTATAAAATAGGAGAGAGCTTGGATTCCAAAAGGCAAAATATCTAGACTTACAACCAAGAATAACTTACCCAGAAAAATTAAATATAATCTCACAGAGGAAAAAATATATGATTTCCAAATATTCATAAAGAAAAGACCAAAGCTGAGTGGAAATTTTGAGATACAGATACAGGAGTCAGGAAAAAACATTAAACAGTAAATTTTAGCAAGCAATTGTAAGATACCAAACATTTATATTCAAATAGAGGGAGCTGCTACATATGCCCCCTTGGAATCACTAATTAGAAGTCATATAGAAAGTTGATAAGCTGAAGGTCCTGAGAGTGGTTTTCTTATGTTTTGATGATCTCAAATGAAAGAAAAGGGAAGGGAAGGTAGGAACTATGGGAAAAAATGAGAAGTGTGATTGTGTGAGACCTTATTTCACATGATCAAGATGCACTGGTAAAAAAACTGTACAAATAAAGTTGAACAAATAAGAGAGCAGGCATCTTAAACCACACTTTCATCTGAATTGGTCAAAAAAGGAAGGCATATGGAGAAAGACAGAGGGGGAGAGAGAGAGGAACAGGGAGAGGAAGACAGAAAGGGAGAAGGAGAGGGAGACAGAGAGGGAGAGGGAAAAGCAGGGGGAGACAGAGAGGGAGAGATAGGTAGGTACAGAAATGCTTTTCATTCAACTGAAAAACAGGAAGGAACAAGGAAGAGAAGAGGGGAGTATAAGAGAAAAGGTAAATTCCAGGAGGGATTAGTCAAAAGCAAACCAAACTCCAACTTTGGAAAATAGAATGTGAAGAGGGATTTAATAAAAGAGAAAGAGCAAGACTGTATGACTTGAGGTCTGAGCAAAGGAAAGAGACAAAGAAGAAGACTACAGAAACAGATACATGAAGCCTAGAGAGCTAATGCTAAGACACACCTCTTTCACCACATTTTTATTTGTAAAGAGAAGCTGAGGAGCAAAAAGAGGAAAAGGTTTAAGACAACTGAATGGAGGAAATATACAATTAATGATCATACCTATGAATGAGAATGAAATAAACTCACTGAAAAAAATAGAAAAGGATCACAGAATGGATAAGAAATAAGAATCCAACAATGTACGGTTTATAAGAAACACACTTGAGTTGTAAAGATTTACCCATAGTTAAAATAAGGGGCTGGAGTAAAATCTATTATGCTTCAGCTGAAGTAAAAAAGAGAGGAGTAGCAATCATGATCTTAGACAAGGTAACAGAAAAAATAGACATGATTAGAAGAGATAAACAGGGAAACTACATTTTACTAAAAGGTACCACAGACAATAAATTGATATTAATAGTTAATATAGTCAGTCAGTAGTCAGTCAATAAGTATTTATTGATCACTTACTCTCTGCTAGGCATTGTGCCAAGCACTAACGATACAAATACAAAGAAGGTACTTTCAACATAGCAAGGTGGAAAATGAGGAGATAGCTGTCCTGAGTCCCCTTCTTCAATGGAAGTTTTGGAGCTCCCGGCTCCACTCCCCAATCAGAGGGGCAGATAGTTCTGATGAAGTCTGAGTACCAAGGCTGATTTGATCTTGCCAGATGATGAGGTTTCCACATGATGAGATTCCTGGGGTCATGACGGAGAAGTCCAAAAGGAGTGCATCCAGGTGCCTACTATCTGCAAGGCACTGTTGCTAAACCCTGGGGATACAAGAAAAATGTAAGATATTCCTTGTTCTCAAGGAAGTAACATGGAGGAGAGAAATGCAAACAACTATGTATAAACAAGTTATAATAGGATAAATAGTGAAAATAAATCAATAGAAAGAAAGTATTAGAATTAAGGGGGATCAGGAAAGCCTATCTGCAGAAGGTAGAATTTAGACAAAGAAGCTAAGAAAGCCAGAAGGTGGTGATGAGAAGAGACAGCATTCCAGGCATGGGAGACAGCCAGTGACAATGACTAAAGTCAATAGATAAAAACAAAAGCAAGGAATAAAGGAAGAAGGTGGAATCTTATACCAGCCATCTTATCTAAGTTGGCATCAGCGTACAAACTACAAAGAGGATAGGTCCATACAAGACCTACCCAATCCATTCAAGAGTCTCAGAGAGGACTGGCCTGAACACAAAATCTCAAACCAGAAACTGAGGCTGAAAATATGACTAAACAGAAGAAAATACCAAACACAATAAAGAAATATTAGGGGTTAAGAGAAACCCAAGTGGTAAACCCAGAAGAAAAGAGTAGCCCCACAACTACAAGCAGTGCCTCAGAGGAAAAATTGTGTTGCCACAGTCTCCAAAAATGACTGGAAGCAATAAAGAAAGAGGTTTTAAAAAGAAAATTATAAATGCAATGTGAGTTCAGGAGGGAAACAATGAAAGGAGAATAAGTAGCTTAGAACAGGAAGTAGAAAACAGTGAAGGAGTGAATTTTCTGAAAGATAGAATGAAATAACAGAACTTAATGACTTAAAGAAGTCTACCTCTTATCTATTATACTACAATGCCTCTCAATGGAGGAATAGGTCTGTCTAAAGTTTCAGGGAACTAGGAGTTGCAATAGGAAAGAATTATGACTTGTTCCTATGGAGACTCTGATTAATATAGTAACCAATCATGACTTCACAGAAATGACAATAAAATATTTCTCCCACTTCTCAGCAGAGAGGTGGTGGTCTATATACACAGAATGAGGAATATATTCAGACATGGCCCAAAGTTGATTGTTTTATTTAACTGTATTCATTTCTTACTATGTTGAATTCTACATGCAGGTAGAATGGGGAGCAATTAGGAAGTAATGATATTTTTTCAAAAACACATTAACTAAACATTTAAAAATGAAAGAATGAATTCTTCATTGCTGGAAGACTTTGAATGGAGATTGGATGATTACTTTTTGAAATGTTGTAGAGGAAATTCCTGCTCAGATATGAGGTAGACCAGAAAACTCCCAAAGCCCCCTTCTGACTGTTCTATCTATCTATATCTATCTATAATTCTATCTATATCTATCTATCTATCTATCTATCTATCTATAATTCTATTCTATCATTTTATAGATCATTTATAGCCATACTTCAAGAGTAGGTGTAGTGTAATGGACCCAGAGATCCAGAGAAGCTCTCCCGCCCCAGAAAACAATTTGCTGTACTATGAATAAACTTCTTGGATAATTGCCAGAGAAGCAGATTTTGATAGAAGAGAACAGGAATAAAGTATAAAGACACTGAGAATTTGGTTAGAAAAGAGAAGATGCTGCCATTGTAGGAAAAAGGAGATCACGGGATCATAGATTTAGAGCTGAGAGGGACCTTGGGGGTCACTGAATCAGCCCTTCTCCCAGTTTTAAAGGTGAAAAACTAAAGCTTAGAAATGTTAAGTAATTTAATTCAAGGCACACAGTAAGATTCAGAGGTAACATTTGAACCTAGATCCTGTGATTCTATATGCCGTTATCTCTCCACTGTGCTATCCTATCTGAAGGAACTTGGCACAATTTTTTTCCCTAGATCTAGCTGGAAAAACAAGGGCAAATGGTTAAGGAGGGTGAATATCAGAAGGGTTTAGTAAGATCTTGGTCTCTGAATGCTTTTAGTCCTATAGAGGAAAATCCAATGTAATTTCCAGTAGCATTATTTCAGCAAAAAAGTAACCTATGTGCACTGACAAATTAAAGCATCTACCGCCTCATTTGAGATAGAGTAAATGTTTCCACTTATATCACATCTCTGCCCAGAGCAGACACAGTAATTATGACTGGCCAGCACTCCAGACCCACCACCCACACTTGCTGAGCTCACCTACTCAATTCTCACTTGAGGGCCACAGGACTAGCTGCCAGGAGCTCTGACAATAGAAGCTAAATTTGGAGGCCTGAATAAGTTTGGCCCAGTAGAAGCAGAATATTCCTGTGTGTGTGTGTGTGTGTGTGTGTGTGTGTGTGTGTGTGTGTGTGTGAACAGCAAATTTGCTTTTTTGTTTCATTCTCTGAGGATGAGTTAGCCCAGCTCTGATGAAGTCATCCCTCACTCGCTCAGAATAAAGAGGCATCCTCTTTGCCCACATGTGGAATATTCCCACAGTGGCAGCCCAAACAGCTTTGTTGACCCCTCATGCTAAGGGAAATTTAATTCTAAACAGAACTTTTAAAAAATCTAAACAGAACTGGAAAAAAATTAATTCTTGGGACTGCTATTGTTCTATTGACATAAAAGGCCTGATACAAAGAAAAAGATTTATACAAGGGCATTTCATGCCTTCAGTAATTCCAACTGTGAATTTTGTATTTGTTGAAAGAAAGGCACAGGATCCAAGATTTAGAGCTAGAAAGAATATTAGAGGCTGTCTCTCCCAACCCCTTCATTTTCCAGAAGAGTAAACCAAAGCCCAAGAAACTTTAGTGACTTGCCCAAGATTACACAGTTTAGAAAAGGCTAAGGCAGAAACTGAACCCTGTTTATCTGACTCCTGATCTAACATGTTTCCCACTGTAGCACTCTGCCTACTCCTCTTTCATAATGTCTATGTTCAACCTATAAATTCTCTAACTCATCTCAACAGGAGCCCATGAATGCTAGCTAAGTCAAAGATTTTGTTTAAGTAGCAATTTTAGCAGTAGCAAATTTCAAAGCTGTAGGATTTACATATGGTAGGAGTCTTAGGAATTACTTTAGCCTAATACCCTCTTTTTAATGGATGAGGAAGTAACAATAACATTAATATAGAGGTTACTATATGCCAGGCATCTGTGATAAGCATTTAACAGTTATTATCTGATTTGATCCTTACAAAATTCCTGGGTGGCAGGTCTCATTATTATGCCTGTTTTATACTTGAGGAAACTGAGGCGAATAGAAGTTAGGTGACTTGGCCAGGGTCACACAGCTAATAAGAGTATGGAGCTGGATTTGAACTCAGGTCTTCCTCACTCCAAGATCAGAGCTTCAGCCACAGAACATAACATTGTGACATCAATAGTAAGTGCCAAACCAGGATTGGAGCCCCAGTCCTCTAACTCCAAATTCAGCCCTCTTTCCATTGTGCTACAGTACAGAAAAGAAGAAGCATTTGATCCTAAGGAATTTGTCTCTCAGATAGACTATGGCTTTAGATATAACCCTTGGTTTGTGGTTTTCAAAGGCAGTTACACGGTGTGGTGGACAGAACACTAGACTCGCAGTCGAGAAGATCTGCATCCAAAACGTGGCCTCAGACACTCGTTAGCTGGGCGACTGAGCAAGTCACAACTTCTGACTGCCTCAGTTTCCTTATCTGTAGAATGAAAATAATAAGATCTACCTCCCAGAGTTTCCATAAGGATAAAATGAGATAACATTTGTAAAGCATTTTGCAAACCTTAAAGTGCTACATAAATTATTATTTACTATTTTTATTTACTATTTATAGATTATATATTTTATATAATAATTTATTATTTTTAACACTTATTTTATTTTTTTAAAAATACATGAATTTTATTTTTACTTCTACTGACATAATACATTCACAAGAGCACAAGAAAAGGAAGTAAACACATATGCAAGCTGAAACAGAAGGGAGATGAATTTCACAGGACCACAGAGAGGGAACGCACAGAGGGAACTTAAAAGTCATCTAGTTCAACTCTTTCATGTTATAACTGAGGAAACTGAGGAACAAGGTCACCCTGGCACGGAGTGGCAGAGTCTGTATTTGAATCCATGTCCTCAGATTCCCAAGTAGAGCATCCTTTCTACTGTACTGTTGTCTACATGAGAATAGCTTCCATTATTTACTATTTTGGAACATTGTAGCTTGTAAACTGGACTTGTTGCAGTTGTTGTCTGGATGGATGTCATCAATGAGTAAACAGTATTACTCCCCTGGTTCCAAATTCCTTTTACATCAGTTTAACTTTCAGGGCAGCACCAGGATTGTACTAGTGGGAACAGTATCCTTACACACTCTGATTTCATTCATCCATTCATCAAATATTGAGTGAGCAGGGTCCTGTGATTCGGAGGATACAAGAGATACATAAAACCAAGACCCAATCCCTAGCAGGCTATGATATAGCTGGACAGACAAGACTAATAAAGCTGAAACAATTGTTTCAGGAACAATAGAAGGCAATAATTTGGTGACTAAATGACAAAATGAAAGGCTCAGATAATGAGGAGTTTAGAAAGAGAGGCAATGAGGATCTGGATCTGGGGAAGTCAGAGGCTTTAGAGGAGAGGTGGGCCCTGAAGGATGGAGAGAGAGAGACAGACAGAGACAGAGAGACACAGAGACAGAGATAGAGAGACAGAGATGGAGACAGAGAAAGACAGAGAGACAGAAACAGAGAAACAGAGAGACAAAGAGAGAGAATGTGGGGAAAGCTCATTCCAGGTCGAAGAAAAGGCATGAGCAAAAACTTGAAGTACTTAAATTCTGTGAAGCCCTTCCTGCCCCAAATATCAGCCCCAGGGTCTGCCAATGCCCCAAATCCTCTTATTAGTATTTTGAAGCCAGTTCCTATATTCAGGAGCCTCCTGGTAAAATGCACATATCCCTCAGAAAAGTTAATACAATATGCAATTATCAGGAAGTTGGTAGCCAGCTGAAACCAAAGTGAGACAAGAACTGAGAAATACAAATCAGGGAGGGGATAGTGGCATACAGATAAACTTTTCTGACTTCATAATTTGCCCAAAGCCAGCTCTCAAGCAATGGATACATTTTTAATTTCTAAAAAAGTTAATTATGCTGTTAATTGGCGTATTCCCATTTGTGCGCGTTAAGTAATGATCTGTTTGGGTAATGATGCACAAAATGGTAGCAATTAAGGGCATAACACTGTTTCAGTACCCCCAAGCCTCTGCCAGGAAATTCCTGCTCATAGTCCTGATTACTTACACCTGTGTTCAGGGGATGTGTTGAAGTCTTCCTATCTCACAAGGAAGACCTCTAGTATACTTGGTGGATTCCCTGTTAGTAAACTTGTGAGAGGACAAGATTCACATAGGATGGATAGGAATGGATGACCATCGTCATTAGAGGGAATTTCCAAATTAATGAAATCACAAGTTAATTTGAACATTTAAGTATTGAAGCCCTAAGGATGTTAATATAGTCCTAAGGCCAAAAAGATAGTATTGAAATCCCCTACAGGAAGAGAAAAGAAAAATGAAGAGACTCTTCCCATGAGAAAAGAGCTAGCACTGGAATTCATCCTCAAATGGAAGAACAGGGATCTGGAAAATGATTAATAATATATAATCATATAGTACTTTAAGATGTAAAGCATTTTTTTCACAATAGCCCTCTAAGGAAGGTATTGCAAGTATCATATCGCATTTTACAGACAAGGAAAACAAAGCAAAGTATCCATGGTCATATGACTAATTTTAGCAATTGCTACATCTCTCAATTTGTTAGCTCTGAGCCCCAATTCTAGTTTATTAAACTGGAGAAATCAATTTTCCCTTAAGTTTCTGCTCCTTTCTCTCTCTCTCTCTCTCTCTCTCTCCCTGTATGTATATATATATATATATATATATATATATATATATATACACATACATACACACACTCATGTTATATATGTATATATTATATATGTTATATATAAGATATATGTATATGTGTATGTGTGTGTACATACACACATATATGTGTAATGTTAATATAATTTGAAGATCTTCCCATCCATTAATAGGCCCAAGTGACCTGCTTGAGTCACATGGAAGCCTGAGCCACATGAGCCTGTGGTAGGAGGAGCTTACTGAATGGGCGGAGCAGGAAGGGTAGAGTAGAACTGAGAGGAAAGGAACTGAGACAGAGCAGTCAGAGCTGGGAGAGAGAGAGAGAGAGAGAGAGAGGGAGAAAGAGAGAGAGAGAGAGAGAAGCAGCAGCAGCAGCTAGTGTAAGTGAGAAAGGGAGTGATATTGCCCTTGTTTGTGGGAAGGCCCTAACAGAGGGAACACTTGAGGATAACGGTGCATGCATACGCATTGATAATGTATATAGTTTTTTTGTTGCTATGATGGATTTGGCTTTCTGGTGTTTGAATAAATGTTTTGATTCTGCCTTCAGTGAAGAGAGTCTGTTATATTTTGTGATTCAGAACTACGCCGACATAGTCATAGCAACCATAGCCACTGTGAATATCATGTTGGGGCTACAATATATACACACTCTGTGTATGTGTGTATGACACATGTAGCACAGTGCCTAGAACATATTAAGTGCTTAATACATGTTTATTGATTACTTGATTGGTGTATTTATCTACAGATATGCATATAATATGGATATCTCAAACCCCCTAATCTCCTAGGCTCAAATAAATGTCAAGATTACTGGTTAAACAATTTATTAACAATACAACAAAGATACAAATTATTATTTACAATATATCAGCTATGAGGAAAATCACAGCCAAAGTCACCCTTAAGTGTCAGCTGAAGAAGAATTTGAACCCACTTCTCCTGTCTCTAAGTCCCGAATTCTTTCTGCTGCACCAAGTTACCTTCAAGATGGCACACAACGACAGGAAAAGGAGCAAAAGAGGAAAGACTAAAGAGCAGTGTACCTCCTGGAACTCCTGGCCCCATCATTCTACATATGATTTAGAAGTACAGTAAATCCTCTTAGAATAAGCCATTCTACATCAACCATTGAACAAAGCAGAAAACAAAGAAGAGGTAATGAGGTCAGATGTCATAAAGAGTCCTGTTCAGTACAAACAGAGAATCACTGACTCGATTCGTAAGGCTTACATTGAGGTTATGATGGTCAGGACTTGAACCAAGTAACAAAGCTTAGTGTGTTAGAGACACAACTTTTCTTTTACTACTGGTTAAACGGTATGGAAAATGATCCCTGGTGGTACTACTTGAGAGAAGACATCATTCCAAAAGCTGAAGAAAAAAGTAGGGTTGAGAAAGTAAATGAGGAGGAGGAGGACAGATGATAAGTAACAGCAATAACCAACATTTAAAGAATGCTTTACATACATTATTTCATTTGATAAATAAGGCAGCATGATACATTGGAAGGAATACCAGATTTGAAGTCAGAGGACCTAAGTTTGAATCCTAGCCATGCCACTTATTGCCTCTGCGACCATAGACAAATCACATTTGACTATAAACTACTTAAGAGCAGGGATTATCTTTTGTCTCTTTGTATTTCCAGAATTTAGTGCAGAGCTTGGCATATAGTAGGAATTTAATAAATGTTTATTGACTGACCTTACCCCTCTGGTCCTCAGTTTCCTCATCTGTAGAATGAGGAAGATAGAACACATGATCTGTTCAGTAAACCCAAGGGCATCAATTACTGGATTAAGGACCCACTATTTGATTTTTTTAAGCTGCTGGGAAAATTAGAAGTCAATCTGGGAGAAATTCCATTTAGACCAATATTTCTCATCACATATAAGATCCAAATAGATATGAGACCTAGATACAAAAAAGTTATAGGAGAAGGTAGGGGAAGGATTCTTGACCCAACAAAGGATAAAGAAAATAACATGAGATAAAAGGGACAGTTTTGATTACATGAAATTGAAAAGTTGTTGCACATACAACATCAATGCAATTAAAATTAGAAAGGAAATGGTGAAGTGGTAGGGGTAGGGATCTTGGAAACAAACTTCTTTGACTATTGTCTGAAATTCAAGATATATAGAGAATTGATTCAAATATATAATTATAGGTCATCCTAATATATAATTACAAGTCCAATGTATAATCAGAAGTCAAAGAATATGAACCAATTCTCAAGGGAAAAAAATTAAAACTTACAGCAGAAACAATGCTACAAATGAAGAATAAGAAAGGCAAATTAAAATAACCCTAAGGTTCTAGCTTACATCTCTGTTAGACTGGTAAAATGACCAAATAAATTAAAATGATTATTATTAGAGGTATCATGAGAGGATAGGAACACATGTTCTGCTGGTGGAACTGTGAAGTGGCCTACTCATCCTGGAATGCAATTCAGAATATATGCCCCCCAAATTACTGAACTATGAGCCTTTGAACTAATGATACCACTACAACATTTTTAGAGCTCAAAAAGAGAAGGAAAGGACTCATATGTACAAAATATTTAGAGAAGCACTTTTTATTGTAACAAAAAAACCTAGAAACAAAGGGGAATTGGAGAAACAATTGGGGGATGACTAAACAAATCTGGTATGTGAAATAGCGGAATAATGTTGCATTATAATTATTGTAAGAAATTACAAAAGGGATTGATTTGGAAAAACCTAGGAACTGTTGTATGAACTGATGCAGAGTGAAGTGGGTAGAATTAGGAGAATGATCTACACAGTTATTAAAGCATCATGAAGGAAAACAAGTTTGAAAGACTTATGAACTCTGATTAATGTAATGAACAACCACTATTCCAGAAAATAAAGCATGCTTCCCACTTCCTGTCAGAGAGAAAAGGGACCAGAGGAACAGAATGACACAGACATTTTTGGATGCAGTTAATGTGAAGATTTGTTTTACTTAACTATATTTATTTGTTACAAGAGAAGGTTTTTTATTGGGAAGGAAAGGGTAATTACAAGGGGTAGTAATATTAATGCTAAAAAAAAGAGATGGGGAAAAAGAATCAATGAAACATTTTAAAAAATGAGTTCAGAAAGAGTTAGAGAAGCAGGATGATTTTGGAATTAATGATGGAATCCTAATAAAGCTGCCCCCAGCCCCAATATTCTAACTTCCTTATAGGCCCCGCTGTACCTACCTAGCTACCCCTGCCAACATCCTAACTTCTTATATATGTCTCACTGCTCACTAGAACAACAGGTGTGTCCATGAACTCATATTTCTCACAGAACAGCAGGCATGTCCATGTGATGGGATCGCAGCCACTGCCTCTAGCTAGCCACTGCCCCCAGACCCATTCCTTAAATTTCCCATGGAAACAGCAGGTGTGTCCATGCACTCAACCACAACCACATCCAACTAGCCTTAGGCAGGACCATAATACTCCACCAATCAGAAAGCAGCACCATCAGGATGCCCAAGAAAGATGTGGATCCCAAAACAATAGAAAGGATTTTCCCTAAGTAAGCACCTGTACAGTAATAGTAAAGAACTGACCTAGAGTGAACTTATGATGTAGAGAGGCTTATTATAATATCATTATCGTACATACATGCCCCCCCAATGGGTTTTTCTATATGCATTGTGGGTAACTGCATGCACAGTTCCACTGTGGCTGGGACGCTTCCCGTATTACCTAATCCCTTAACAAACCCCTCCTGCCTTTTCGATATTCACAATTTCTGTTATGTAATTACATCTTTACCCTATAAAAATCCATCTTGCTTTCTCTGAAGTTGCTGGTTCCTCTTGGAACTTAGCCTGGTCCATGAGAGGTGTCAATCTCAATAAATGCCTATACTTGGATCAGAGGTGGTCTGACTCTGAATTCTTTGAGACATTTCCACAAAACATCATGAAACCGCAACAGTTTCTGGTGTCCCTTGGTGGGCGGAGTAAACAGCAACACTACTATGTTAAATTTATAACATTTTTAAAAGTTGTGTTATAGAAATTCATGATTTCATATGCAATCCTCTTTTCTGTTCTTTTTTTCTATATGGTTGATGTTTGTCAAGTTCATAATGATAAAAATGAACATGAAGAAAAGAATATATTATTTGCAAGGCCCCTTCTAGCCTTGATTACTTGAGCGATCGTGGGAATCCAGTCCCCGCGGTGACGTTTTAGGATGTAAAGGGCAAGTAGCTATGACAATGAGAAATAAGGTTATCCCTTGGAGACTTCAAATAGTTGAATTTGCAAGTTGTAAAAGTATATTCCTTTCAGACCTAGAATGATCGATTTGTATCTGAAAGGGACAGAAAACCTGACGGAGGACTGGCAAAGACCATAGGCCTCCCCAACGCCTTTTTGCTGACCAGTTCACTGACATGAGTGAACCTGAGGGACCAAGACTTTCAAAGAAGAGCAGACAACCCTGGCAGCAATCCAGCTGAAGAGTCAGCAGAGAAGGAAGTCAGATTTTAGGGAAGAAACCAGATCTTAAGGTCTCAGTCTTCACCCATTCCTTTCAGAGAGTTCAGTGACTTGGAGGGAAGTTCAGAGAGGCTTGTCCATGACCACATAGCTACTTAATGTCAGAAATACAATTGAGGTCAAGTTTTTCATACAGTAGAAATAACGCTGAATTTGGAGTCAGAAGACTTGAGTTCAAATTTTGTTCAGACACTTAATCTCTCTGGGCCTTGTGTTCATCAGTAAAACGAGTCAAGTAAATAAGCATTTATTGAGTACTTAGGACATGCCAGGCACTCTGCTAAGCACTGAGGATACAAATACAAGCAAAAGGAAAGGTAGTCCCTGCCCCCAAGGAGCTTGCATTCTAATCGGGGAACATGACACATTAGAGGAAGTTGAAAATGGGGGATGATGGAAGGCTGTGTGTCAGGAGAGTACTCAGTATGCTGGAGAAAGAAATCCAGAGCATTGTGGGAGGAGTCTAGAGAGGAATGAAAGGGTAAATATAGCAAGCTTGGGTACTTTCCTTACAATGGAGGCTCCAAAAGGAATTGACCAATCAAAGGAAGAGGCTATGGTATAGAGGGATTTTCTAGGGTGAGAGGGCTGCTGGGATATGGTAGAGAAAAAAAAATCCAAAAAGTCAAGAGCAAATCTTGGAGAGGACAAATATGATGTACAGCCCAGATCTGAAAAGACAGTATTTCAAAAAGATCAGAAAAAAGGACTGGTAGGCTATGACCCTGTGCTGTATCTAAAATTCTAAGGGGTAGGTTGGCTCAAAAGGGGTATTAGAAAGAACAAAACTCCAACAACATAAATACAAATAATTACACTTAAAAAAAGAAAAGAAGTTATCTAAAGAGATTTATATATAGGCATAGAGCTCTCTATGAGTTCAGATTTGGCCTCAGACATTTACTAGCTATGTGACCCTGGGCAAGTCACTTTACCCTGTTTGCCTCAGTTTCTTCATCTATAAAATTAGCTAGAGAAGGAAATGCCAAACCACTCTAGTATCTTTGCCAAAAAAAAAACCAAAACAGGGTGAAAAGAGTCAGACACAACTGAAATAACTGAACTACAACAACATCCATCCTAAATTATCTGCTTTTATTTCCATAACCTGTAGAGATGTCCTTTTAAAGTGTATGTTGAGGGTTTTCTTGACAAAGATAATGGTGTGGTTTGCCATTTTTTTTCCAGCTCATTTTACAGATGAGGAAATTGAGGCAAACAGAGTTGAGTGACTTACCCAGGGTTGCCCAGCTGATAAGTGTCTTTCTGACTCCAGGCCTAGTGCTCTCTCAGTTGGGCCACCCAGCCTCCTTTAACCCACGACTTTTACTGTATAAAGTAATCCTTCCTGATTATCAGAGCAAATGACCAACTTTCATCACTGCCCTTTGGAATTTCAATGAACTAGCTAGCACTTTAGAATAATTCTTAATGCACCAGGATATACAGATCTTAATTTTTACCAAAGTCTGTTTCTGAGAAAAGGTTATTTTTTCCTCATTAAAGAAGAATAGATTTTCAGCCTCTTTCTTGTGCTTCTTTATAAAATGAAATGTTTGTATTTATTCATGAGAGTTAAGATCACAGATAAAAAAAAATGTAAAAAAAGAAAAAAAATGTATTAAAAATACATGTTGTTAGATGAGCTTCCCGTGCATTCATCTCTTTGAAGAGTTTCTCTTCACATTGGCTTTAGAGGTGTAAGGGACCTCTGAGATGATCTAACAATCCCTTCCTTTTATATCTAAGGAAACTGAGGGGCACAAAGGATAAATGGTTTACCCAAGATCCCACAGATAGTAAATAGTAAATCCCGGATCTGAGCACAAGTCCTTTGACACCAAATCTAGTGCTCCTTATTTCCAGACTAGCACACCATCATCTCTTCAAGATCATTTCAAAAGGACCTGAATTCAAATTTGACCTCGGTTACTTACTCTCCGTGTGACCCTGGGCAACTCACCTAACTCTTATTTTCCTCCGTTTCCTCATCTATAGAATGGGAACAATACCAGCACCTACCTGCCAAGGTTATTGTGATGATCAAGTGAGATAAGAAGGTGAAGTGCTTAGCACGGTGTCTGTGGCATTCTGTGAGAGCGATGTAAATATTAACAATCATTATCATTTGTAATTTTGTCAGTTCCCTTCTTGAGAGCATCCCCGTCTCTTTCTAGCCAAACTTCCCCTGTAGAATTTTCAGGTTGTAGAATCTTGACTATCTTTGCTCTGAATTCTGTGATATCTGCTTTCCCAAATCTAGTGTGTGCCTGACACCATGGTTGGCTTTTTCTTCCTTTTTGATCATGAATTCTAACCTAGAACAGTAAGTTCTTCCAAAGCACGTCAATTCTACTTCAACAACAATTCTTCCTTATTGTTCGTAATCGAGTCCATTTCTCCAACATCTTTTGAAAAAATGCATTATTATTGAGGCATCAAAAATTTGTAATGTCTTTTGGGCTGAGTTAAGATTTATATTGACTACTTGTTCCTTTTCATTATTGTCATTATTCTGAACATTTATATATAGAGGTCTGAAGCCATGTGGTTTACTGCTGCTCTCTTCTTGGGTATTGTCTTCTTCCTGTGACATAATGTCTTCTCTCTGTGGTATCCAACTTGATTAAATATGGAGAGTTTTCTGCCCTCCACTTTCCATTTAAGATGCTCTTGACCTGTATCAGACTGCTTGCTATCTTGGAGAGGGATGGGAAGGGAGGGAGAAAAAAATTTGGAACTCAGAATCTTACAAAAATGAATGTTGAAAACTAAAATAAATAAGTAAATAAGATGCTCTCAGTGAAATCTCTAAGTCTCTGAGGAAATATATATTTTGCTGAGCCTGATTAGCTATAGTCTATCCCTTCCCCAAAGCCCATAATTTCTGTATCTCTCATTATGGTGCATAAATGTGGTTCAGTATCTTCTTAACTAGCTATTTGATTCCCAAATCTAACACTCTTTCCTGAAACCATGATCTTTTATTAGTAGCAGTGATAAAAATATATGTATATATATATATACTACAAATGTCTTTAATTTTTTGCTTAGAATTAGCAATGCTTTCCAGATTCCTTCTGGTGGAATCATTCGTTCTCATATCAATCAGAAGTGGGTAGGTCAGTTAGGCTTAGCCAGACTCAACAGCTTCTCCATGAAAGGTAGCATACCTTTCTACCATTCAATTCAGTTGTATATATTACCACATCAGTACCTCCTTTCATGGAGTCACCAATCATCATGATTAACTCATCTATTCTTTGACTAGTGCTAGGCAGTCTCTCCTCTGGTAACACTTATAGATCCTTATCATCACTTCTTGGGACAGAATTACGTCCAGCTCACAGGTTCCAGCATCTCCTTCTATAAGAAAACCCCACCGCAGTGGTTCACAGGTCCTTCTTTCATCCCTTCTCTTTGTCACAATTTTCTATATACCAACCGACTGGCACAGGTAGGATTCCTCTCTGCCTTTTCAGACTATTTTTCTTCTTTGCTTTCCTTTTGTGTTCTTCCATTCTTTTCTTTCTCCTTGAAGCTTCTTCAGACTTTTCATTCATTCCTCTAATAGGGAGATCAACCGGTATACTGTGCAAACACAGGTATTACTTGACCATGGCAGTAACACAGACATAACACTCCCAAAAACCATTCCTTTTCCCTTTCCTCTATAGCTGCTGGAAATAAGAGACTTGGTTCTCCATTAGTCTTGTAGGTAACTCTTGTGGCTTAATTATCCTTTTAAACTATCTGTTTATTCTACCTGTTTTCTGATGGCTGGGGCTGGGATATTCTGAATAAAACTTAATCTCTAGGAGACTTCCCTACTTTTATTCTTAGACTATGAAATGCTTGTATGCCCAGCTGCATTTGATCAGCAATTAACAGGTTCCTGGCAAAGACCTAATGAAAATAACAATTGCCCTGAGTGGCTGCCTGCTACACAGTCTTATGGGGAAGTTCATTATGCTGGTAGCAATCTAGTTATGCATTGCAGGTAAAAGCCAGTTCCTGGTCCTCAAAGAAAAATAACATAACAACATTTCCAATCTCCTCTTTATGTGTATGAACCAAAATTCTCCCTTTGAACTTCCAAATTTATGAAAGATACAGCTATTACCTCTTTAAGCAGATGTTCAGACTTGAAAAGGTTAACTAATTTCATTTCCTTGATAAAGTTTATCTATGATCAGAACTGAGTCATACCGAAAATACTCCTACAAGATCTGACCTTTTACTTAAATCCCACATCGAGATAATATTATATACCTAAACTAGTTATCAATCAGAATGTTGTTTTTTTTTTCTTAAGCATATTTAAAGTAAATTACTTCTAAATGACAGAAACTGTTTTCAATTAAGCCTCTTACCGGCAATCAGCTAGCAAGTTATGCATGCTTGAACATTTATCTTTATATAAAAATTATAACCCAAGTGCTATGATATCAACACTATGAAAACTATGCTCTACCTTTGTGTTTATTTCTTGTCAAAACAAACTTTACAAATTGGATTTGTTTTTATAGTGCTTCCTATCCATTAATGACAACAGTGTATTGGTCTCAGGTTAAAAGCAATGGAAGTAGTAGTTGAATGACATTTTTATTGAATTACCCAAAAAGTCTTGTTCAAACAGATGAAGATAATTAATTCTGTAATTCCTTGCAATGAAAGGTGTTCTCTTGAAATAGAAAATTTTCATTATATTCTAATAGAATGTTTTCTCATTTCGACATAAGATTAGAATGGAAAGACTAAATTCTTGCTTAGATTACTCAGTAAAATGATATGGCTAAATTGGAATACTGCTGACTGTTAGGATTCCTTATTAGGGGCTGGCCCTCCTAGAGGTTTTGATAATTTAATATTTAAGAAAAAAGAAGTAAGCTTGTTGGTTATTCAAGTTTTTGAGAGTCCACTAGGAATATAATCTAAGAAGTAACAGCTACCAAAAATATTACTTTTATTTCTCAGTTTTTCCATTTCCTTTATCTTCAATTTGGCCCTTGACTCCTTCCTTTCTTTTACAGGAAGTCTTTCCCAACCCCTCTTAATTCTAGTGCTTTCCCTATTTCCTGTTTATCCTGAATATAACTTTTTTTTCCTATTCGTTTGCCTGTTGTCTCCTTCACTAGATTGTAAGCTCCTTGAGGAAAGAGCTTATCTTTTGCCTCCTTTTCTATCCCCAGAGTTTAGCACAGTGACTGGCACAGTAGGCATTAAATGTTCGTTATTGATTGATTACTTATTCAGAGGCCTTTTTTATTATTGGCAAATTTGCATTTCCTTAAAAATTCATCTTGACTCATAGAGAACCAAAATTCTGCTTCAAAAAAAAAGCAGAAACACAGGAGCAAAATAATCCAAGATTGCTTATGAAAATGATACATCATTTTAAAAATCACTTAAATGAAAACTTGCTGCTTCAGCCATGAGCTTCGTGGGAAATGGATGTCTTTTTTTTTAACAAGTAACTTTTAACCAGGCAGGCAACAAAATTATCATAAGCCTTCCAACCAAATGTTTCTCTAATCTGGCTCTGAAGAGCTTTTAAGCAAGTTCCTTAGGGCAGAAGAACAGAGAGAAACTAGAGTGAAGTAGGGATTAAGGCACTCGGGTTTGAATCTCCCTTCAGATATTGACTAGCTGTATGATTCTGTACAGGTCACTTATCTTCACTGAGCCTGTAATTTCCTCGCCTGCAAGATGATGCAGTCACCTCACAAGGTTGACATGAAAGTGCTACATAAATGTGAGCTATTATTAATAAATAATTGGGTCTAACAGTTCTGGGAACATATGTTAGCATATGTTGGCACAGACCTAACCCAAGGTATTGGGGCTCACTTTGCTATAATTGAAAAGGAGGGGAGAGGACCTGGTGTGCACGTATGTGTTACATACACATATACACATATGCAAAAAATAAGGTCTTATCTTTGCTTTCCCTACTGCCTTCCACTATTCCCTGTAGGAAGAAGTTTCCCACGCAGGAGATGTCTCCCTAGAATACATGTAATGAAGAATATATCCCCACTGGCAATCACTGACCACCATCTGCTCTGCTGGCTTTTTTGATCAAGTGACTTTTCTTCTGTTTGGATTATAAGATGAGGAAAGCTTATGATTCCTAACCCCAGTGGCCTGTCATAAATGGTATCAAAGAAGAGAGCAAATGGAAAATGAAGTAGAGGGCATGTTGTAGTGGAGTAAGAGTTACTGCTATAGCTATGGGACCATAGGTGTTTTCATCTGGGCCTTCTACAGGGTGTCCCAAAAGTCTTAGCACAGTTCTAAGCTATTTCATCTTAAAACTACACTAAAGCTTTTGGGACACCCTGTTACCTGTGTTCATATTGGGCTAGTCACTTCGATTCTTTGAGTCTTACTTTCCTCAACTATAAAACTAGATATGAGACTAAATAACCCCTAAGGTTCCTTCCCACTACAAATCCTATGGGTTTTGATTCTGATAAATCACTTATCACAATTTGTGAGCCCCACTAACAGCGTATCACAAGCAACCTTAAGCTGCAACATGTAGGCACTTACTAAATGCTAGTTCATTAATTGGTTAACAAATTTATGTATAATAACTTTTCTATTTGTATTCCCTATGTTTAGCACATAGGAAGCACTTGATAAATGCTTCTCCTCCCCCCATTCTTCCATATTATCATAATCATCCCAATTCCATATTTCAATGCACATGCAAATAAGAGTGACATAAATATAGCTATTATTCTTATCACTACTATCTCAATATAGGCAGGGACAGGCAGGGAGGATGTAGTACCCAGCTGAACCTTGAATCTTCATCCCTGATTCTGGCTAGGAAGAATAGAGAGTTATTGATTGAGGTCAAGAAGTGAGAGGGGAAAGAGGATTGGGGGAGGGTGGAAGGGGCAGGAAAAACAGAAGCCTGTTACCAATCATCATGACAGTCCCCCTCCCTGGTATTTGCCTTTAGTGGCCCCAGCTTTGAGAAACCACTCAATCCTACAACAAATATTCCCTAGATTGCTCTCTCCCCTTTCCTATAGTATAGCAGGCCAGTCACCAACAGCATCACTACTGAGCAACACCAGGCTTTCCTCTAAGTATACCCATAGAAGACCCCCTCCTTTAACTCAGGCACTATACAACGAAGAGGTTCTCAGGTCCCCAGAGGCAATGGTGGAGGAGGGCTTTGGCGGCAGCAAAGGACCAGGCTCACTGCCCCAGATATCATCTGGCTCCAAGACAAGAGCCAGGGTCCAGGTTCAGGCAGCGTTCAGTGGTAGAACACCACTTCATTTTCAATGCAGATCCCCGGAGGACCATTTGAAGAGCAGAAACTTGAGAGCTTTGGATCACTGGCTAGGGCTGAACGGGACTGAGCCAAATGTGGGTAATTTACAGTATTACAAGAGATTACTGAGTTCAGAGATTGAGGACAATGTTTATAGGATTTCAACTCAAGTTAATGCAGAGCAAGAGCTGAATGTGGTGAGGTTGATTGAGGCTCCATTTCATCTCCTGATGGAAGAAAGATGCCTACAATCCAGTTTCCATTTCACAAAAAGATATTATTCCACCTGTCCTTAAGCAAAACAAGAAGAGTGCTGTTTCAAAGCCATGGAATTCATCTTTTTTTCCTGATGTAGCAAAAAATTTACTCATCTGTGACAATGCAGATTTAGGCACTTATAAAACAAGTTTCTAGACAAGGAAATTAGAGCCACTGTTTTCAAAAAGCCATACTTGGGCTTCCAGTAGGGGAACACCTTCCTTTTTGGCTCCTCCCTACATAGCTCATCAGCTATTCCTAGTCAAAGTAATAGCAATAATGAATATAACTCTATGGCTTGAAGAATCAAAGCCAATGGATGTTCTGGTCTGCTTGGGACTATAGAAGATGATTCTGAGAAGCTAATGAGAGATTTACAATAATACTACACACATACACACATGCTTAGCACAGTGCCCAGCACATATTTAGTTTTAATAAATGTTTTGGGACAGCTAGGTGGCACAGTGGGTAGAGCACAGGACCTAGAATCAGGAGGACCTGAGTTCAAATCCAACCTCGAACACTTACTAGCTAGTCACTTAACCCTGATTACCTTCCCCTCCCTCAAAAAATAGTGTTTAATTAACTGACTGACCCCATTGCTTTATAAATGAAGACCTAACACCCAGAAAAATTAAATAACTTGTTCAAAATGACATAGAGGGTATAGCTGAAATTTGAACCCAGGTCTAAAACATACTTTCCACTATTCTTTTGCATATGTTATCCCACATTAAACCCCTGGCTAAGCTATGACACAATAGTAGGTAGAGTGGGTACCAATAGGAAGGAGGTCATAAAGACCTGGGCTCAATCCTACCTCATATATACACTGCCTGGTGACCCTAAGCAAGTCACTTAATTTTTAGTGCCCCCAGGAAACGCTCTAAGACTACAAATTGTACAACATTTGCCAGTCTGCATTGGTAGACTGAATTTCTTTACCAACAATGACCTATTCCAATAAAATAACATGCCTGGCAAAAAAAAAAAAGCCTGCCTCCATAAATGATTGGATTCCAAAGCTACATAACATTGCCACTCCTGAACAGATTTCTGAATCCTGCTTAGCCACATGAGTACCATAGGGCACAGGATATTGCTGTTTGGCCACATGGGATTCCTCAGAATGCAGGGACACAGAGAATTATCCTCCAGCTCACTGGGAGCTCTTAGGTGGGAATTAACCCAACAACTGACTAAAAAGGAAGCAGAAAAAGAGCAAGGCAACAAGATGGCCCTTCCTGGAAAGAACTAAACTGAACATTCTGAAACCACAGCCTTAGGCCATTCTCAGGAGGCCTCCCCTGCTGACATTTTTAAATGCTGGTGCAGTCTGGAAGCATTTTTAAAGCCAGAGGAAAAATTACTAGTTTTACTCCCAAACTCTTTTTCACATTTCGTCCTCATGGAATAGATGGCCTAGACTAGAGTTTCGCTTTATTCTGGCTCTTCTAGAACCATCCCTTTCCAGAAGTTTTTAAGGAAGACTTCTCCTATTCACTTACTGATCCCCATCACAAAACCACACCCCTACACACAAACAAACACATAAAAATAAGCTCTGTCTTTTGCAGTTTCAAATTTAGGAGGGACTTTCAAGGCAGAAATACAGATGGGTGTAAAAGAACATTTTCTGCCTTGTCTTTATGATCGTAGGATTTTTTATAAAATGTCTATTCATCTGTTCCTTGATTCCTGAGCTGGTACAGTCATCTGAGTATAGGCTTAGAACTTACTCTGCTGCCTTTTATATATAATTTAATTCAATGAACATTTATTAAACACCAACTATAGCCAGTCCCAGCTTTTGGGTAGGCTGAGGCCGGTGGATTTCTTTGAGCTTAAGAGTTCTGAGCAGCAGTGAGCTAAGCTGATCAGGTATCCACACTAAGTCTGACATCAATATGATGGGCCTCTATGTTGCCTAAGGAAGGACAAACTAGCCCAAATTGGAAATGGATCAATGAACAGCCCCAAACAAGTTGAAACAGTAAGTCTTTGTTTAAAAATAAACACACCTATTATGTGTAAGTCACTGGGCTAGGTGCTAGGGATGGTGGTTGTTCTTCCTGCTCAAAAAGAAAATAATAAAATAACATCTTTATGATGTTGGGGTCAAGGTACAGTGTGTCCGACTGTAGCTGATCAGAGAAATATGAGCTCAGAAGCTCTCAGACAGACCAGGCACAAATAGTCCACATGGACATTTACAGTAGAGATGTCTCTAAATTTGCACATCTCCCATTTCATTTGAACCACTGTAATTCTGCTTTGCTTGGAGAGCACTGTGCCTTCTTTGATGCGAGCACACCATGCTGAATGGTCCCGTACCAGTGTCTCCCCTTTCTTACAATCCATTCCAAAGTTCTTCAGAGAGACCTTGAGAGTGTCCTTCTACCACTTCTTCTGACCTCCATGCGAGTACTTGCCTTGTGTGAGTTCTCCACAATATAGTCTTTTAGGCAAATATAGTTTCGGCATTGGAATAATGTGGCCGGCCCATTGGAGTTGCACTCTCTGCAAAAGAGTTTGAATACTTGGCAGTTCAGTTCAAGAAAGGACCTCACTATCTGCTACCTTATCCTGCCAGGTGATCTTCAGAATCTTCCTAAGACAATTCAAAAGGAAATGATTCTGTTTCTTGGCATGGTACTTGGTATACAATTCAGGTCTCATGGGCGTAGAGCAATGAGGTCGGCACAGCGGCTCTGTAGACCTTCAGTTTGGTAGTCGGTCTAATGCCTCCTCTCTCCTACACTTTTTTCAGGGCCTCCCAAACACTGAGCTAGATCTGGCAATGTGTATATAAAGCTCATGATCATATGTATATATATCTGGAAAGTATATTGCCAAGGTAAGTGAACTTATCATGGTTTTCATGTATGGATAGTGCGGTGCTGCTGGCTGATGGAGCGCCTATATTTTCTTGTTAATTGTTAGGCCAAAATTAACACAAGCAGCAGAGAATCAATCCATACTTTGTTGCATCTCAGCTTCAGAGACTGAGCGCAGTTATTCATAAACAAAAAGTTCTCTACCAACTCCCCCTCCACTTTAGTCTTGGCTTGTAGCCTTTTTGAGTTAAATAATTTACCATCCGTGTAGTAGCAGGCCTCTATGTCGTTTTCTTCCTAGTTAAAGGTGTCCAACAACATTGCAGAAAATATCATGCTAAAAAGCACGAGAGCGAGCACACAGCCTTGCTTCACTCCAATGGTGATCAGAAAGCTCAACAGCATTGTCCATTATTCAGAACCCTGAGCAAGAAGGCCATCATGAAATTGCTGGTGCTATGGATACAAAGGGAAGAAAATAAAGTCCTTGCCCTCAAGCAGCTTGGGGTGGGGTGGTGGTAAAGGAGGTGCTTCATATACACAAAAAAGTAAATACAAAGTAATTTTAAGAAGGAAAGAGTTCCAATAACTGAGGAGATCTAAAAAGGCCTGTAGAATATCAATTCAATGCAACATTTATTAAGCACCTACTATATGCCAAGTACCATGCTAGACACTAAAAGAAAAAAACACAAAACAGAAACAGCCCTAATGATACCTGATCTGTCTTTTTTAACATTACTTTTATTTATTTCATTAAATATTTCCCAATTGCATGTAAAAACACTTTTAACAATCGTTTTTTAAAAATTTTGAGTTCTAAATTCTCTCCATCCCTCTTGTCCCTCCCCACTCCTTGAGAAGGCAAGCAATTTCTTTTGGATTCTGATCTATATTTCAAAGGAAGCAAGGGATCCTTCCAGGAAAAGGTGAAGTGGTAATGCTTCTCATACATAGGATAGGTACTACTCACACAAAAGCACAGAGATGGAACAATATGACCAAAAACCATAACATATTTTGGAGGAAACTACTCCCAAAATGTTCTTTGGATATTCCCTTCAGAGACAGGAGATTAAGCTAGATAGAGCCTTATTCTGGCTCAGTATTGTTCTCCTTGTCTTCCTCATACTAATTCACATTATGGATGAAACATCCTTCTTCTCAATTCATGGTGTGCACCCTTGCCATTCAACCAATACCAGTCTTTGAAATGTTGTATTTTTATTATGGAAGATATTTGTTGCTTGAAAAATGAAGACCTACAATAATTATGATGTAACTATTATGAATTATGAAAGCACATGTGAGTTGTAGAGAAGGGTTGGATTTCCCTTAGAAATAAAGAATAGACTACTAAGTCAATTAAGGCTCTGAGTTAATGGATGGTATAAAATGATTCTTTGAGTAGACCCAATCTACTTTAGTTTCCATTACTCTCCCCCTCTGAAATTTCTACGGCACTTGAAGTCTTTACAACTTTTTTTGGCATTCAATTATAGACTCTCTTTCATTCCATTATTCAACCAATTCACTATAAAGTGTTGCTTCTCCAAGTGGATGGTAAGCTTCTCGAAAACAGGAAACACATTTGCTGTATAATATATAGTCTCAGGAAGAGTACTGAGCCTGTGATAAGTGTTCAATAAATATTCATTAAGTCAAACTGAATTAAAGAGTTTGTACCCTGAAGGCATGTACCCATTGGTATCTACTAAGCAACCTTGCCAAATGAAGAATTAACATGTCTCTCTTGGTTGGTTGGCCTTACTTTTCCCGATTTTCTACCAAATGTGCAATTTTTCTTGGTCACAGCCAGTTTTGAGGATTTAGAAATTCTCAGTATTTTTATATTTCCATAATGACACCTGCTGGTAGGAGAAGAATGGATGAACTGCAGGAATTTTACATGATCAACTACAGTCACACACTCTAGTCTGAGACAAGTACATGAACCGATAAAGGTATTGTTCCTGTATATAAGGAGATTAAATCTCAATGGCCAAAGACATCTGAGTCTCAGAAATGCAACCAGGAGCCAGTCATGGTAGCTCATGCCTATAATGCCTGCTTCTAGGGAGGCTGAGGCTTGTGGGCTGCCTGAGCTCAGGAGTTCTGAGCTTCAGTAGGGCTAGGCTGATTGGGGATCCACAATAAATCCATCACTAACATGGCGAAGCACTAGGAGTGAGACCATTTTTAGGTTGACTAGGGGCCTAAGGAGGGCCAAACTGGCCCAGGCAAAAAAAAAAAACCAGAATAGATTAAAACTTCCAAACAGCACTGTAGTCATGCTATAAGTGGCCACTATACTTCCAACCTAGGCAAAATAGGGACACCAATTGGGAAGGCAAGGAAAGGGGAGGGAAAGAAAGAAGAAGAAGGAATTAGGTTGCAATACCCGTTTTTAATTGCAATGACTGCCTCTTCCTAAAGGAACGGTCCTGACACCAAGCCTCCCACTAAAATCAATCTTGACTTTTGCTAATGAATGTCTAGATTGAAGATCTTCAAATTGCCATTTCATTTGCACTAAATGGTATCCTTTTTGGGAGCTCTTATATGTTATATATGGACGTCTGATATGTTTTCATCCTTTAAAACTATGACTTTGGCTTCTCGCATCCAAATTTGACTATAGCAATAAGTTGGGTTGATCCGTCCCCACCGTGTAATATTATAAAAAGGCAGAGGTATCGAACATCAGGATCTTGTTGCTTCTGGAAACTCTAAGAGCCAAGCATCATAGGAATTTGCTCAGGCGTGACTGTCACCTGGCCCCACTGGTGAGATATGACCTTATTGCTAAATGCTCTGCTAGTTGCTGAGGATGCGCAGACAAAAAAAATGAAAGTTTTTTCTTGCAATGAATTTGCTTTCTAATAGAGAGGAAAACTATGTATTTCTATCACTCCTTTGACCACAGCCCTCAGGCTGGTGAGATAGACAGATGGATAGGTAGATGGATGGATAGATGAATGTATGGATGGATAGATAGATCTAGCTAGAAATAGATAGATACGAAGATACAATAACACACATATGTAATGTAGCCAAATCAAACAAAACTAAAAGGTCCTATTCTTCTGATTCACCAAGGTTAATTCTAGGATATCATCATGAGCAGCAGAACCAGTATATCTGGGAACTAGCTGGTCACAGGGCTATAATATATAGTACTTGAACTGCAGGAGGAATTCAGTATTTGTTGATCAAATGATTGGTCAACAAGGCCATGTAAACACATGGCAGCAAATCAGGGCAGCCCAATCTCTAGAGGACAGATCGGTGTGTATGTGTATGTGTGTATGTAACCAGAACATTTAGACTAGACTTTCAGCAGAGTTTGCTACAAAGATAGAAAAACATTTTTAAAAAATAAGGTCTTCCTTCTATGGCTTTATCTCTAGGGGCAAAGCCTAAAGTTATCCAACCTACCTAGGACAGGTCGAAAGGTAATCACTGGAAAAATATTAAGTATTCTTGTATCTAGACTCCTATGTGATGTTGTTTGTCCTTTGTTTTCAAAGAGGACCAATGATATTATGGGTGACATCTTGACTCATGCATGAATTGAAGTGAGGCAGAGTAGCATAAAGCCATCAGCCCCACTCTCTCTTCATTATCGTTGAAGTCCAGTGGCAGGACAAAAGTCAAGATGACTGGCAATGGTCCAGGATGTAATGGATGAACATAGCATCTTCAATGTCTGACCAAGTTCTAAGTGCACCCTAGCGCCTACTTCAGCCACCTTCCTGGCTATTGGAACAAATTGTTCTCATCTGCCCGTTCTATTGGAAGAAGTCTTTATGAAAAGGGCTTGGCAACCCTTACACCAGAGGTGGTAGTCCTCCCTGACTTTAGGGAACGAGGGTATCTAGCTCCACTTGCATTTTTTTCTTTCTCTTTCCTTAATTAATCTTTACTATCTATAACTCAATCTGCTTATGACTTTCTATTTTCTACCACTCTCATACCACAGTCAATGCCTGGCTTCTAGGGAATCTAGCTGCTTTTTCTCAATCTCAAATGTGCCTGATCTCAGTGTCTCAGATTCTCCTGGACATCTCCTTTCTTCTCTTTAGTTCACTGATAAAAATTAGATTTTTTTTTCAAGAACTTTACTAGCAGCTAAGGGAAAGGTAGAAAAATATGATAGCCTTACAACCTATAGAATTGTCTAATTACAAAGCACAACTAGCCCAAACTAGCTAGGATCTCAACCTTATCTCTCTATTTGAGGAAAGAGAATTTCCATTCCAAGAAAAAGAGAATTTAAGGGCAGGAAAGGAGAACTGGAATCTCCAGGGACCAGGAGTGTGCAAATATGGCTATGTAAGCACATACTGAGATATTTCCCTCCCTCTAGAAAAGCAGCTGTTATAGAGGCCTGCTCCCAAAAGTCATTGGTACCTCCATGAAGAAATTTCCATTTCCTTGGAATTTTGGAAAAATGAGAGTAGTTCAGCATGTAGAAGGGTAATCTCTGGAGATACAGGCAGGTACTGAGGTCTTGGCCTTGATTATTCACTTTTCAATATTTTCATTGTGCATACCCTCAATATTTAGGGACATAGTTTTTATAAATAGTTTTATAGAAGAGAAAGTAGGCATATGGGTCAGTAGTTTCTGATGTTTTCTTGGTCACCTTTTTTGGGTAACGATATTATTCATGGTGGTTATTTGGTAATTTCCCCTTTCTGAGCTATCTGGAACATGAATCTCAGTACTTTCAAAATTATGTGATCTCCAATATGGATTTTTCTATGTATTCATACAGCTAATCTTCCTGTTTTCATCTTTTTATATAACATTTCCACTTCTTTCTTGAGCAACAAGATGCTAGAATCCAAATGTAATGATAATTCTACCATTACCACTGATCTAAAAAGATTGCTATTGAAATTCTGGCAAATCTAGTCTATCTTTTTATATTTATTGAACTACTTACAGTTTCATTTATAAATAGCCTAAGAATAAACTAGTTGGGCCTCAAATGAAGATGCATTTTGACCCCCTACTTGCTTTTCATTGTCTTGTGAGGCGATACCCCTCATCATTTTCTACATTTACCCTTTGCAAATGAGTTTTTATCCCAAGCTGATATTGCCCTTGGTAACCCACAGCTCTATGCTTGGCAAGAAGAGCAAGTGTATTCCAGCTGAGATGAATCCTAGAGCCTTTTGGCCTCCTCGGTGTGGTGATTTCTTTATGTCAGTTGAATGTTCCTTTAAACAGTGATATGCTGGATCAATGAGTCTTTGCTTTCATGTATTACTCACTTTTCGGCATCAACAGGCTTGTTAGAAAAGGTCAAGTTGAAGGTGTGGCAATTGCATACAATGTCTTCTTCTTGTCCTTAACTTTTCTTATAATTTGTTACTGATTTTTTTTACCTTTGGTCCCTGGTCTGTCTGCACACAAATAGCAAATTAAGAGACGTGCATCAAAAGGTAATCATTCCCTGTCTATTAAGATATAGCCAATTTCATTTTATATAATGGTTTTCAATGATCACCATATTCAGGACATTCTGACTCTCTCCTTGAAAAAAAGAGGATTTATTATAGAAAAGCATGAAACTTTTGAATGGTCTACAAGCCTTAGTAGGATTTAACCAATGAAAAGTTAAGTCACTTGCCCATGGTCACAGTTCTCTCATTCTTAAGCCCAATCTTATTCCCCAACAGCTTTTTCACCATCCTTTGCCAAAATCACTGAATATCAAGGTATATTTTGTCTTAGTTCAAAGGATCTTGTCAAGTTCTGCATAGAATTTCTTTAATTATTCATCTTCTACATCAGATGTTGCTGCATAAGTTGCAGTCATCTTCAAAGTGGATGCCTCATCATCCCAGGAGGCAGCCTATATGGAGATATGGCCTGGCAACTGCTTCATCTGGAAAACCATGTGAGAACTAAGAAGGTATGGCATGGAGGTTGCTGAAGAACATAGCCATGTTGGGTCAGGGTAAGCTGGTTATAGAAACTCTCACCAATCAGGAGTGTAAGGCCCCAAGGAGAGAACTGGTAAAATGGCATAGCATGAAAAAAACCTAATGCCTCTTCAAGACCATTTCTTTCAGGTCAAGTGATGCATGAGACCAACCCATATGGGTCCAAGTAGAAAATCACTGAATCTGAATATCATTTGTTCCTTCTTTTCCTAGAAGCAGCATGGAGGTGGTATGTGCTAGAAAAGTCAAACACCCACCTTGACCACCACATCCCCTTAAATAACTAATGGAGATTGCCTAGGACCCTGGACCCAAAAGTCTAGCGAATAGTAGTGCTCCCCAGATCCTTATCCTTGTTTGCAGTCTTAGCCCCATAGCCACCATCAAAGAGAGCAATCACTGTGGAGAAAGGCCCATCTCCCACCTCCAACAATACCAACTTCTAAACCAAGTGCCATACACAAGGAAATAAACTCAAGAGCCCTGGGAATGGCAGCACCCCCTGCCCCAGACCACCCATCCTGCTTCCAGCCCATACCCCACAGTCATCATCCCAGGAGGCAGCCCATATGGAGATATGGCCTGGCAACTGCTTCTATAGGAACTGCAGCCACAGCTACTGAAGACTTGGAAATCAATGTTCTTGATAACAAGTCCTTAGTAATGTCAAATGGTTCAACTTTTTAGAAAATGATATGATTTTATAGGTAAAAATGACAATAAAGAAAATGACTTACCATTTGATTTTCTATTGCACCCTGAGAACTATGGGACTTTTCCATCTGACTTGTAGCTGAAACAATACATATAAATGTATTGACTTCTCCATTAGGATGTGAGCTTCTCAAGCAAGGATTGTCTTACTTTTGTTTATATCCCTAGCACTTAGCATGGTGCTTTGCACATAGAGAAGGCTTAATAAATGCTTTTTCATTCATTCATTCATTTCTAGTGCTTTTGAAAATCTGCTCATTGAGAGGCAAGCCAAGCCAATTTATTATTTATTTATTTATTTATTACTAACATTTATTATTTACTATTTTATTTTTACTAACATTTATTATTACTAACAATATGCCAGGTACTATGCTAAGCACTAGGGGTACAAACAAAAGTAAAAAGAAAGTTAGGCCCTCCCCTCAAGGAGCTTATAATCTAAGGGAGGGATACAGTAAACAAAAACAAAAGAGGTGGAAGGGAGTGGGGGGAAGAGGAGGAGGTATCCAACACAGGGGCATGGTGTCAAAGTCCAAAAAGCAAAAGGACAACTAAGAAGGAAAATGAAGGTTGGCCAGCCTGGGCACCTCCACAAAATGGAGGTCCCAAGAGGCAGTTACCAATGGAAGAAAGGGACCAGCATAGCATATGGATGTACAAAAGTAAGAAGGCTGCAGGGACTGATAGATGATCCATGGTGAGACTACACACAAGGCATGGTGCTGAAGTCCAGAAAGTCAGAAATAAGGCTTCAGTGACTAAGCTGCTGCAACTCTCCATTGAGTTTCTCAGGGGGATAAAACTCAGCTCCTGTTCTGCATGCTGTCTTACAGGCCTAGGAAGAGAAAGTAAGATGATATTTATTGTATTGATGAAAGCATTGATGAAGCAGTTAGATGTATGCTGAATCCAGCTGTGGCTCCCATTGTTCCCCAAGCCATATCCCTTCCCAGCACTAGGAATCTTGGAATGGTTTCAGTACAGTAAAGACAAAGATGTCTAGACTTGCAAAATATGGCTTCCCATAAAGAAGCCAGCAGTCTTATTGCAACCCTGTAAACTCCTCACCACCCCCGAAGCTTCAATGAGGCTGCACTTTGTCATAAACCTGCTCCCATCCTAGGGATATTACACCACTCTTGTGGAATGCCATTTATGAAGAACAGTTCATTTTCATTCCTATACTAGACTTCTCTAAAGCCACCTGCCAGGTCCTAAAAGAAATCTTCTAGATCTACAGATGCCTTACATATCACCTTCATTTATTTTTTCTCTCATTTCTGGACTACATCATGCATACAAAAATTGACCTTTCTTTCACCAGTCTAACAGACAATGTGTCAACTAGATTCTGTACCAATATTTCATTGTGTTGTCTAGCAACATGTTAACCAGGTTGCCTTTCACTCTTAGCTGAACTCTCTATAGCAACAAGGTATTCTTTCTCCATTCCAAAACACACCCTATTAATCAGTTTGTAAACTGATTTCTACCTCCGTTCACCCCGTGAACTGACACTTCTGTCATCAGTGACTATCTGTGAGAAGCTACATAGGCAGATTTTCAACGCACCCCAGGAACAGCCAAAATTGTATATGAATAGGACCCAAGCCAAAATTACAACCCTGAGGAGCTCTTAGGTGTGCAGGAGAACAAGTTGGCCTGGCCACGGAAAACTACACAACAATAGACCCTTCAGGAAACTGCTGGATGGGATGATCAGTCCTTTCCTAATACATGTTATAAGTTGAATGACATTGGCTAGGATTACCTTTTTCTCTATGCATCCACTTCAACTTCAGTCACAACTTGTACATTGGATCTATCTCAACTCAGATGTAGGGCCAACACATTCCCACTTATCCCCACTAATCATGGATGGACAAGAAGTCCCAGAGGTTCTGTCCTCAAAAGATGACAGGTCCACCTCAAATACCTGAGAAGACATGTACCAAATGGGAGAACCTGAGAATCAGCGTGCAATTTGAATGTCCAAGATTTGATGGAGGCCTTCTACCAATAATATTTGACTAAGCTACAGCCTCAGGCTCATGGATTCTGTTTTAAGGGGAGGAATAGTGTTCAGACTCACAGTGAGGAGGACATATTGCTAGGACACCACCCCTGTAAAAGAACACTGTCTGAGCCTGATTCTTTGTGTGAAACAAAATGTTGCCAGTGCCCCATGCCTTTCCCCCTCTATGTTTTCCTGACTTTGTTCCATGTGGCCCACACTTTGGTTCTGGAACTTCTTTTCCCTTCAAACTCAAGTCACAACTTTCTGTGTGAACCTCTAGTGAATACCTGTCTTTGACCTCAGTCCAATTTTCCGTGTACTCACTTGGATCTGTTTGTCCTTCAACTTTAGCCCTAGTAAGTTCTCTCTCTCTCTCTCTCTCTCTCTCTCTCTCTCTCTCTCTCTCTTATTAGCTGCCCCTGGACTTCAGCTCAAAACAGTCCCTACAGCCTTATTACTCCTATAGAGCACAGGGACGCGTTAGTAGGAACTTTATAATACATTTCCTGGTATATATGTGGTATGGTAGAAAGAAGACTGAACTTGAAGTCAGAAGACTATGTTTGAACTCTGGCTCTCTACTTGTTAGCCGTGTGACCTTAGTAAAATCACCTCCCCTTTACAGCTCTCAGTTTCCTGGTCTGTAAAACAAGAAGCAAGGAGGGAACACCTGTTGCTCACTCCCCACCACCAAAGAAACATTTAATGGTGCCATCAGTTCCATGCCTTCCATCTGAAACACAGCCGACATTCCACCTGCCTGTGGCCAATGCTTTTGTTTTTTAAACAACACGCATTGGAGAATTCACCACTTGCAGCTGTCGAGGGTTACTTTTGTTATCTCTATCTAGAGAATGAACAGGTGCCTGCTTGAATCCAGCCAGTTAGTCAACAAGCATTTATTGAGCACTAAATGTGTGTGCATGGTTAAGGGCTGGGAATAAAAAGGACAATAATGGGAAGGCCCTACATTCAAGAAGTCATAATGGGAGGGACGACATGCAGATGACTGTGCTCATACCAGACCTACATGGAGGATGTGGAAGTGAAGCCCAAAGTGGAGCCACTTGCTGTGGCTAGAACCCAGAAAGGCTGCTCACAGAAGGTAGAGTTTGAGCAGGGTCTTGAAGGAAGATAGGAAAGCCAATGAGAGGAGAAGAATGCATTCCAGCCACAGGTGAGCTGCGACTAGCTTCATCTGGCTGCTGAGAATCATTGTCACACTATCGGCATGCACGTTCACATCTCAGAAATCAGCAAATGCTACAAATCAGGGTTTGATTCATTATTTTGTGGATTGCCTAGACTTAAGACAGTGAGAGAGAGTATGTTAGAGATACAGACTTAACTTGTGTCATGTGTGCAATTTTTTTTGCTTCTGGAGAGCAAGCTGTTAAATATTTACCAGTGTGCCTCTGGCTATAGGACAGCCAGTGGAAGAGACATGGAGTCAAGAGATGGAGTGTGGGGTGTGAGAGGAAGGAGGTGTTACTGGATCTTGAAGTATGTGGAGGAGAGTAAAGTGTAAGAAGACTAGAAAGATAGGAAAGGAAAAGGCTGAGGCAGCTAGGTGGCCCAGTGGATTGAATCCTGCTCCTGGAGTCCAGAACTGAGTTCAAATCCAGCCTCAGATACTTTATTAGTTGTGTGACCCTGGGCAAGTCACTCAACCTCTGTTTGCCTTGGTTTCTTCAACTGTAAAATGGAGTTAATAATAGCACCTACCTCCCAAGGTTGTTGTAAGGATTAATTGAGATACCATTTGTAAAACACTTGGCACATAGTATGTGCCATATACTTATTCCCTTCCCCCCCAAAATTGAGAAGGGCCTTAAATACCAAAACTGGGGGGAAAACACCTTAAATGGCAATGTAAGTTATCTGGCAAACCTCAGCCCAAGGGCAGAGAAGATCTCAAGGGAAGAAACAATGAGGAAAAATCCTTGGGGGCCAGACCAAGTCTGGCAGGCACACACACTGACCAGAGTTTAGACCCTCCTTGTTTCTGGATGATAGACACTCAAGTCTGTCCATACTAATCAGAGATTTTTCACTAAGTAACATAGGAGGTAATCCTGCCCATAGGTTGGAAGATATCCTTACGTTTCGTATCTTTCCTAAAGTCAATTCTCTTTAGCCAAATGCTGATCAAATTCCCAGATGAGCACTAATACGCTGGATGACAATCAGAAAGGCTAGTATGTTGAACTAAAACTCAGGCCTGGAATTCTATCCACTGAGCCACCTAGCTGCCATAAGATAGAATTAGTGTCTAAGAATAAGGAGGTGATCATGGCATTGTAATTTTATCTTGTTAGACCACTTCTGGGGCAGCTAGGTTGAGCAGCAGATAGAGGGCTAGGCCTCATCTTTCTGAATTCAAACCTGGCCTCAGACACTTACTAGCTGTGTGACTCTGGGCAAGTCATGTAAACCTATTTGCTTCAGTTTCCTGGCAAACCAGTCCAGTATCTTTGTCAAGAAAACCCCAGACTAGGTCATAAAGAGTCAGACACAATTGCAAAACGACTGAAAAAGACCACATTTGAACTGTTGCATTCAATTCTAGGAGGAACATCGTCTAAGAATACAGAAGAGAATGAATAGGATGATGAGGAGACCAGAAACCTTGCCATACAAAGACTCGTTAAAGGAACTGGGAACTTGAAGAAGAGAAGACTTAGGGAAGGCCCAATAACCATCTTCAAGTATTAGAAGAACTATCCAGTGGAAGAATAATGAGCCTTGTTTTTCCTGGCCCTGGAAGGTGGACCTAGAAGCAATAGATGAAATCTTCAAGGATATAGAGTTTGCTTGATGTAAGAGAAAATTTCCATTGCAATTCAATTCAACAAGCTTGGCACTTGAACTAAGCCTTGGAGACAGCAAGGGCTCCTAACAGACAGAGATGAGTAGGAAGTGTGTGAGAGGGCGTGATGGGAATGAGCGAAGGCTGTAAAAGGAGATGGGAGCCAGATTGTGGAAGGCCTAAACTGACAGAGGAAGGAGTCTGCATATCTTACAGGTAACAGAACCACTAAAGGTTGGTTGGTTTGTTTTTTTGAGTAAGGGAGAAACTTAAACCCATACATTAGGAAAATTATTATGGCAGCTATATGAAAGATAGATTAAAGAAAGGTGAGAACAGAATTGGAGGGCCTGAACCAAGGCTGTGGCAGAATGAGTATAGAAAAGGGAAGAGGTACAAAAGATGTTGTGAAGGCAAAAGCCACAGGACTTGGCAATTGATTGGATGTGGATCATGAAGGAGAGTGAAGAGTTAAAGATAACTCTCAGGTTTTAAACCTGAGTGCCTGGGAGGCTGGTGATGCCATCAATTGAAACAGGAAAGTGGAGGAGAGGGCCTGGTTGTGTGAGTGGGGAGCATATAGGAGATGATGACTTACATTTTTGGACACACTGAGTTTGAGGTGCCTGAGGGCTACTCAGATGGAGATGTATAACAAGCAGTTAGTGATGCAAGACTAGAATCTAGGGGAGCAAGATTATAACTGGACATATAGAGATTTGGGAATGAGAACTCTCCATAGAGTTGATAATTGAAGCCTTGGGTGCGGATGAAATCAGCAAAAAAGGAGAAAAGGCCATCATTCAGGACATCCCATAGGAGGTCAACCAATCAAGTCAAGCATTTATTAAGTGCCTGCTATGTGCTGGGTCTTCTGCTTAGTGTTGGGTATACAAAGAAAAGCAAAAGAGTCCCTACCCCCAAGGAGCTCATAGTATAATGGGGGAGACAACATGCGAATCACTATGTACAAACAAAATAAATTGGAGATAATCAACATCAAGGCAGACCAAAAAAATCTTTGCATGAGGTAAGAGGGAGAGCATTCCAGGTGTGGGGAACATCAAGTGAAAATTCCTGGAGCTCAAAAATGAAGTGTTTAGTGTGAGGAACAAGTCAAGAGGAAAATGAAAAACAAATAGAAGGAACCGAGAAAGATCAGTCCGGCAGAAGGAGAAATAAGAATGAGTGGTTTTGTGGAAGCCAAGGGAGCAAGGAACCCATGCGCATATCAGAGATTCTGAAAAAATGACAGGAACAGACTGAACCCATCAAAGTTGGGACACAGGAAGACCAAGAAGTCTAGGAGATCTTAGATAATAAGAGGGAAAAGAGGGTGTGGTATTATGTCAGGGACTGAAAAAGATTTATGTCAGAGGCTAAGGATGGAAGACCATTAGCCAAATCCAATAAAAGAAGTCCAAAGGTCTAAAGTGGAGGTAGGAAAGGATTTCTTGGCAATGATTCCAAAGTGTACAGCCAATCTGTAAGTGGAAGATCTTTCCTGCTCATTTAACAGACCTCAGATGGGGCCAACAAAGGAAGGCCTGATTAGAGGCAGGCCCACACCCTTTCACTAACTAGATGTGAGGTCCCAGGCCCCACACCTTTTTGCTAAGTAGGCTCTGAGCTCTGAGGGCCCAAAACAGGGTATATAAACTCAGAGGTTAGCTTGGGGGCACACCCATTGGAAGAATGATGGTGATGAGGCTCTGGGTGGCCGAAGGAGCTCTCCTGCCCCCTCTTTGAAAACCCAGATGTTGGACAGACAACTAGAAGCCTGTCTATTGCTTTTGTGCTATTTGTTCTGTTTATATAACATGTGCTTATAATTTGTTTGTATTGTCTCTGAAGTTCAGGGTGCTGGCTTTTCCCCCTGAACTAAGTGAATGATATAAATGATATATGTATGTTTAATTAAAGTAAGATTGTTAACCCCTTAAAGTTGCTTTCCTTAGAAAAGCAGATAAAAGAACCTGTGCTAGCAGCCCTTCCGTGTGCTCTTGTTGTCAGTCTTTCATCCCCTCCCCAACAGTTGCTAGCAACATTGTTGTTACGCAAACTCATATAGTTAAAACTGAGTAGGTCCAAGAGAATGTGCTACAAAGTCAAGCAATAGACATTATCAAGATGACTATAACTGGTCTTATACAATGGGTCCCTTCCCCGCAACACACATATCCAAAGTATTCTTCTAAGGTAATGGCAAGCTTGCCATAATCTCTTTACTCTGCCACACCAGCATCACTGACTGTGGGCATGAATAGCTTCTTCTCTGACTCCCATACGATTCCACCCCAAAGCGAAGGCCATGGCTGGATGAAAGAGAATTGATGGAAGATGTTTACCAACTCCAAGGCTTATTCATTACACATTGGTTCTCCTTGAACATGTAATTCTGACAATCCATTTGGCTCTGGAGGTGGCCCCTATGCTCCAAGAATCATAAATTTCCTAGATAATGTATTCCTCTTGCCCATCTACAATTAATGAGGATAGATAAGGATTCAATGGATATAGATCAAGGTCATGGTGAGGAATGGTGGCACATAGAGTGGATTAGGGAGGAGGAAAGTGATTCTAACTGGTGAGTCCACAAGACTCACCACATCAGCAATAGGAAAGGGGTTCTTCACCTAGTCTTCTAGCTCCTGGAAAGATTTATCGAGATGTGAGTTCCAGGTGGACAACCGAGTCCAATCTGCTACACATAACAGGTCATGTACCTACCATGACAGCAGACATACACATACTATCCCTCTTCCCTGGTTTTCTACCTCTAAACTCCAGGAATAGTCATCAAACTAAAGCTGTTATTCCTGTAAGGTACATGTTAATGAATTTCTTCATAGCTCTACTCACCATCCCAGTGATTTAGCAGACCAAAACAACCCTTTCTGGTCACTATTCATGCTGTCTTCCCCTATTAAAATGAAAGTGCCTTAAGGGCAGGGTTTGTCTTGAATTCTGAATTTGTATCCCTATAACTTAGTATAGTGTCTGGTACAATGTGAGCCCATAGTAAACGCTTTTTCATTTATTCATTCATTTATTCATAAGGGCTCCTACAGGTATGATAAAGAAAACTTTGAGGTACCACCTCATACCTATCAGATTGGTTAGCATTACAAAAATGACAAATGCTTGGAGGGCAGGGTGTGGAAGAAAACAATAAGTACATTAATGTACTGCTGGTGGAGTTGTGAACTCATTCAACCATTCTGGAGAATAATTTGGAATTACTCTCAAGGGTTGTAAAACTTTGACAAGCGACATCACTACTAGGTATATACCCCCAAAGAGATCAAACAGAAAGGGAAGAATCTACAGTATTTGTACTAAAATATTTATAGCAGCTTTTTTTGTGGTGGCAAAGAATTGGAAATTTGGGGGATACCCATCAATTGGGTAATGGCTGAACAAATTATGATACATGATTGTGATGAAATACTATTGTGCTAAGACATGCCAAGGGGGATGGTTTAGGGAAGACCTGGGAAGACTCACATGAACTGATGCAAAATGAAGCGAGCAGAACCAGGAGAACAATGTACACAGTGACAATAATACTATGTGATGACCAACTGCAAAAGATTTAGCTACAATACAATGATCCAAAACAGTTCCTAAGGACTCATGATGAAAAACATTCCCCACCTCGAGAGACAGACCTGATAAGCTCTGAGTACAGATTGAAGCATTTCTTCATTTTCTTTATTTTTCTTGCCATTTAGGTTTTTTGCAGCATGGCTAATATGGAAGTTTCACGTGATTTCACATGTATAATGGGAGTTATGTACATACCATCTCAATGGAGAGGGCAAGGGCTGGAGGGAAGGAGAGAATTTGAACTCACATTTTTCAAATATTAATGTTATAAATGAATAAGTAAATTTCTGAAAGGAGAGCAGGCCAGTAATGACAAATGAGTTTGGACATCATCTCCCTAATTTTTTTTTCAAATCAGTAGTAATTGGAGAGGGGAGACTGGAACTGGAAAAATATTGTTTCAAGGACAGTTAGGAAGACTCAGAGGTGGTGAGAAGTCCAGTACAGGACAGGCCAGGGTGGGGGGGGGTCTACCATGTCATCATACCCCTAAGATTGGAGGAAGTCCATAGGGAAATCCAGTGTATATAAATGGAGAGAAGTTGGCAAAAGTTACAATAAACTTACTAGCTTCTCTGGGCAGACTTGGCCCAGGCACACATATCACAGGCCTGTTCATACAAGTAGATGTTAGCAAGCAAGGTAATAAAATGGATAGAGTACTGAGTCTGGAGTAAGGAAGACCTGAGTTTAAATCCTGCCTCAGACTCTTACTAGCTGAGACCCTGGACAAGTCAATTAACCTCAATTTGCCTCAGTTTCCTCAACTGAAAATGGAACTACTAAGAGTATCCATCTCCCAACGTTGCTGTAAGAATCAATTGAGATATTATTTGTAAATCACTTAGCACAGTGTCTGACACTTCATAAATGTATATTTTCTTCCTTCATCCCTGTTTGCCAAAAGTCCTGGCTATATAGTGATTGTATACAGAGCTTTGAATCCAATACTACCTTGTTAAGGAAGAGAAACACACAACACTTCCAACTGAGTCTCACTGAGGGGAAAATATAAGACCAACCTTCTTTCAAGTGAGGGAGGCATGCCTTGCACATGGGATAATAGAGTCATAGATATAGCCCAGAAAGGATTTTAGAGGTCATCAAATCCCACATCCTTATTTCACAGATGTGGAAACAGAGGTCCAAAGGTGTAATCAGTCTGGGGGAAGGGGCAAGGTAACAGATTGGAGTGCCCTAGAGGCCAGGCCAGAATCAGTGGTGGAAACAGAGAGAAAGTCCACAAGCCCCAACAGGGGTAGAAGTACAGGTCTATTAATAATAATTTTTTTAAAAACGCTCAAGCAGAGTAGTCTGGCATTCAGCATGGCATTCTGGCCCTCTTTCTGCTCAGGGTATTTCTCAGACCTCTTCCTGCCTGGATTGTTTCTTTACATAGCCTCTAAAACTCCTTTCTGGAAACCTTTTCCAGAATACAATGCAATTCAGCAATTAAGATAGGCTACTTGGAATCAAGCCTACTGTATTGTTTTATTTGTCCTGGCCTGGTTCTTTCCTGTCATGTGCTTCAAATACTGTTTTGTTTAAAAGATTAAAAAAAACCCTAACAATGTAATCACTCCATGCATCATTTCTAAGAGCACAAGTAGATTGTCTAACTTAGAAGGGTTTTTTTTTTCTTTGCAGCTCCTCAAAGCTTAAATGTCTCATTTCAGTGAAGGCAAATTAGTTCTCATTAAGGATTGAAATTAGATACAATTCTACACACACACACACACAACATATGGAACCTTTTACCCCGTTTTATTGCAGGTTGAATGCAAATCTTATCCTTCAAAGTAGAAACCTACATTAATTTTTGCCCCTAAGGTCACAAGAAATGCAACCATTGGTTGAAAGGTTTCAAGATATATTCTCTATTTATGCTGTCTATATTTGGCATATACATATATGAGTATATATTGTCTTCTCCAACAGAATGTAAGTTCCTGGAGGAAATAATGTTTCATTTTTTATTTTTAAATCCCCAGTGAATAATAGCATGCTGCCTGGCAATATAGTAGGTATTTAATAAATGTTTACTGATTTATTCTTTGATTGGTAAATTAGTTAGGTGACTGATTAAAAGGGAAATATATAACACCGCCCTTTAAACGAAATATTTTTTAAGGTAAAATAATTATGAGTCAGTTTATATAAACAAAGATTGCCAACTAGTAGTAACTCATCAAATGAGATAACCTGTACAAATGCAAACCTTAAAACATTATATAAATGCTGGCTATCAATATGGCCCAATAGGTCACATCTATTTCAATGAGATGATTCCAGGTAGTGTTGGGACCAGGGTTGCATACTATATTGGTTATATTACATAGGACAATCCCCCCCCCATGAGAGATTGTTATTATTAAACATTTCTGAAAGCATCCATGGCACGCTGGGCTGTGTACAAAATATCTGAAAAGATTCTCTTCCTCTCCTCAAGGAGTTTGCATTCCCAAAGGGGATGACAAATAGTTATTTTTCCAGACACAAAAGGAAGGAAAAATGTTGTTTTCCAACATTTATAAAGCTTACTTTTCTCACTATATTCCTGTAGAGTCAGAAGAAGACAAGGGTATGCAAGGAACCATATAAAAAGTGAGAAAAGAGAAGGAACAAGGGAGCAAATACCAGGAAGAAGGGAAGGAAATAGGCACAAAGATAAAGAATGTGGGGTGGGGGGGAAGAACCAGAAAGGGATATTAGGCAAGACTGCGCAATGAAGCAGGAACTAGGAAATGTCCTATAGTACCAACACACAAGTCTACGACTTCCATTTTATTGCTTCTTGGAACGGCCATTTGTCTAGTATTCACCTAGGCAGCCCAGAAAAGGAGGTCTGTGTTTAAGTATCCGGAGATTTGGGGGGTTGCAGGTGGAGCAAGGAGGGCAACTTAAAATTTCATCAGTAGAAGGAACTCTTAGCATATACACGCCACCAAAAAATGAAGACCTGATGACTGGTCAGAAACTTAGGGTCTTGGAGTGTTGCCTAGGGTATTGAGTAGTTAAGCGACTTGCCTATGGTCACAACTAGTATATAGCAGAGGTAGGATTTGAACTCGAGTCTTCCTCACTCAGAGGCTGGTCTTCTGTCCATTATATCGAGCTGCCTTTCATCCAGTGATAGCTTGTGCTATGGTAATACTACATGAGTATAATGAAAAGAGACCAGTTTGGGTGTCAGAGGACTTTCAAATGATACCTATGTATCAGAGGGAAACATCATTCGCTTTTCTTGGCCTCCATACAGTGAGGACTAATGGGACTAGTTGGCCTCTGAGGTATCTTCCAACTCTAGATTTATGGTCCTATTTTAAGGTGGATTTTTTTTAAACTGGGGTAGAAAGCCTGTGTCCTGTTATTAGCCATGCTACCTACCCCCACTGCTCTTTCCTCTCACTTATGATATTTCCATTTAAATGGATTCTGTAGCCTTATTAAGGCAATTATCCTTTCTACTGGTGCAGATCATGGTGTCTTTAAACTTTCTGGCCTCTCTGCCTTAAGTCTTTCCCCACTCAGCTGTCAAGTTCAACCCCTCAGACCATGTCACATGAACTCCCTATTTCATAACCTCCAGTGGCTTTCTTTTATCTCCTGGATCAAATATAAAACCCTCAGTGGGCATTCAGATCCTTTCGTGACCAGTCACCCTGCCCCTTTCCAATCTTCTTACACCTTACTCCTACCCACCTTCTTTGATCTTGCAACATGGGCCTCTTTGTGGTTCCTCCAACAAAGATTCTCCATCTCCAGACTCTGGCCATTTTCACTCTCCATTCTCCATGCCTATATATTCTCTCTCCTCATCTCTACCTCCTGGCTTCCTTACCTCCCTTCAAGTCTCAGATAAAATCCCAGCTTTCTCAATCCCTCTAAATGTTAGAACCTTCTCTCTATTCACTTTGTTAACTCTAATTTATATTGCTTGTTAGTACATAGTCAGTTGTGTGTCATCTCCCTGTGAGAGATGACAGCTCCCTGTGAGCTCCTAGAGGGCAAAGACTGTCTTTTGTCTTTCTTTGTACCCTAGAGCTTAGCACAGTGCCTGGCACATAGTAGGTGCTTAATAAATGCTTAATGACTGATTGACTGAGGAACTTGTTCAAGTCATGCCAGCAATCCTCCACCAAATACACGTATATATATATATATAGATATATATCTATATATATCTATATATCTATATATCTATATCTATATATATATCTATATATATCTATATATATCTATATATCTATATATCTATATCTATATATATATCTATATATATATATATATATATATATATATCTTGGCACTGTGTGGCTACCACAGGAGAATACCAGTTGCCCATGATTTGTTCCTTTCTCCAGCCATATAACCAGCCCACCTTCTTTTCCACTTGTATATCTCTCCGTCAGTATCCTGGATGCCAGTTTTCCTGTGTAATCGTTCATCAGTGAGATGCTCAAACTTACACCTACAACATACCACACCACTATGTGAAGCAGCGGAACTGGGAGTCAGGAAGGCCTGAGTCCAAATCCTACTTCAGACTTTTACTAGTTGTGTGAGCCTAGGTAAATCACTTAACTCTTTTCATCCTTTATCCCCAATGATAAAATGGATATAATAATAGCACCCATCTCCCAAGGTTGTTGTGAGGATCAAATGATATAATATTCATAGTATGTGCTTAGGACCACTCCTGGCATGTAGTAGATGTTATAAAGTGCTTATTCCATCTCCTCCCTCCCCCAAACTGAATTTGGAATCAGAGGACCTGGGTTCAAATCCTGACCTTGACTCTTACTATTCATGAGTCCTTGAGCAAGTCCCTCACCTCTGTGAGCTATAAAATAAAGGGATTCGACTAAATGATCTCTAAAACCGTTTCCAGTTGTATTAATATGCTCCTCTGACGACGATTATATCATTTTAATACATGACGGTGTCATTCATTTCTTTTGCACCTCCCACAGTTCCAGGCACATTCAAGCTATTCAACAAATATTTTTTTCATTGAAATTTGTAGTCATCATTTACCCTTAATTAATTCCTGTCAAGAATGGCAGTGTTAGTATCCTCATATTAAAGGAGAGAAATTCACAAGCAACCAAAGTTAAAATTACTTGTCAAAAGCCAGGAAACTACTGAGTCCCTCATCTGAATAATGGAATGAGCTCCTCATGCAGAAATACATTCAGTTAGCAAGGTTCTGTGGTCAATATTCACATTAGCAATAGTCAGCCTGTAAAGCACCAAGGAGCCACATCAAGAGGTTCTACTTGGAGTGGTTAACAGCAATTTATCTCAGCAGAAAGTTCTAAGGCTGTGCAAATGCTAGAAACAGAATTATACTCTGTGCCAATAGCAGCATCTCTAAGTTGGAGAACAAGTAAGGAAAGGAAGGAGAAGCAGGATAATAAAATTGCTTTCAGTCTCTCTGTAGATTTCTTTGACCCAAACTCCCTAGTTCCTCCCCTACTGGACTGCAAAGACAAAGGAACAGATTTAGCAGTCAAGGCACTGCCTTCACTTGTTATTAATTTATCCACTCCAAAATATTTATTAAGCAGTTATTGTCAGAAAGGCACCATTCTGGAAGATACAACGGTATACAAAGATTTTTTTAAAGTGATATTGTTCCTACTCTTAAGGGGTTTACATTCTACTGGGGAAAAATAGCAAATATGTGTAGTTCAAGCAGGAAGGTCAGTCAGTCATTCAACAAACATTTACTGTCTGCTCTGTGTCAGGCAGACACTATGCGGAGGTAAAGAAGAGATTCAGACAGAGGAAAATGTGAGGAGAAAGACAACACTTCATCGGGGAAGAAGAACAGGAGACATGAAGGGGAATCAGGGAATTGCCTCTCCTGACTTCAGAGGCAGCTAGTGGGTAGAATGACGATGTTGAGACCACTTCAGTTCAAATCTTGACCAGACACTTAATGGTTGTGTGATCTTCAACAAGCCACCTAGCCTCAGCTTCCTCATCTGTAAAATGAGAAATATGGACTTAATGGCCTTTCATGGCCTTTCAAGCTCTGAGTCTATCGCCATAGGGTTTAAAGCCTACAATCCTGAGGACCCTGTTGTACCATCCATTATCCTGTCAATAAAGGGTAGGCCTCAGAGGCCAAGCCGTGAATCAGACAACATTTTCCTTCAGCAGACCTGTCACCCCTAAACAATTTATTCCGGCCCCGTGTCTCCAAAACCCCCAAACGAAAACAAACGTGACAAACAAACCATTTGGTACTTTTCAGTCTCTTTTACTGGATCTTCATCCACATCATCATCATCATCTTCTTCATCTTCATCACCATCATCTTCATCATGACTTTTATATAGAACCTTCTATGGGCCAACTGCTGTTACAAATGTAATCTCATTTGATCTTCACAACAACCCTGGGAGGTAGGTGCAATTGTTAATTCCATTTTATAGTAGAGGAAACAGAGACAAATAGAGTTAAGTGACTTGTCCAGGGTCACACAGCTCTATTTAGATCAGACCCACTAACTGATGGGTATCCCCCAAGGCTCTGTCCTGGGCCTTCTTTTCTTCTCCTTCTACACTACTTGGTGATCTCATCAGCTCCCATGAATTCTACTATAAACTCTCTGTAGATGATTCTCAGATCTACTTTTCCAGCCCTAACCTCTCTCCTGACCTCCAGTCTCAGATCTCCAATTGTCTATTGGACAGCCCAAAGTAGATGTCCTATAGACATTTTAAACTACATATGTCCAAAACTGAACTCATTATCTTTCTCCCCAAACCTTCCCTAATCCTAACTTCCCTCTCACATCAAGGACACTACCGTCTTCCCAGTCAAGCAGGCTTGCAACTTATATGTGAAGTGAATATATATGTACATAGATAATTAAAAGAGATTAAAATTTATAACCATTATAATTTAAAATTTATAATTATATATATATGTATATATACATAAATATACACATACTCCCTTCTCTCCTCCAGCATAGCCACCACCCTAGTCTAGGTTCTCATCACCTCATGCCTCAACCATTGCAATAGTATTCTGGTTGGTCGCACTACCTCAAATCTCTTCCCCACTCCAATCCATTCTCTACTCATCTCTCAAGTTGAACTTCTTTTTTTGTTACATCCTTTTTTTGGAGAAGCAATGTGACATAATGGATAGAAAGCTGGCCTAAGAGCCAGGAAGAACTAGGTTCAAATCCCATCTCTGGCATTTACCGTCCATCTGACCCTGGTCAGGTCACTTAATGTCTCAGTGCCTTGGGAAACTCACTAAAACTATAAATTTCAAAGAAGGAGTGCCAATCAACGTTCATGGGCAGAGGAAGTTTCCTTATTGAGAGTTATTTATAATTGTAATAGTAGATATAAAGCATTTGGTAAACCTTAAGGCACTATATAAAATGTTAGCTATTATTTTTATTACAACAATGAAGTCACAAATACAATCTAAAATAATGCCAAACTTTTTTCCCCATATGATGGGTTTTGTAAACGTATATTTCTTCATTTTAACGTTCTTTTCTTTTTAAATTTTGTGTTCCAAATCCTCTCCCTTCCAGCCCTCTCCCAACCGTTGAGAAGGTAAATTATATGAAAATTAAAGAAAGTGAGAAAATTATACTTCAGTTTGCACTGAGAGTTCATCCATTTTCTCTCTGGAGGTGAACAGCATTTTTTCATTATGAGTCCTTTAAAATTATCTTGGATCATTGTATTGATCACAGTAGCCAAGTCTTTCACAGTTGATCATCATTACATCATTGCTATTACTGTGCACAATGATATCCTGGTTCTTCTCACTTCACTTTGCATCAGTTCATATATGTCTCTTCATATTTTTCTGAAATCACCCGCTCATCATTTGTTATAGCACTACTGTTATTATATTTTACTAATTAATTAATTAATTAATTTTATATTATCATAGTACTTCATCACAATCATATGCCACAACTTATTCAGCCATTCCCCAATTGATGAATATGCCCTCAACTTCCAATTCTTTGCCACCACAGAAAGAGCTACTATAAATATTTTTTAATACACATAGGTCCTTTTCCTTTTTCCTTTGATCTCTTTGGGGTATAGACCTAATGGTGGCATTGCTGGGTCAAAGAGTATGCACAGTTATATAACCCTTTGAGTACAGCTCTAAATTGTTATCCAGAATAGTTGGATATAACTCTACCAACAATACATTAATGTACCTATTTTCCCTCATCCATTCAAATATTTGTTATTTCCGATAATAAAGTGATAACTTTATTATAAACCATTGAGAAAGTGGTAACATTTGCATTTCTGATCAGGGCGAAGTGGTACCTCAGAGTTATTGTAATTTGCATTTCTCTAATCAAAAGTGATTTAGAGCATTTTTCGTATGACTGTGGATAGCTTTGATTTCCTCTTCTGAAAACTGCTTGTTATATTCTTTGACCATTTATCAATTGGTGAATGACTTGTATTCTTACAAATTTGACTCACTTCTCTATGTACTTGAGAAATGAGGCCTTTATCAGAAAAAACTTGCTATAAATTTTTTTATATTTTTTTATTATTATCTATGGTATCTTTTAGCAAAATGTAGTTTCCTTGATTATCTCTTTTAATTAGGTCTATTTTTGCTTTCGCTTTATCTGAGATCATGATTGCTATCCCTGGCTTTTTCACTTCAGCTGAAGCATCTTAGATTCTGCTCCAGTCCTTTATTTTAACTCTCTGTGTGTCTTTCTGCTTTTGTGTCTCCTGTAAACAACATATTGCTGGATTCTAATTTCTAACCGGTTCTGCTATCCACTTGTGTTTTATGGGTGAGCTCATCCCATTCACATTCACAGTTACGATTACTAACTGCTTTTCCTTCTCTCTCATTTTCTTTCTGTTCATTCTTTTCTTTCTCTCTTTTTATCCTATCTTTCCTGAAAAGTCTGTTTGGTTCTAACCTGAATCTGCCCTCCCTTTTTATCATTCTCCCTCTTATAGGAAAGAATAGTATTCCTAGTTCTTGAATACCACATCCTCTCCCAGCATTGCCCCTTCTGTTGATGGTACTACTATCCTACCAGCCATGTAGATTTAATAGCTGATAAATGGATAAGTCATATTAAATTTATATCCATAACCTTTCTCACACTAATCCTCTGCTTTAAATTGTTATTATAACTACCCTGGTTCAGGGTCTCATCATCCCTTAACATGATTATTACCCCCTAACTGATCCTCCTAAGTCTAGTCTCTCCACTCTCAAATTCAGCCTTCATGCTGCTATTAGTCAACCAATCACCAGGCATTTACTAAATACCTTCTATGTTATATGTGAGGAAAAGCAAGTTTAGCTAAAGCATAGAGCGTGTGAGGTAGAATAATGTGTAATTAGTCTGGAAAGATGGACTGGGAGCCAAACTGCAATAACTTCGTGTTGTTGGGTTTGTCCTTCTTTCTCAAAGAGGACCATGGCATTAGGGAAATGATGACATGACTTGCAGTTGCCTTTGATTTGAGTGAGGGAGGGCTGTGCAAGGTCACAAGCCTCACTCTCTCCTCCAGAGCCATCTGGGTCCAGTGGCCTGATATTCACCAGGATGACTGGAGATGACCCAGGATGCAATGGGAGACCCTGGCCCTTTTAGACTAAGGCCTTTTCATGTACTCACTCAGAGTGAGGTAACGCCCATTCAGTGAATAGGCCTCTAAGTTTAAATGCCAAACTAAGGAGTTGGTATTTTTATCCTAAGTGCAATAGGGCAGCCGTTGAAGCTTCTGGAGCGGGGGAATAATGTGGTCAAACCTCCATTTTAGGAAAGGATGGATTAGGAAAAGTTGTAGCTGTTTACAGATTTACGTGTGATGGGATATAATTCACTAGGACAAGAGAGGACTGGTCTACTACCAGAATACCGACTAGGCAATCCTAGGAACAACCGTAGTAAAATGAATTATGAATAATGAATAATTATAATAATGAATGAACCATAGTAACATGCTTATGAAAACAGTGGGAGTGGGAAGAGTTGACAGAAATAACCATGTGAGCCTGGGGCAGACAGTGACCCCAAAAATACTCCTATATATAGCTCGTTTGTACATCATTTGCATGTTGTCTCCCTCATAAGACCGTGAGTGATCAAGGGCAGAGACTATCTCTTGCCTTTCTTTGTCTTCCCAGAAATTAGGACAGAGTCTGGAACACAGTAGGCATTTAATAAATGTTTATTGCCTGACTGACCAGCCATGGATATTGGTCCCTTCCTGCCTGTGCAGATTTTCTCTAGGCAACAGCCCTGCTACCCAGGTGGACCTTTCAGTGTTAATAATGTGCCAGCCCTCTGCGCTCTGGTATTTTTTAATCAATGCCAACCTGAATATACTCTGAGTTCTCCCATAAAGAACTAACAATTCTCATGAGGAAGCAAGGCCTGTCCCATAACTTTTCACCACCTGATTTCTGTTAGTCCTGGGCATGTGGACTCATGCTAATTTGCAGAGCAGGCTTGTTCTGCAAGTAAATAAAGGCAATCAGCCTGCAACAACACTAACCTAGCACCTCGAGAAGCTTAAGTAATTAGCAAAACAACTCTACAGATAGTTAAATGACTAATGCTTTCACCAGACTTGAATAGGCCCAGACCATAAGAAATGAATGGGGGAGGTGTGGATTTTAATTTTCTTTCTCGGCTTGTGAATGACTTAGGCGCACCAATCTCTGTGGACTGGTTGTTTCTAAAACTAATACGAAAAAGCTTTAGTCGCATGAGTAATATTTTCTTGTGGTACATTATCATTCACTTTCAATAACGCGTCAAGAAAATGACTTATAGGATTACAATAGTGTGGTGGAAAGTTGCTAATACAATTCAATGGTCCTTAAGTGAAAACATTTATTCTATGGCCTGCAGCTATTCTGTCTGATTTCAAGAACTCTGCTAAGACCGATCTTAGGAAAATACAAGAGAATGGTAAAGACAGCTTGCTCACCAAGACCTCATACAATAAGATGTTTGAAATCAGAACCACAAATGGTACTATTTACAATCATTTTTCTGATTATAAAACAAGCTGCCCTTGATTGCTTAACATAGGAATGAATGATGGTGTGTAACTGGTGATTTATAACAGAGTAGCTAATAACCACGTCACCACAAGCTACTTGCCTGATCAAAACTGCCAGGTTTCAGGTTAAGCTGATAAAGCAAACTCCTACTACTATAGAGACACTAGTGACTTTCTATTTGAGACAGGAAAATACCCCATGCTCCCCACACCTCACCCCATGCCATCCCCAGGAAGGGTTGCTACTCTATAAGGAGCTCGTCAGTTACTTGTTTAACAGACAACACAAAACTGCTACATACAAATTCTCAGGAAAGAGAGAGGCCATGCAAAATTCATTTGCAAAACTACTTCTGATCTTCAAGAAACAAGCCAGGAAATGTTTTGTTTGGTTGGTTTTTTTTTTCCTCGTATTTGAAGCTTCACTCAGAAGTTTGTCATTGTTTCTAAAGCAATTCCTCTTTCTGATGTATTTTGAAATGATTACATCACGGGCCATCAGATAATATTGGTCAGGCATGTACCCAGAAACGAGCAATAGAGATTACTCTTACCAAGGGAAGCACAATGAGAGTAAAACCTTCAAGACTGAATTGTTAGTTGCAAAAATCCACTGACTTAATTTATGGCTTTACCCATCTCACTGTTCTGCCTGTACAGGCACTCAATGACACCCCTCTGAGCAAATTTCCATCTCTCTCTTACATGAAATGCTCTATATTTTAACATTTCAAAATGATAAATTGTCCCAATGTCACTGTGATTTGGGAATTTTTTCCTCCCTGTGGGTCCTTGCCATAGTCTCTACTAGAAATGGTTTGGGTGTTATTGTTTTGTTTTTCTCCCTTTCACTAAAAGTGAGTTGTGTATCTTTATTTTGGAAAATTTGAAAAAACCTACTGGGGAGGAGGTGGGAAGGGGACTATAGAACATTTTCACTGTCAATAGGGGGTAGGGGTACAGAGAGGGGATTGATTGCCGGAGCCAGATAGAGCTGCCTATGGAGCTAACTTCCAATACTGAATCCTTTCATGCACTTAATTCCCCAATAAAGTTAATGGGACTGTTGTACATATGGACATGACATTCCTATAGTTTCATGAGTAGATAGATTTTGGAAGAGGAAGGAGGAAAGAACCTTTAGCGCTTAGGGTGTATATTTAATATAATAATAATAATAATAATAATAACATAATGTGATATATAACAGATTTTCTAATATTATATATTTAATATAATGATATAATATCTATTTGGAACTATGGAACTAAAATATATTTTAAGACTGTGGGCAATCATATTCTAAAGGCCTATTCAGATGATCATCATCAGAAAATGACCCTTGGTTTTCAAAGGCTCTACCAGGGGCCCACAAGCTCTGGCAGGTCCTATTCCACTGATATGGTTTCAGGATTGGTCCTAGAGCCAGAATACATCCAAACACCAGCCTAGCCGAGTTTGGGAAGGCTTATCACCAGCTGATTGGTTGCCATGTCTATCTATACTCTATTCTCTAAGGTGATGAATTCCTTTGGTCAGAGCCATTGACAAAGAATGTGTGATTCATGACATCTGAGGACACAGTTTCAAGTTCCTACTCTGTTACCAACTACCTCTATGAGCAGGGGCAAGTCACAAGCTTCTTGGGTCTCACTTTCCTTTTTTAAATGAAAGATTTGTAACAGATGATCCCTCATAGTGCTAAAATTCCATGATTCTATTTACTCTTAAACTGAATGTTGGACTTGAAATTGTCTGAAATCAACTGGGGATAAGAAGCTGTATCTGCTGCCAGTTCTGTTATCATATAAGAAGAATCATCTGCTTTGTGGATTTCCCATAGTAACCTTGAGGCCTGTTTCCCCTCCTCTACTTCTTTAGATAGTCCTGATCACTGACAAGACATGTTAGGCATTGAGGTCAAGAATTAAGAAGCAATAAGTGTCCATATTTTTTAATGTGCCCATATATTTTAACATCTAATATTTTAATATATAGTTTAATATCTAATAAATTATTTTTGGACAAAAAAATCCACTTAAATAAAATCGAGTGTCTTGGAGAAATAGTTGTGAGTCTATGGATAATCACAAACAGTTATTTGGTTCAACCCCTGGATCTAGGCAGAAACATCTAAGCTTTGCCAGATTGGCTTTAAAAAAAAAAACAACTCTCTAAGAAAAGAAATTCCATCAAATATATAACCAGGAATTTTTTCACCTGTAACAGGAACTAAAAGGCACAGAAGTTAGGGATAGAGACTGCATGTCTTATGCTGCTCTATCAGAGGAGAACTTATTAACCTCAGAGACAGAGTCCCTAGGACAATACAAGTCTACTGTTGTTGCGTTTGTCCTTCATTTTCAAAGAGGACCACGATATCAAGGAAATGATGACATGACTTGCAGTTGACTTTGATTTGAGTGAGAGAGGGCTGTGCAAGGTCACCAGCCTCACTTTCTCCTCCAGGGTCATCTGGGTCCAGTAGCCTGATATTCATCAGGATGACTAGAGATGGCCCAGGGTGCAATGGGAGACCCTGGCCCTTTTAGGCTAAGGCCTTTTCAGGTTCTCACTTTGGGTGAGGTAACACCCATTCAGTTAATAGGCTTCTTTAAGAAGTGAGTCAAGGGATGGCCCCCTTAATTAGAAAAAAAGAAAAATCAAGTTGGGAGGGGAAGACCCTCAGGGTTGCTGTTCCAAAGAGAAACAGTTAACACTGACATTCAGTCTAAGGCAGGAGGCCCAAAATACAGCCATTAAGCAGAGACTTATTGTGATCCAGTCTATGAACTTCGGTGTGAACTGGGTTCAAAATTTACCTTCCTTTGGAGAGGAGAAGGAGAAGGAGAGGGAGAGGGAGAGGATGAGCTGAGTTACCCAACTAGTTCAAGGGTAAGGTTTCCATAGCAGTTCTGGAAGAACAAATAGAGTAGGGTGGAGACCACTATTGCTGGTTCCTGAAGGATGAATTAATTGCTCATTTAAAAATACTCCCTACCCTTAGGATGGAAGTTCCCGGGATATAAGGTTGAAGAAGTATGAGGAATAGAGATCTAAATCCCGGAATGTGTCCCCCACAAAGTGAGTGGGGATAATAGAGTTAATAATAACAACAAGCAATTATTAAGCTCTCATTATACGCAAAGCAGGTAGAGTTGGAGTAGTGGATAGAGGGCTAGGCCTAGAGTCAGGAAGACTCATCTTCCTGAGTTCAAATCTGATGTCAGTCTTTCATTAGCTGTGTGAACCCTCGACAAGTCACTCAACCCTGTTTGCCTCAGTTTCCTCAAGATGAGATAGAGAAGAAAATGGCAAATCACTGAAGCATCTTTGCCAAGAAAATCCCAAAAGGGGTCACAAAGAGTTGGACATGATTGAAACAACTGAATAACAAGATGTGCAAGGCACTTTGGTAGATGGGAATGAAGAGAGCTAAGGAAGATGTGGCACCCCAGTGCCTAGGGAGTAGCTAAATGACTGAGATGTATAGATCTGTAGCATGGGCAGACTGGCTCTTGAGGGCCAGTCCTTGAAGCATGAACAGACATCCTCTTCCTGGGTTCCAGTAAGCCTACTTCCAACTCTGAATAACTGAGAGGTTGGTACTCTATGATGCTGAAAATTCGTTTTATTTGGTGCAGAGCACAAAGAACCAATGATTTGGAAGGTGCTGAGTATACACAGATATAAAAGATGCCACCAGCCCATCTCTCAGGATCCTTTCTTTGCTGACAATGAATGAGGCAGGGTAGCTTTAAGCTGCTGAGTGGGGTTGGGGAAGCTGGCCATGTTACTCCATCAGGGAACAGTGTCCCGGACATCTCTGACATGAAGTAGCTCTGTATTCTTCTGTTCTTTTTCTTATCTTAGATAAATGAGTAGTCCAAGAGAGAAGTGACCAAATAGCCATCTGGGTTCAAGAGATCCTAAGGTCCTATTAGAGATCGTACCAGTGCCCAGAGTAGGTAGCAGAGTCCATTGGAACTAGCAGCATCACCACAGAAACCAGGAAGTGCCCAAGTAGCAATCTTAAGATGACCATGCTCAGGCAGCAAATTTGTGAGTATTTCAAGGCCTGGAGAGACTACAGAGCATCAACTCAGAGACCCGGCCTAACAGCAGCTGGGCCCAGGGACGGGGCATGTCTTGGCACCTGAGTAGAAGCAGGGGATAAAATGTCAGTAGCAGCTATGTGAAGTGACCCAACAACAGCCTAGAGGCTTGGCCCGTCACTGAATGACAGAGAGTTTGGACCTGAGGAGAAACTTCAGGAAGACTCCATGAAGGGAGAAAAAGGACTTCCGTGACCATATGTCAGAAAGTACCCCTTGGACACATGTTCTCTATACCTGTGATTACATCTCTACTATCTCTAAGAAGCTCACATGAGCCCCTGATTGAATAAAAGCTAGGAATAACTCATGTTCATATAGCACTTACTTTGTTCCAGGTATTTTGTTAACCTCTGTACACTTATTATCTCATTCAACCCTCCCAACAACCCTGGGAGATAGGTGCAATTACAATCCCCATTTAATTATTGAGGAAACCAAGGCAAACAGAGGTCAAGTGACTTGTCCAGGATGATGCAGTTAATAAGTGTCTGAGGCTGGATGTGAACTCTTCCTGACTCCAGCAAATCCCTGTCTAAAAAGGTAAAGGAGCTCAATTTCTTGATCAACAAGCGAGAGGTCAGGAGCCACAGAACCTGAAGCCACAACTCCTCGAGGTTAGCTCCTAGGGCTCTGGGAGAGAGAAGTAGTACCCCCTCCTTCTGAGGCCCCCAACTTGCAAACACAAGTGCCCAGTTGGAGGTGTAGCCCCAGAAGGTATGTTACATATCTTTCCAAAAGTAATATTTGCTTGTTCATGGATTTCTCCTTTGTTTTCTTCTTTTTAAGAAAATTTTCATCTTTTTTTTTAAGATGTTATTGTTTTGAGGCAGCTAGATGGCACAATGAGTAGAGCACCAGCCCTGGAGTCAGGAGGACCTGAGTTCAAATCCGACCTCAGACACTTGACACACTTACTACCTGTGTGACCTTAGGCAAGTCACTTAACCCCAATTGCCCTGCCTTCCCCCCTCCCAAAAAAAAAAAAGATATTATTTCTTCACATTTGGCATCTAAGAAGCCTAAGAGACCCTTACAGCAAACAGATGTTTCTGGAGCAGTTATTGAAAGAGAATGACAGCACCAACAACCACCAGCAGACTTTATACAGCCCCTAAAGCGAAATTTCCAGGGCGCTCTAAGACTATTATTTCATTTTCTAATTTGAAGCCAATCCACACTACTTCCCTCCCCTGAAGTATAGTGTTAGGGCTGGAAGGGATCTTAAGAATCACGTGATCCAACTCCTTCATTTGACAGAGGAGCAAACAGCCTCCACAGAGAGGAAGTAACTTGCCAAAGGTCACAGCTCATTCAGTTCATACTGAAATTAAGGCTGAGCTGAAGTAGTGTCAGACAGAGAGTAGCTCTCATAGACATGCTGACTATTTGAGCTGGAAGAGGCTTTAGAAACTATCTTATCTAACCTCCTCCTTCTATAGAGGGGTCCTAGAGTTAAGTAACAGAGCAGGGCCTGGGCTCCTAAGCTACAGGGCTCTCCATTGGGCTGTTGATATCTGCCCTGCCGGGACTGCCAAGCACTTTCTGAACAGCAATCCCTGGTCTATGGATTCAGGATAAGCAGCTGAGGAAGGAGTCAGGCCTCTCAGTGTTTCTAGGGACAGATTGATCCCATCCTCACCACTCCTCTCTGGAATGGCAGGAATCAGTAAGTATATATTAAATGCCTACTGTGTGCCAGGCACTGTGCTAAGTGCTAGGGATGTAAAGGGAGGCAACAGGCCTCAAGAAGCTTATAATCTAATAGGAGAAACAAAATGCAAGCTATTTACAGGATAAATAGGAAATAGTTAATGGAGGGAAAGCACCAGGATTAAGAGGGAAAAGGCTTCTTGTTAAGGATGAGATTTGGGTTAGAAGTTAAAGGAAATCAGGAAGTCAGTAGGTGGAGACCAGAATCCAGGGAAAGGAAAGGAGCACAGGTCCCTATGGTTGACCGGCTGACTCCCTCTCCCAACTTTTCCTGGCCTGAAGGACCTGCCCCTCCCACAAGGCAGCTGGAAATTCCTAAGTTTAGGGAAGCCATTTTACTCTCCTGGAAGCAGACTGACCCATGCTCTTCTCCAAGCCTGGAGGCCTTGAAAAGTCCGGGTTTAGTTTACAAATGATGTCCTGTGTGGCTCTCCAGCTGTCGTCGGCTCTAGGCTTTGACTCCCTTCACTAGCCTTGAACCATCTGAGATCCAGGGAGGCTGAGTAGGGGAGGGGGAAGGGATCACCCTATTACCAACTCCTGGTCTCTGAGCTGTTTGTGTTAGCTCCTATCTCCGGCAGGCCCTGAAGTGCCACTGCTGTTGTTGCTGAGGCAACCAGCTAATTGGGCCAGGGCCAAGGCCTTCTATTCACCCCTTGGCAAGGGTTCTTCTCTACCCCCTCACCCAAAAAACCTAGAATTGAAATCCAACCATTGCCCTACCTATTCTCACCATCCTGTCATCTCCTCTTCACCACAGCTCTTTTGCCTCCCAGCCTGCTTCTTTTTTAGAGGGGTAGAATCATTGTCAGTGGCCTTTACCACCCCCCCCCCAACTCAGGGCAAAACCTCAATTGCCCTTCTCTGGTCATTCCTCTACACCCCATTACTACTCCAAAAAAATCTCTTTCAGATGTTAAGTCTTAGAGTCAGGCAATTTTTCCTATTTCTAGCTTAAATCCCTCTTGAAACAATTTATGCCAACCAGGCAGCATATTAGCAAGTCCGGAGTTAGAGCTCTGTTAGCTAATTCCTTAACAAAGAATGGGATTAATCCAAGTTATGCAATGAATTACATTCATTCATTTTAGCACACATTTATTGATTGCCCACTATTTACACTGTGCTAGGAAACTTTGGGGATGCAAAGTGATTGCATTGCCTCCCTGAAGAAATTAATAATCCGTAAATTCCTTAAGGTAGTATTGGAACTGATTCAGCCACTTATGTGACAAATAGTACAAAATACTTCTTTCCTTTTAAAGTTTTTGTCGATCTAATATCCCAAATCAGTGCCAAAACCATCAAAATGATTGGTGGTCTAATCTCTTTGCCAGAGGACACAGCCCAATGCTAACCAAGAAGAGTCTGCATTGAGAAGGGAGAGGATGGGGAGAAGGTACAAAATATAGAGGCCTCTTTATGCTGAAAGTGTATGGGCTTTGTAAGCAATCCAAGGATGAGGGAGTCTTTTCTAAAATTTTGGCTTAGGGAACCAAAATTAAAACCTACACCATTAGATGCCACCCCCAATCATAAAAAAATATATAATTGCATTGTCTTTGCTGTAGGAAAATTAAGATTTTGGAACTCTGTCTTTATTCCAGTTTAGAGATTGTTTAAAGTGGTTTAAAGTTCCCCTATCTCCACATACTTGTGTCATTACAACGGTATCTGTGCCTGAACCGAAACTGAACCAAACAGGTGAAAAGTTAAAAAAAAAATTCAGTTTGTCATTTGGATATTTGGTCTTCATGATGCCCCCCACATTTGGGGGGGGAGGAAATTCCAAGTAATTAGCCACACTTTCCCATTTTTATCCAGTTGTTGGAGGCTACATAGATTCAGAGTGATCCTCTTCACTTCCTAGCCAGACTGTGGCAAGGAACAATTGTTCATTGTTGAGAAAGAATTAGCCTCTGGCACGTTATTTGAAAAAAAAAAAACACCTTAAACTTCCATAGCTAGTCTTAGGCTTAAAGATACTATAACTAATGAAACTGAGCTGCCTTTCCAAATCTACCTTCCCTGTCTTTCAAACTAAGTAGGGGAACTGCGGAGAATTTTCCTTTCCACTCTCGGATTAGATTTTAGAATAACAAAACAGAATGACTCCACCTAGACAAAAATATGATTCCTGCTATTACTTTCACAAGAAAACCACTGGTACAATTAAAGCATATTAATGTGCAGGGAGAAGAGTACCAGACAGCCACAGAACTCCAGAAACCAGCTGCAGCTCTATGAAGATGCCGGAGCAGACCCTTGCCCACAAAGATGAGGTAAATAAGGGATGAAGTCGAGCATAGAGCACAAATACATAAAGCAGCTGTATCTATCTTGCTGAACTATACAAGTGAGTCAGCCAGGCCTCTAAAGGCTGCGGGGTCGAAAAACTAATAACAATAAACATATCAGACACGTGGTTTCTATACAACTTGGATTCTGTGTTAAAAAGTTGGTCCTCTGGAAGTTTGTATTTCTTTTAATCCAATTTCTTTTCTCAATCTTTGAAAAAGGACCATCAATCACAAGCATTTCCCCCCACCCCTTATCAACAGTTTGCCACTAGAACAGGTGTTGAGTTAATATAAGTATTTCTTGGCACTATATGCCAGGCACTGTGCTAAGTTCTTCTCACAAATATTATCAACATTGCAATAAATGCTAAAATGTTCTTTGCTTTACCCAACTTATGATTACCTAAGCTAAAGTTTCAAGCCTATGTTAATAGCACTATCTTAATCCACTGCCATATCTTAATCCTCTTTCTGCCATAAGTTCAGAATGGACAACAGGATGTGTATAATAAAGTTTTCAACATAGGCCAAGAGTACACATTCCTACCATCAACAGTAATTATCTATGTATGTATACACATATACACACAATACATATATACATGTGTATACCTGTGTGTATAATAGTATTACATATGTATAAGTATATCCAAATAGAAAGAGAGGTTACATATAGAGAAGAGGGGAGACAAAAAAAAAGAGAGGGCAAGCGAGAGAGGAAAGGACGATTAGAAAGAGTGAGGGGACGAGCACATTTAGGGATGTGTGTGTATGTATGTGTGCGCGCACCTATGTGCATGTGGGGGAAAGAGAGAGAGAGAGAGAGAGAGAGATACTAACATCAGACTCAATGTTGACAATAAGAAAAGAAACCCAGAACCACATCAGACCTTTTATTTGCCAACATGGTTTGTGCTCCCGGGAAGGGCAGAGTGACAGTGGATTAAGCTAGCTCTATACTTTAGAGAAAATTCCCAGACACTGTAACTTCACATTTTTTCTGTCTTGTACTGTGTAAACTATACAAAACTAGCAGAGTCATAAAATCTGTATGCCACCTCCATTCAAGGTTTTTAAGATGGACTCAAAGTCAGCAAACACCTCATTTTTATAGTTGTTTTTATGTTTTGGGGTTTTGTTAACTACTAAAAATTGAAAATGAAACTTGAAAACATTTTAGTCCAACCAAACAGGGCAAACAGAGTGAGTACTGTAGCCTGATGTCTTTTGTTAGTCCAACTTTGAATTCTGAATAAGTTCTTTTGATCACATAGAAATATGGATTGTAGACTTCTAAGGTGGATGCATAAAATGTATCCGATTCCTAGCTTTGCTCCCTTTTTTAATGGCTTAGGGAAAATTTTGTATAACCTGCTTCCTAGATTTAAAAAGTTAAGACAAAAGAAATTCTAAACTGAATGACCATTCTGATGACAACTGGCACCTGAACAGAATGCTCACCAAATCCATACCTCGGGTTGCTGTTGTCACTACATACACACCAAAATCCCACCAAGTTATCCCTATTCAGGGTGGAAAAGATTAAAGCTCTTGCTTTTACTTTTTTTTGTAATGTGCTCTAGAAGGAAAAAAAATCATTTTTCAGATATGCAATTATACTAATGCTTCAATTGAGTGAGGGTGACAACAAATTCTCAGAGGCATGCCGGCAGAGTACAAGCTTAGACAATGGCCTCCTGGTTGTTCCTTTGATGAAACACTCAGCTCCCCAGACATTCTCTCTCTCTGTCTCCCAATCCTCCAATGCTCTTCCTCCTCTGCTCTGACATTTGAACTCTCTGACTTCTTTTATGTTCTGACTAAAATCTCACCTTCTATAGGAAGCTTTCTCCAAACCCTCAATCCTAGTGCCTTCCATCTGTTAATTATTTCCTATTTAACCTATTTCCTATTATATCCCATTTATCTTAGCTTGCTTTGTTTATATTTGTTTGTATGTTGTCTCCCCCATTAGATTGTAAGCTGCTTGTGAGCAGGGAATGTCTTTTGACTCTTTTGCAAACCCAACACTTAGCACAGTTCTTGGCACATAGTAGGCACTTCGCAAATGTTTGTTGATTGTCCTGCAAAGCTGGAATTTTTTTTGCTTTGTGGATTCCATGATGGATAAGCAGCTAGGTGGTACAGTGAATAGAACGCTGAGTCTGAAGTTAGGCAGACTGGAACTCAAATCCCACCATTAACTTACTATCTGTGTGACCACGAGCAACTCACTCAATTTCTCTGGGTTTTAAGTTTCCTCATCTTTAATGTCCTCAAAGGTCTTTCCCAGCTCTAAATCTATGGTTCTAACTGTAATTATGTGCCTGCTATATAAGGGCCAGAGATTTAGCACTGAAAGGCACCTTGGAGACCATCTGGTTCAACCCTCTCATTCTAGAGAATGTGAAAGAACCTGAAAGTCAGAGAAGTGACTTTGCCCAAGCCCACACGATGATAACAAAGGCAGAAGCTGAACCCAAGCGACACTACCAGGTGATATTTGACCACAACAACTCTCAAAGTCCACTTGCTAAATCATAGATGGATATTGATATGCACTGGTGGAGGGAGCGCCATAAAATTACAGCCCCTGAAGACTACTCTACAGGACTATTGAACTATCTCACAACTCCAGGTATTTTTTATGGCTATTCCGCACGCTAGGAACTCTCTGCCTCCTCATGTGTCTCCTGGCTCCCCTGGCTTTTTTCATGTGTCAGCAGAAGTCCCATCTTGTGCAGTTTTTTCCCAGTCTTCCTTAGTCCCCCTGAGACTACTCCCAATTTATCCTGTAGGTATCTTACTTAGCCATAGTCATTTCCCTACTGTCTTCCTGATCAGACTGGGAGCTCCTTCAGAGCAGGGTCTGTCTTTTACCTTTCTTTATATCCCCAGTACTTAGCACAGTACCTTGACCATTACAGGCACTTAATAACTGCTTGTTGATTTGACTTGACTAGACTAAGTCAGTTCTTTTACCCTAGATGTTTCACCAGGATCCAGAAATTTAATTCACCTTTGACTAATAGTACGAGACTGACCTATATGGGCTTTTGAACATCCAATGAGATTGGGTTATTCTGATTCCATTTTCTCTCTTGTGGATGAAAAAGGTGTATTTCCGTTTTCCAAGCTTTGCATCAAGAAGTCAAGGTTTAGCCTTTGGGTGGGAGAGACAGCAGAAGCTCCCTTGCTGCCTGTCAAAACACATTTCTGCAGAACTCGTTTCGTTGTGTCTTTGTGAAGTGACTATTAAGGAAATGAGTAAAAGAGAAAGAAAACACCGTGTTCAAAAGTCTGGTGTGGCATAGGAAAAGGTCATTTTCATTTTCTTTAATGACATTTTTGTAGAATGATGTCAGAAGCAGACTCAAAAACACCGTTTTAATCTTTGGCCTTTCAAAGTCATTTGGAGGAGAAAAATCACTAGGCTAGGACCTGAAGACATTTAATCTTTCTTCTTAACTGTTAAAGAACAAAGCATTCGCATTTTATTTGATTCCCTTTTTTATGTAGCTTCATCATTATTTGTCTTGAATTAACCTCATTTTCAGTGATTCTTTTTCAGTGATTGCATGTAAAATAACCAAGAATGCTTTGTAACTTTGAATGCTGAGCTCTATGGCCTTCAATCAAAGCAATTATTTTGCAAAGTTATTAGGCAGTGTCTAGACAGTGAATTCAGTCTAACAACTAGTCAAGTCAGTGAAGAAGGGGAAAAAAGCATAACAGATTTTTTTCTTTTATTAAATTAACTAATTTTTTGAGTTAGTATTACTGGTTTAGTATTTTTGTAATATTTACTAATTATCCAAGAAATCACATAATCATAGACTTAGAAATGGTAGGAACCTGAGAGGTCGTACAGTCAAATTCACTCATTTTATACATGAGGGAAAAAAAAAGCTTTTGCCCAAAGTCATAGGTAGTAAGTGACAGAGACGGGATTCTAACACAGATCCTTTGCTCTCAGATCCAGCACATTTTTTCCCCACTATGAATGTTCCCCATTTATGTAATAACGTAGCATCCACTCTAGAGCTCTCTCTCATTTCCAACTCACATTCACAAGTTGACTCCTCTGGAGGAGGGTTACTTTAAATTCAATATATTTTGTGAGTCCACACTCCCAAAATTATAATTCACGAGCCCCTACTGATGTATTTACTTTTAATAGTCGGCCAGAGAACACAATTAGCTCAAGGCAAAGTTATTTGCAGAAGGGGTATTAGAAAAAACAGTAGCCACAAATCATCCTCCCCATAAAGCTGGGGAGTGTACCATACAACGTGCCCACTCTCTCACAAATATATCCATGCCAGTGGGAAGAGTGAGTACACATGTACCATATACTAATACAGATGCACTCACATAGGAAACACACGTGGCCACAGAAAGTCACACTTCTATCTCTGCAAATTTCCGATGTCTTTTCTCCTCTTGTGAAGTCCTTCTGCTATTCCTGGGGTGCAGAATCTCTTCTGGTCAGATCACTCCTCTGGGCTCCTTGGTTCTACCCCTCCCCCAGCTTAACTTGATTCCCATAGCCAGACTCAATAGTTCTGCTCTTTGCAGGATGTGGAGCTCCTACTCTGTGAGATGCACTGGCTAATAGAAGCAGAGGTGGTGGTGAGGAGAAAGAAATGTCCCAACCCTCGCTAGCCTAAAGGCTCAAAGGAAAAACCGCAAAGTGATGCCCTCTCAACAGCCGAAGCTTCCTAATTGGCTCTCTTCTTAACTGCCAGAGACATTTCCTCAGACTGACTGGGGTGATTGCTTTAAGACTGGGTCAATCCAGGCTTGATCTTTCTTTTTAAAGAAGGAGAAAAGGAAAAGCATTTATATAATGACTACCATGAGCCAAGGACTGCGCTAAATGCTTTACAAATATTATCTCATTAGATCTTCACAACAACCCTGAGAGGTAAATGCTGTTATTGTGCCTCATTTCATAGTTGAAGAAACTGAGGTAGACTGAGAGGGCTCACATAGCCAGCAATAAGAATAAGAATAGCTAACGTTGATAGAGTATTTACTCTGTGCTGGGCAATATGTTAAGTGGTTTACAATCGTTATCTTATTTGATCATTCTAACCACTCTAGGAGGTAGGTGTCATTATTAACCTTATTTTACAGGTGAAGAAACTGATGCAGAGGTAAGTGACTTGCCCAGGGACATACAACTAGTGTTTGACGCTATGACTGAATTCATGTCTTCCCAACTCCAGGTACAGTGTTCTATCTACTGTACCATCTAGCTGTCTACCAAGAATATGGCTGAAACAATTCTTCAAGCTGATTGAAGAACTTCTGCCCCATAAAGGAGTAGGAAATTGTAAATACTTCTTTTTTAAAAATGCATTTTTATTTTCAGTTCATGGAACAAAACAAGCATTTCCATAACAGCACAACAAAAAAGGTGATTGCACATAAAACTGCAAATCTACCATGTACAGCTTGCTGTTCCTTCCAAATAAACAACAAAGCTAAGACATAAATTTCTTTTTTTTTCTCCCCACCCACCCCACTCTAGAGATGGCTACCATTAGATACAAGTAGGTACATAAATATGTAAAATTATTCTATACACACTCCTATTTATCAGTTATTTCTCTGGATGCAGATGGCATCTTTCTTCATATGTCCTTTATTTTTAATTTGTGTATTTATAATAGTCGCAATGACTTAATTGGTTCAAAGTCATTCTTAAAACAATATTGCTGTTACTGTATGCAGTATTCTCTTGGTTCTGCTTACTGCACGCTTTCTCATTTCATGCAAGCCTTTCCATGGCTCTCTAAGATCGCTGAGCCCATCATTTCTTATAGCACAATAGTATTCCTTCATAGACCACAACTTGTTCAGTCATTCACTAATTGATGGGGATCCCTACAATTTCCAGTTCTTTGCCATCACAGAGAGAGCTGCTATAAATATTCGATTCACATTCAAAGTTATAATTACTACTTGTAAATTTCCATCTATCTTATTTTTACTATTTTCTTTCTCACTCTCTTTTTACCCTATCTCTGCTGCCTTACCCACTTTACCCACACTTCCAAGAGTTCCTTCATCTTCTTCCCCCACCCACCCCAATCTCAACCATAACACCCCTCAAAAACTCCCCTCCTCCATCCATATATAAATACTTCTTTACTGTGGGTGGGCCATTACCAGGTTCACACCTTTTACAAGTCTTAGAATAGACCACTCAGAGTATGAGCCATTCATGGTCTCATATCCTTTACAAAATACAGATATGACTACTATAAATCAAGAAGGGAAAATCCTTAAAACCTCATTGTTTCTGTTACTAGTCCTTTACATTCTGTCATTTCATGCCCCCAACCCCCACCACAACAACTGGCCTTTATGCTCTAAGATTCAAAAATCAGTTTAGACTAGATTAGTCCTAGGATAAGAGATTTCTATTTGGAAAAGAGCTTAGCAGTGAGTCAGCATTGTTAATATTATCCCCATTTTACAAATGAGGAAACTGAGGCTGACAAAACTTAGCCAGGATCATCCTACTCTGAGGCAGGATGTCCACTGGAGTCTTCCTAATTCCAAGGCTAGCACTCTTTGCAAAATGCCACCCTTCTGTCTCTTTTCAAATCTCTCCATTTTTCAAAGGACATCCTAGAGAAGTTAATTAATTTGTTCAAGGTTGCACAGTAAATGGAAAAGTCAAGATTTGAACCTAGATACTCTGACTGCAAACATAACATCCTTTTCCCTACACCTCACACTATTTCCTTTGAACCTCACAGCAACCTTGTGAGGTACGTACAATAGGTATTATTATTTCTATACATGAAAAGGCCTTAGCCTAAAAGGGCCAGGGTCTCCCATTGCATCCTGGGTCATCTCCGGTCATCCTGATGAATATCTGGCCACTGGACCCAGATGGCTCTGGAGGAGAAAGTGAGGCTGGTGACCTTGCACAGCCCTCTCTCACTCAAATCAAAGTCAACTGCAAGTCATGGCATCATCTCCCTGATGTCATTGTCCTCTTCGAAAATGAAGGACAAACACAACAACAACATTTTATTATCTCTATTATTTTTAATATGTAATATTCTAATATTATTGTTTCTATTTTAAGCTCTGAGAATTTAAGTGACATAACCTTGGTTACACAGCTAGCAGAATGAAATCATGATCTCTTTTGATATGTCCACTTCGTGCAATTATGATAATACAATATCACAACTGCCCAACATTCTTAGGGAAAACTCATTCAACACAAGTTTCGGAGGCCTGGCAGGACCTCACCTAAAGGTCAGACCTCAGACACCCCTTGGGTCAGGCCTCAGGTACCACATCTGCAAACAGAATGACTACGATTTTCAGCAAAATCCTATCATTCACTCGCTTGTAGCCTCACATATCAGAATGAATGCCAAAAGAGCCAGTGCCTCAGACATCAAGTCTGGCACAGAGCTTGATGCATGCATCACATGTGAAGTGCTTTCTGGTTGTATTTCATCCCCCATCATCTTGGGGTATAACTATTCAGATTGTGCCACACAAGAGGCAGCTAGGTCATGCAATGGATAGGTTGTTGAGCCTGAAGTCAGAGAATCCCGAGTTCAAATATAGCCCTTACAATTACTGGGAAAGTCACTTAACTTCAATTTCCTGATCTGTAAAATGGGGATAATAACATCACCTACTTCTCAGGGTTGTTTTATGTAAGGACCAAATGAGAGTGCTATGTAAATGTTAGTTACCGCTACTACTACTACTACTACTACTCCTACTACTACCACTACTACCACCACTATTATCACCACTACTACTACCACCACCACCACCACTACTACTAGTAGTAGTTCATGCTAGTCCCTGAGAACCTAGACTTCTGGTGTGAACTCTCTGCCACCTTTCTCCATCTTCCCGCCCTCTTGGCTTCCTCTGGAAGATAATGCATCACAATCCACCCACTTCAGGACTTCATTTTTCACCTAGGCAGTTTGCTGAGAGGGGAAGAGAAAAAGCATATTCCTTGGTCACTCCTGCCTCTTTCAGACACTCCCTTTGATACCATCACTCAGTAATCCCTCCTCCTTTGAGGTTCACTTCAACCACTTGCATCATTAAGATCAACTGACCTGAAGTAATTTTCCTTTCTCAAAGAATCCAAAACCTGCCTCACAGTCTTTCTCTCCAAACCAACCCCTCCTCCCATATTTGGGCAAAATACATAGATATAGATATAGGTATGGATATAGATATAGATATAGATATAGATATAGATATAGACATAGACATAGACATAGATATAGACATAGACATAGATATAGATATGTGTATATACACTGATGTGTATGTACTATACATACATATGTGAGTATTTGTGTATCTATACACACACATATAGATATAGATACACACACACACACACACACACACACACACACACACATATTTGTCTCCAGGATGTCCAGCTCATCCTCTTCCTCAATCCCATGGCCTACAGTTTCACTCTGCCTCAGTCATTCATGTACCTGAGTCTTCAATATCACCCATAACTGGTGAATCTCCATAATTTTGAACTCCAAAGTCCCCTCTTTGAAAGTAGTTTTTTGTTGTTTTATCTCTCTTCCACACTCCTACAAAATCTATTTCTCTTTCCATACTTTTTCCACATTTTATTATCTGTCCTTCCCTCTTCCCCTCCACCCCAATTAAAGTTTTAAAAATAGAAGTAAAACTTTTACTATATATGCGTAGTCCCATAAAACAAATTCCCAAATTGGTCACATCCTAAAAGGTATATTGAATTCTGCATTTTAAGTCCATCATCATCATCATCATCATCATCATCATCATCTCTCTCTCTCTCTCTCTCACACACACACACACACGCACGCACGCACATTTTGGGGGGTGTAGGCCAAGCAATAATATTGTTGGATCAAAATACATAGCTATTTTAGTGATATTTCAGACATAGTTTCAAAATGCTTTCTCAAATGTCTAGAGTAATTCACAGCTCCACAAGTGGTACATAAGTGACTTATTTACCATAGCCCCTCAAACATTTCCATTTTCCTCTTTTACTGTCTCTACCAATCTGATAAGTGTAAGGAGTTACCTCAAAGTTGCTTTAATTGTTTTTCTCTAATTACTAGTGATTTAGAGCATTTTTTCATATGGCTGTTGACAGTTTGGATTTCTTCCTTTGAGAAATTTCTGTTCATATCTTTTGACCATTGATCTATTGGGGAATAGCTCTTATTCTTATAATTTTGAAATAGTTCTTTATATGTCTCAGATATGACTTCTCTTTGATTTTATTTTTGTCAATGTTCACTAGGATTATTGGTCTACTTGTTTCCTTTCCTTGCTTTGTCTCTCCCTGGTTCAGGAATCAAAACCAAATCTATGTCATAGAAAGAGGTTGGAAGGGTCCCATCATTTCCTATTTTTGAAAAGTTTACTGTTACTGGAATTAATTATGCTTTGAATATTTGGTACAATGTATATCCATCTGGTCCTAGTGATCTTTTCATGTGGAAATTCATTCTGGCTTGTTCAATTTCTATTTCTAACATTGAATTATCTAAATAATCTATTTCTTCTTTTGTTAATATGGGAATTTTGTATTTTTGTGAATATATATCAATTTTGTAAGCCTGTAATTGGGCAAAATAGTTTCTGATAATTTCTTGTACCTTCAATTGTTGTGAACTCCTTTTTCATTTTTACCACAAATAATTTGGTTTTCCTCTTTTAGAATCAAATTATCTAATTATTTATTTTTATTTAGAAGTATAGCTTACTTTTACTAATCAATTTAGTGATTTTTTCAATTTTATTAATTTCTTCTTTGATATTCAAAGTTTCCACTTTGTTTTAGTTGGGTTTTTTAAAATTTATTATCATTCTAGGGCACAGGCTCCCAAAGAAGGAAATACCATTCCCCAGGTGGTGCTGGAATGATCCAACAGGGCCAGTGGTAACCTTGGGTGCAACTGGGGGGCATTGAATAAAAATAAGGAGGTGGTGGAAGCATAAGGAAAGAAGAGAAGAAAATTTTGAAAAACCATTTGTACATGTTTCATCTGTTGTACAACAGAGTTCAAGTCACAGTGATTACAGTATTTTCCAAGTAAACACACAAGATGCAAGTTATAACTGACCAGAGGTCAAGTCCACCAATAGGTCTTAACAAGCAAGTGTTGGCAGAAGAGTGCATCACACATCGTCAGGAAGTCCAGCATGCATCAGCAGCAATATGTGGATGTAACGACTCATTTACAATATGATGCTATACAGTTACATGATGCAATATTGCATCATTAAAGTTTCTATGCAGGGAAAAAAACTACAAATTTATAATAAATTATTAAATTTAAAATGCATTATTTTTTTAAATATTATTTATTTCAAAAAATCATTAAAGGGTTAAAGAAAGTAGATTTCCAGGGGGGCACTGAGTAATTTTTTTGAGAAGGGGAAAGTAGGCCAAATAAATTTGGGAACCTCTGTTCTAGAGTCTTTTTCTATTTGTGTGCCCAATTCATTGATTAATAAGTTTAAAGATATGCATTTTCTGTAAAAACTGCTTTAGCTTCATCCCATAGGCTTTAATATGTTATTTCATCATTTTCTTTGATGAAATTTTCTATTTTTTTGTAATTTGTTTATTGAGCCACCAGTTATTTAAAATTAAGCCATTTGGTCTCCAAATAATTTTTAATTCTTTCTTCAAAGGTCCTCATTAAACATAATTGTATTGTATTGTGATCAATAAATGATATATGCAAGTTTTCTTTTTTCGATTTTTAATGAGGTCTTTATGCCCCATGACATGGACAATTTTTGTAAAGATATCATACACAGCTGAAAGATATGTAAATGCCTTTCAATTCCCATTCAGTAATCACTAGAAATTTTTCTAACTTTCTATTCAATTCCTTGACTTTCTTTTTGTTTATCTTTTGCTTAGATTTGCCTACATCTGAAAGGGGCACCTAAATTTATCATCCTCACCACAACTTCCAGTACTTCTCTCTCTCCTTGTTCTCCCAATCTTTCACCCCTTCTCTGGACTCACTTTCCTTTTTTTCGGTCTTGTCCCAGTAGTTGACTTGTTTTTCTATGCATTTGACTCTCCCTCTGAATCCCTTGCCACCTTGTTCTGCCACTATTTCCAACCCCAGATCATATCCACCATCAGTCAGATCCACATCTATTCCCAAGAATAGAACATTTCTAGAAGGAATTGCAACAATGCCAAATTGGTTCCCTACAAATTTCAACGAGGTTTTCATTACTATAGGACAATCCTTTTGTTTTTCCTTCATTGACTTTCAGTCTCCCGAGTAGCAAACTTTTTTCCTCAAGCCTCCAAGCATCTCCTTCGGGGCATTCTCACTCAGCAGATGTCACCTCCTACTTGCTGAGAAAACAAAGGCCATCCTTCTGACACCATCAGTCAGCAGCCAACTGCCATGAGCTCCTTCTTTTCCCCCATTTTGTGTCTCAAAACCTCTCTCCATCCTCACCTACTACCTCCCTTTTTATTCCTGTCTTTAAGGGATGAGTGGCCTTTCTCCTTGCCAAAGCGAACCTTTCTGTCTGTGGCCATAATCGCATCCCCTCCTGCTTCCCAGAGGAGATTGTCCAATTGAAGGTTCTCTCTCTCATCCTCAGTCTTTGTCTATTGACTCTTTCCCTGCCACCTGCCAACATGCTAGGGCTTAATCCATTCTCATGTTTTGGGACATCGGTATTAGAATTCTGGCATTGCTTCTGCTCAATTTCCCTACTGAGATTCATTGTTGAAAAATGACAAACAGAAGGCACTCATGGCACATGTTTTTGAAGGTGAAGGGAGGTGGAGTGCTGTAAGGGGAAACTTGATAATATCCAAGGCCATTGTGAACATTAGATTTTATGACTGTCAGTCTTTGCTATTGGTTGGGCATAGTCTCTTTCGTATTTTATCAAAACTTCATCGCAGAGCATATACAGAGCATATGCAAAAGAAGTTTCAGATCCTAAAGAATAGCAACACCTAAAATCTTGGGCCCAGCACTCAGCTGTCGTGTTTCTCCATGCGTCTTCAACCAGGAGAGGCTCCCATGAGTTAATTTCATATCCATTTTCTCCATAATCTCATTTATCACTTTTACTGGGAGCCAAGATGGTTCTGATCACACACTGATTGACTCCTTGCCCTTGGAGTCAAATGTTGGAAGCAACATTTAAGAGTAGGAAAATGGACCTCAACAGCACTGGAGTTTTTTGTTCAAAGGACACTAAAGCAGGGCTTAAACAAAAGTCATGGTTTTTGATTTGTTGGTGTTCAGTCATTTGTCAGTTATGTCTGATTCTTGTGACCCCACGTGGGGTTTTCTTGGCAAAGATACTGGAGCGGTTTGCCATTTCCTTCTCCAGCTCATTTTATAAATGAGGAAACTGAGGCAAACAGGACTAAGTGACTTGCCCAGGATCACACAGCTAGTAAGTGTGAGGCCAGATTTAAACTCCAGAAGATGAGTCTTCCTGACTGCAGTCCTGGTATTCCATTCACTGCGCCACATAGCTGCCCTTTTATGATACCTAATATTAATGATTTAATATTATCATATTTATTTTTACCACTTCATTTGAATACTTTTCTAAAATTGTGACCCTGATGAGGTAGGTACAATTATAGCTCCAAGGGCGAAAGCAGGAGTAGCTGACTGAGTACAATAGGGACTGGTACTAAAGGATTAGATTGGTGGTCACATCCTCACAGAGATAAACCCCTGGATGTGGCCAAATCTAGGTACTGTGAATGCAGGGGGCAGAGCCAATGGATGACTGACAGTCATCTGTCCAGAGAGCTCTACAGAGTAATAGGCAGATTGGCTTGGGTGACACTCACAGCGCCCTCTGGTGTGAGGGAGTTGTTATTACACTCTAGAAACCCTTAAGCTCCTGCCAACTTCTTAATCTTGATAGATCAAAAACTCTTAAACGTCATCTGGCCAAACTCTTCATTTTACAACTTAAGAAACTGAGGCCTAGAGAGGTGAGGTGATTTACCTTAGATGACACAGGTAGCAGAAAACAGAGCTTGTGTTCTTTTAAATACAAATCCACCATTTTGTCTATCCTGCTGCCCCCCCCCCCCAAACTGCAATTTGTATAATGATGGGATCAGGGTTATTATAATAATACAAATTCCTGCTGTTCATTCTCTTCTCTTTTTCACTGACAAATTATAGAAATAATTGGTGACACTCTTCTTCTTCACTAACTATTTCTGCTCCCTTAGTATCTGACTTCCAACCCCACCATTCTACTGAAATTACTCCAAGGTTACCAACAATATCTTAACTCTCAATCAACTACTCTTTTTTTCATTCTCCATCTCCTTGGCCTCTCTACAGTTTTTGGTATTGTTGACCATTCCTTCCTCATGAACATCCTCTCTTACTTCAGCTTCCATGACCCTGCTCTCTCCTGGTTCTCCTCATACCTAAGTGACCACTACTCCTTCTTCTCAGTCTTCTTTGCTAGATCATCATCCATCAGTTGACCTACTAAAGTGACTGTCACTCAAGGCTTTGTCCTTAACTTTATTCTGTTTCTACATAAACTCTTTTGGGGAATCTCATCAGCTCCCAGGGGTTCAGGAATCATCTATATATATGAATCTCAAATTTACGTGTTTAGTTCTAATCTCTACAAAATTCTAACCACTCATCATGATTGGCTATTGTATATCCTACAGAAGATATTACAACTCAACTCATCCAAAGTGGAATTCTTTATTTTCTCCCCCAAACTGCTCCTTTTCTCATATTCCCTCTTACTGTTGAGGACAGCACCATCATCCCAATCACCCAGATCTGTAACTTTGGAGTTATCCTTCACATTTCTTTTTCCCTCATCGCCTGTGTCCAATCAGATGGGTTGTTCAGGAAGGCCTAGCACCTCTGTTGAGAAGCTTGCTGAGCCCTTTTCAGGGCTGCTCATCCACCTTTGGTGTCCACCTCTCAACCAACTCTCACCTGTGACTCCAAGAAGCTGTAGCATATACAATGGCCACACCCTGGTAAAACCGTCTTGGCAGACAGGCTAAACCACATTGGGAGTAACCAACAGGTCTCAAACCCAGCAGTGAGTTAGGGGGTGTCTATCCAAGCATGTGAAGACTTTTCCTGGTGGAATGAGCAGATGAGAACAATCTGTTCTAACAGCCATGAAGTTGGCTGAAGCAGACACCCTGGAGCACTTAGAAGTCGATCAGACAACTCAGATGCCAATATCGTCCACTTCATCCTGGGCCATTACCAGTTGTCCTAACTTTTGTCTTGCCACTGGACTTCAATGAGTCTGGAAGAAAGAGTGAAACTGATGATTTTGTGCAGCTCTGCCTCACTTAAATCCAATTCACATGAAAGTTAAGACATCACCCATGATGTCACTGGTCCTCTTCAGAAACAAAGGACGAACAACAAGGTGCCAAATGCCTGATTTCACTTTCACAAAATTTCTCACAAATGTCCTTTTCTCTCCACTCACAGAGGGACCACCTTGAGTTAGACCCTCATTAGCTTTCTCCTTAACTACTATAATAACCTCCCAATTTGTGTCCTTGAATATACTCTCTCCATTTTTCTCCACACAGCTGCCAAAATTACCTTCCAAAGGCATACCACGTGACTACCCTAATCATAAAATGCAAACTTTGTGCCCTGGCATTTAAAGTCCTCCACAATTTGGTTCCCACCTACTTTCTAGCCTAATTTCATACTACTTCCCTTTACGAACTCTACATTCCTGCTAAACTAAACTAGTAGCTATTCCCTGAATTAGGAACTATATTTCCTTCCATTCCCCATGCCCAGATTCCTACATTCTCACCTCACTATCCATACTCAGAATCTCTGTCTGTCAAAGTTCTCCAGTGCCAACTTCCCTATGAAGTCTATAATCCCTCCTCTCACTCATTTCCAAGTGTCAGTATTCTTGCTCTCTATTTTTATTATATAGTATTTAATCAAATATCTATTGTATCCCTCCAATAGACTGCAAGTGCCTTAAGAATCGGGATTGTTTTTCATTTGTATCTTTTTATCTGCAAAGTCTTTGAATACCTTGAATAGACTCAATAAATGTTTGTTGAATTGAATTAATCAAATCCATTATGTTTATGTTGAACCAGATGGTCCTGCCCCAAGTCCCCTTCCAGCTCTAATTCCATGATGTGATTCTGATGGAAAAGATGTGTTCCTTCCTTCTTTTTTAGACATAAATCCAAATTCATAGACCTCTGACTCAAAGTAGTCAGTGAAAGAACACAGAGAACTATGAGAAACTATTCTATGCTGGCAAAGATAAAATTTTAAAAGATTGTTTTGCTTAAGGTAATCAGCACTTACTGCCATTTTTATTTAGGCAAGGCACAAAGTACTCTTTATATGGCAGTGTTTTAATAATTGCAAATAGTCTCTGGGCAACCCCTCCCCCCAAAATCTTAGAAAACCCTGCAACATATAACTACAGAACTGCAAGGGGTACAAAAAACTAAGGGAAACTCAAAGAGAAGAAAAGCACCAACATTAAAACACCTGCCCCAAGCAAACAGACATAACAAGATGTCAAGAGCTGTCCCCAGTACAAAGAGAAACCTTAAAAGGTCTCGCATTCTCTGGAATACTTCCTCATCTACCGAGCAATCTTCGAAACAAGGTCTAGGACCAGCAAGTCTATTTTATGACTGTATTCTTCAGTGCCTCCTTCCCTTACTCTCTAGTCATGCCTCTACACCAAATTAAACAAATAATATCGAAACTCCAAGAGGATGTAACCTGTTAGAAACACCTAAATGGTAGTGGGCCTAGAAACCCCAGCATTCCCAGTACCTAGAGATGTCCATATCCAGGGGTTTGTGACCACCAATCAAATCCTTTAGTACCAGTCTCCATTGTACTCAGTCAGCGGCTCCTGCTTTCGCCATTAGAGCCATACCTCATCATATTCTCTTCATCAAGTGTTCAAGTGAAGTGGTAAAAATAAATATAAGTATATTCATATTATAATAAATGTCTAAGTGGCACAGTGGCACTAAGTGGCACAATAAATAGAGTGCTGGGCCTGGAGTCAGGAAGACTCATTTTCCTAAGTTCAAATCTGACCTCAGACATTTACTAGCTGTAGGACCCTGGGCTACAAGGCTGCGCCTAGAGTCAGGAAGATCTGAGTTCAAATCTAAACTCAGAAAAGTGTGACCCTGAAAAAGTCAACCTCTGTCTGCTTCAAGTTCTTCAACTGTAAAAATGGGAATAGTAATAATGCCTATCTCCCAGGGCTATTATGAGAATCAAAGGAGATGATATCTGAAAATGCTTAGCACAATGTCTGAACTCAGTAGGACCTTAAAAGATGCTTTTTCTCTCTCCTCAACAATGGCAGAAAACCACTGATCATCAGTCATCCTCTGTATCATAACCCTTCATATTCTCAAAAATGTACCACCACCTTCATTTTTCTCTTCTCTAGGATAAATAATCATAGCTCGGTTAAACTTTCCTCAAAAGGCTGATTTTCTAACTTTCTTATCATCTTTGTTTCTTTCCTTTAAATTATCTTCATTTTATTTACCTGCATTAGTCTGATCCAAACAAGACATTGAACTAAAACAACCAAAAAATACAACTGACACTAAGCAAAACAGGGCATGTCCCTCCCAATTTTTAGACTTCCAATTATACAACAATCATACATAACTGAGAATGAAACCTGAGGTATGGAAACATTAACAAAGTCCTGAGCAAGTATGAAGATATAGAGACAAAATGGGGTCAAAGTAGAAAAATTGGGTGATGGAGCAAAAAAGAACCAAAGAAAGTTTTATTATCAGTCAACTAGCATTTATTAAGGAACTACTATGTGCCAGGCATTATACTAAGTGTTGGGGATACAAAGAAAGGACCCAAAACAAAATCTGCTCTCAAGCAGCTCAAAGTCTATCTACTTCATATGACAAAATTGATAAGGGCCTAAGGGAGCCAAGATCAGTGACTGCTATGAACTGGATGTAATTATCTCACAAAATAAAGCAAAGCACAGGGTTCAAAGACTGTATTGGCTTAAGCGCTGACATTCATCGGGTAGAATTGGAATTTCAGTTTTTACCAGTTCTTGGAAAGTACATCCTCCAAAACACTTTTGGTGCAATTTGAGATGGCAGACTAATGGATATGTGACACTCTCTGACTTGGAGGAGAGTCAAGGAGCTGTCTGAAGCAGCTCATCAGTAATTTAATAAAGCTAGAAACAAATAATAAAAGTTATAGTCAGTCTATTGTACGTTCACAGAAATCCCAACTACCCTTAATAAATATTATCAGTGAATATAAAGAACGCCCTTTTTCATAAAGTGATCAGTCATTTTGATTCAAATCCAGTACTAATGAGTATCATAAAAAATGGAAGAGTTTTTAAAAATGTCCCATGCTTATTTGAACCAAAGCACTTCCCACCCATACATAATCTACAAAGGCAGTTTTTACCAGTCTAATATACAATAGATTTTTAAACCAAATACATACTCCAAGAAAAATTGAGTTCCAGTCTGCCCTAACAAGTTAAAATATGTTCTTTTCAATATGCAAGATAACAAGATGCTAAAGAAAGGGAAATGGCTCATGAATGATAAGAGATGGGGCTTTCCCCAGTTTGTGGCCTGGATAAGATTAAAGATTGGTAAGATTCAGTCCACTAAACTGCAAAATGTCATCTACATTATACTCATATAGAAAAAGCTAGAGTATGGTATTTTACAACTTCTCACTGCTTAAAGAGCTACAATTCTGCCACCAGAAATGGACATTGTATTTTATGCAACAATTTGTATTTTTTAATACAAGTGCTTAATGAATGGGAATAGAAAGGATTTCACATACTTTTTAGCACCCATTTTGTAGGTTAAATTCTAGCCAGACACTTACTAGCTATGCAGCCCTGGTCAAATCACTTAATTTCTCTGAATTTTATCCCATTCCTAAAATGGTAAAACTAAAGGTATCTACCTCACAGAATTATTGTGAAGATCAGATAAGATAATATATATAAAACACTTTTGAAAACTATAAAGCACTGTATAAATATGAGCTAATAAGATTATTGATATCATTATTATGAAATACTGAAGAATAACTCCTCGGTAAGTCAGCCATGTGAGAAACAGTATGGCATAATAGATAGAGAGTATGTCTCAGAATGAGGAAAACCTGTATTCAAGTCTCAAATCTAATATATACTACCTGCGTGACATTGGACAAATTATTTCATTTCTCAGTGCCTCTATAACACTATAAATTACTTACAGGTATCTATCTATAGAGCAGTTATGGATCTCCACGGGTAGAGGGAGTTTCAGCATTTCTTCACCAAAAATAGTCTACATCAATAAAATCACATGTCTTGGGGCAGGAGGGGATGATACATTTTTACACATTAAATATACACACATACAAACATATTTGTGGTTATGCTTAACAATGTTGTAGATGATGAATCAATATGAATATTTAATATATTACATTGTAATGCATAATATCTAAATACTTAAAAGAAAAGTTCATCTAATTGCAGGGGAAATAGACAATAATAGACAAATAGACAGAAAAAAGGCAACTGTTTGAAAAATAGGAAAATAAGGGATCCTTCCAAACTACTTCTATGATACAAATAAGGTCTTGGCAACTAAACCAGGAAAAGATGAAGCATAGAAAGAAAACAATTGGACTGATATCCCAAATGAACATCAGCACAAAAAAATTTAAATAAAATATTAGCAAAGAAGCTATAGTAATGTATTTAAAAGATTATGAATACACTATAGATGGTATTCATATAAGGAATTCAGGGTCAGTTCAATATAAGGAAAACTATAAATATAAATAAACTATGTTAATAGCAAAAATAAAAACCACATGATTTATATCAATAGATGTTGGAAAAATTTTTGGTTTTTTAGGGTAAAATCCAATACTCTTTTCTTTTAAAAATAATAATAATAACAAAAAGCTGGAATAAAGGGATCTTTCCTTAATATGGTAAGTAGTACCTTTCTAAAACCAAAAGTCATCATTATATTTACTGGAGAAAAGCTACAGGGCTTTCCAATAAGACCAGGGCTAAAACAAAGATATCCATTATCATCTTTGCTATTTAACATTGTGTTAGAAATGCTAGTTCTACCAAAAAGATAAGAAAAAGAAGTTATGGAAATAAGTGTAGGCAAAGAGGAAGCAAAAGTATCACTTTGCAGATGATATGATAGTTAAATTAGAGTATCCTAAAGAATCACCTGAAAAAATAATTAAAATAATAGCCGGCAAAACTGCAAAACGTAAAACAATTCTAATATAAAGAATCAGAATTTCTATACAGCATCAACAAAATCCAATGAGAATAGATAGAAAGAGAAATTCCATTCAAATTAACAACCAAATTTATAAGATATTTGAGAATCTATCTTCTAAGACACACACAGGAACTATATGAATACAACTATAAAACTCTTTGCAGAAATACAGACCTAATGAAGTGGAAAAACAGTACTTGCTCATGGATAGGTCATGCCAAAATTCTAAAAATGGCAATACCACCTAAATTAATTTACTTATTCAGTTTCTTACCAATAAAACTACCAAAGTATCATTTTATGGAACTATAAAAACAATAATGAAATTCATCCTCTTACACTCTCTCCTCCCATCCTCCACCCCTGCTCATTTTCTGTCCTCAGTAAATCTACCGGAGAGCTGTGGCAAAGTCTATGCCTCCATACCTGGATTAGGCTAGTGATTTAAGTAGGTTCAGGATATTCTTTTTTAAATACCTTTCCCAGTGCCTTGTACTAAAGAGTCTCAGGAAAAGTCTCCATAGCATAGCTCATCATCAAATCTGGAAATTTACATTCTTCCACATTTCCAAATCCATGTCAAAATAGTTTAACAAACATATTGTTTCATAAAATCCCTATGTGACTATCTGTGTTGTTCTTTGCAGAAGACCTTTTCTAACCCCAAAACAGTAAATACAAGAAAAGATAGTCAAACCTCCCTCCACAGAGTGAAAACCTGGTCCCCACAGCCTGGCTCCCCCAGAACACATGAAACTCTCCTTACAGGGTTTTAGGACCTGGGACCAACTGGAAATCATCCCTTCATCCTTAAGTGAGAAACCAAACTGTCCTGGGTATGATCATTCTATGATTCCCTTAGGGTATAAGGCCATCAACTGTGGTCCAGATAAAATCGCTACACATTCCTTTCCACATAAGACACACTAAAATTTCTCAAAGAGTTCGTATATATAGGCAAATCCCTTGGAGGTCCAGGCAAATTTCTTCTGGGTTCCCATACCACAGGACACCTGAAATTTTCTCGATGGATTCCGGCCACTGCAAGGACAATGCAAATGGAGTTTTTAACTCATCTCTCTCTAGGACAAGCAGGTTAACTTAAAAGGAACACACACACACACACACACACACACACACACACACACACGCCCTTCAAAGAGGCATAGAATACCCAAGGAATATTTAGGGTTGATTGTTCAGTTTCTAGGGCAGCAGGCAAATTTTATCCCTATAGACCACAAAGATTCCAGACAAGCTGCCTGGGCTCATGTCACAAATAAAGCCAGCAATATGGAACTACTTTTTTGTTTTTTGCTTTTTGGCAAGGCAATTGGGGTTAAGTGACTTGCCCAAGGTCACACAGCTAGTACATGTGTCAAATGTCTGAGGTTGGATTTGAACTCAAGTCCACCTGACTCCAAAGCCAGTGCTCTACTCACTGTGCCACCTAGCTGCCCCTAGAACTACTTTTTAAAAAAAGAAAGAAAGGAGGAGAGGAAGAAAGAGAGAGAGAGAAAGAGAGAGAGAGAAGGAGGGAGGGAGGAAGGGAAGAAGTGTAGTAGCAATTTAGATTTGGAAGGAAGGAAGGAAGGAAGGAAGGAAGGAAGGAAGGAAGGAAGGAAGGAAGGAAGGAAGGAAGGAAGGAAGGAAGAAATGTGTGGTACAGATTTATGAATCCAAGAATTAAAAACAGAGGTATCTCAAGGTGAAAGTAGAAAGGAAAATTTATTACGATCCCGCAGGAAAGGGCAACTCTAGGCACCAAAAGGACCGGGGGTCCTCTCAGTGTCAGAGCGCGCCGGACACAGAGAATTGGGGTGTTTATATAGGTCCCTAACTGCAGTTCCCCCTCCCAATCTCCTTCCTCTCAGCTTGCAGATGTAAGCTTTGAGGGTACACTCTGGACGCAATAAATCTACCCAGTGACAATGGCAAAAAACAAACAGTATGGTTATTTTTGACAAGCAGGTGATGGACATAACCTTCCCACCATTCTTATCCCATTCTCCAATCAATCTGAAGTGATAAATCTATCTTAATGACAATGACAATGAACAAATGGTTTGGTTATCTGTGACAGGCAGAGAAGCCAGTTGTTGGTTACCTCAACTTCACATCTGTGGCAAACTAGCCTTTCTCATCACCCATACATCTATGACGGATATCCCCAGCACCCTTACACCTTGTCTCCTATCATTCATATACCTAACTGGTCTTGCACGTCTGCATTGCACCTAGCTTTCTGGCTTTTCATCCATTCTTCTCCTGAGCTGAGGGTCCCTTATCCTGGGGTCAATACACAGGAAGTGAGCATCCTGTGTCCTATCGTCATTCTCAGATGATTTTATGGTTGCTGACTTATTCACCTCAACCCTTCTTTCTTTCAGGCCTCTTGCCATTAGGTAAATACACAGGATGTGAACACTAGCTCACTACGGTCACTAGCTTGGCTTATAGAGGGGAAAACATCTAAGTAGAGAAATGGCTTTACAGAAAGGAAAACATCTAAGTAGAGAAATGGGACTCACTATCCTACTTATTTCTATTTATCTAATTTGTTCTCTTTTATGAGAAGTCTTCACTTGTTTCGCACAGAAAGAAAGAAGGAAGGAAGGAAGGAAGGAAGGAAGGAAGGAAGAAAGAAAGAAAGAAAGAAAGAAAGAAAGAAAGAAAGAAAGAAAGAGAAAAAGAGAGAGAGGGGGGAAGGGAAGAACTGTAATAGCAATTTAGATTTGGAAGGAAGGAAGGAAGGAAGGAAGGAAGGAAGGAAGGAAGGAAGGAAGGAAGGAAGGAAGGAAAAAGAAGGAAGAAGGAATAAAAGAGCATTTAGGAATGAGGCATCAAAATTTTAGGTATATAAAATCTATACTCACATTAGCTATAATGCTCATACTGACTACATTAATACAATGGGTACATATGCACTTATATGAACAAAAAATTATCTCAAAGAAACAATCTAACTTTAAGGAAAACACACAGGAAAGCTCTCTATTATACAACTGAAGCCTACAACAAAAAAGATGAAAAAAATGCTTATTTTCTTCTACTGAATTCTAGAAACTAAGATATCTAAGAGCTAAAGTCTCAAGTGGAGAATCTCTCCTTTGGGTCTCTGTTTGATCTGCTTGACCTAGTCTAGAAAAGGAGACAGCCCTACTGTGTGATGAAGTCATCCATTATACATTCAGAAGTAAACTTGATGATGACCCCATGAAGGTAGAAATGGATTCCCAGAACTAGGAAACATTTCTCTCCCTCCCACTCATGCTTTGGAAGAAGGAGAAAGTTTCTTGTAGCAACCACTTTGAGTCCTCTCTCCCCAGGGACTGAGTGGGTGTGTAGAGAAGAGATTGCATGTTTGATTTGGGGGTGTGGGGGGATGCTTCATACTTTGGGCCTCGCTATACCTTCTCAGTAAATATTTCTTTGTTCAACTGAATTGATGTTAATTGATTAATTGATATGGTGACCATATCAGATGATTAACTGATATTGAGGAACACATTAGATGAGGATTTATGAGCAACCATACCAGAGAAACCCTTAACCCCTTCAGAGATCTAGGAGTAATTCTTGAGAGAAACAGAAGTAGCTCCCTACTGAGAATTTTACCACCGATTTGAGTGAGAGTAGTGAAAAGTAACCCCAGAGGGAAGGGTACACATATACAGTTGCAAATTCATAAATGTCCCAACTGCCCCTGGTATTCCCTTGAGGAAGATATAGATAGATAGATAGATAGATAGATAGATAGATAGATAGATAGATAGATAGATAGATAGATTGATAGATAGACAGACAGATAGATATATAGATGTGTATGTGCATGTGTATATGTATGGATGTGTATAAACACATACATATATATACACATATACATATATAGGCATGTGCATATATGAGTGCATGTATGTATTTAACATACCTCTGTGTCACTTGTCATCCTGATTCGTGGATCACTTAGGTTCTTTGGATGATGATTTAAAAGAGACTGGGATACTCAGTAGAAGAATTTGCTAACAATGTAAAAACAAAAGATATCAATAAGAAAAGCTGTTTTAGGAAAAACGTAGAGCTAGCTATAGAATAAATGGCTTAAAGATTATTTACAATACAGCATACGATGTGTTGAGATCAACATGTGGAAAGGGTTTAGTAGTCAGATAAAATGCATAATAGAAATTTGTGAGGTTTCAACATAGAGTCTTCATCTAAGAAAAGCAAAGTGTTCTTTCTGCTAACAATAATGGTGTAGTTATGCCCTTATTACTCACTGTTATGTGGTCGGTAACAAACAAGGAGGTTTCAGACATCCTGCATCCTCCACATTTGGGTAGAACACTGAATTCAGGGCCCCACAGTCTATGGATGACTCATTTTGTGTGGGTTCTCCAGCTCTGCCTCTCAGTCTCAATCCCACTCTGGTGAGGATGCAAACTTTTCCAAGTTCCCAATCATCACTGGAAGCCTGTCCTGTATCAGTATCCGCATGTTGTTAGAGAAAAACTAAGACCAGGGGCAATAAAGGGCAAGGCCATATAACTGAAATATCTATTTACTCTGGCTTTCTAGGACCGCTATAGCCAAACTGGTTATCTGGAGAACTGGAAGCAACCATCAGATCCTTATTTGAACCAATCCACCAAACTGCAATCCATTTGTTTGGCCACACATACAAACTTGGCCTAAATTAATTGCCCAAAGTAATCTAGGTCTATCTGTTATCAGGTATAAAACCCAGACCTCCCAGCTCCTAACTATGTGTTCTCTCTACCATATCATAGATTCCCTTTCCTTGTGGCCTGTTAGCTTTCATTTGCCCCAGGGTCACAGACTACAACCCCACTAGAAAAGATTAAGAGAATGGGTTATAAATATATACATGAAAAAATATTTTTGACATCTCCAGATCCACAATACTCAAAAAGCTCATTAACTAAAATTAATCACTGGTTAAGTGTGCTTTTTTATTAAAGATCAGAAGAAAATGAAATTTTCTTTTAGCAGCTGTAATTTAACATATGAATAAAAGTGCTATGTTATATTAATCAATAAATATATCAATAAGTCAACAAAATATGAAATTTTGTTAGAACTGATATTGCTACTGCCGTTTGCAGTTTTGAATCTTAACATTTTTAGTCTCAGTGGTGTTGGTCACAGTTCTGGTAGACTGGTGTATTTTAGAGCCAGCCCTTCATAAAAGTGGAGAAAAGGCTATTTCCCAGAACCCCAAGGACCACTTTGTGTTCCCTCAGAGGACATCCCTTCTGGTCTCCCAATAGCTTAATGCTGTCTCATCCCTTTTTCCTATGAAAATCTGCCCTTATATAAGGCTCATTCATTTGTACTACAATGTAAAGGATAAATAGAGTCTGTTACTGCTACCATCTCAGTAGGGAAGTACCTTAAATAAATGAATGGAATGAATCTATGATTGGCACCCATCAAAAGTGACAAGAGCTATCTCAGGGAGCAAGGAAGTTTTCATTGTACTCCTGAAATAGATGTATCAGCTAAGATCTCCACACCACTTTAAAGTTTACAAAGCACTTCCCTCCCCCACAAACTTGATCACTCTGTGCAGGAAGCACATGTACCTATCTCCTACTCTTCACTGAACTTTATACTTCTCTTAAGTCTTTGCATTGTAGTCATCTCTGTACATGTTTTAGCTTTCCTACTGAACTATAAGGTTCTAGAAAGCAAGAACCAAATTTTCTTCATCTCTATCCCCTGTAAGACCTAGAATAGTACCTTGTGCATAATAGATGCTGAACGCCTATTGAATGTTAATAAGTGAAAGCTTTGAATGTGTTGTCTATAAAGACACAGAAATTTGGGGGGTTTGGGTAGTATATTTCATGGCTTAAATAAAAGCATTGGCTGTGTTTTTACTAAGTACCTTAGTCATGGTCATGTGATATGCTGGGCAGGACCTGCCATATTGGATATGTAAATTACATACAGGCCTAAAATATTTAAGTAAATCTAATATTTTAAAATACATTTTATTACATTTATTATTTCCTCTTTTTTCCCTTTCTCCTTTCCTCTCTGACAGAATTGTAATTTTCCCACAAGCCACCTAGGGGCATGCTTTCAAAAAACCAAAACATTAATATGTCAAGCTTAACAACAGCCACAAGAAAACAAAGCCTCCAAAGGTAACCACAAGTTGCTGACCACCGCTTGGGTCATTACTACAGGATGGGTTTCCACATGCAGGGGCAGAACATTGTTTAGCCCAAAAGATCTGGTTCACCCAGTGAATGGTAAATAGAAGAGGCTACTTCTCTTACTTCACTGGTTCTCAGGCTACTTTGTAGATCAGAGGTCCTCAAACTTCTTTTGCTCTTAGCACAGTATTATTCTTTGCCAGGAGGTATCTTGACATACTATGAGATGGTTACAAATATAAGTTCCATGCATTTACCAGCATACCTAGCCAAAACTCATGGCATACTGGTGTATCAAGACACATCTTTTGATACACTTATCTCCTTTTTTCCCCCTCTCAATTTTTTCTCTTGGCCAGATTTAAAAATAAAGTTATATTTCTATCTAAATAGAAGCCTCCGAACAGACAACATAGGTCACAGGACAAAGCACCTGGTAGGGACCATGTGATTCTATTGTTCTCTGCATCCAATGTTATGTGGAAGAATTTTTTCTATATTGTTTCCCACAAAGCCAGTGTCTCCAGTCTCACTCTAGAAATTACTTAATGGCCAATTTCCAAGTTGACATCAATAGGGAAAATTAGGAGTGAGGCAGCCACACAGTGCGCTGCCTTGAGACCCCCATCCACTCTATTGCCAAGGCTCATCAATTTTACCTTCCTAATATCTCTCACATATATTCTTTTCTCTCCTCTGACCCTGCCACTGCCCTCAATGCCTCACACCTGGGCTATTGCAATAGCCTGTTGATCAGTTTCCTTGCCACAGGCCTCTCCTCACTTCAATCCATCCTCCACTCAGCTATCAAAGTGACCTTCCTAAAGCCGTGTCTTCCTCTCACCTCCATGATCAAATATAAAATTCTTAGTTTGGTTTCAAAGTCTTTCATAACCTTCCCCTCCCCCCACCTTTCCAATCTTCTTATACCTTATACTGGGGGCTATCTCCAGTTGTCCTGATCTACATCTTGCCACTGAACCCAGATGGCTCCAGAGGAAAAAGTGAGGCTGGTGACTTTGGACAGCCCTGCCTCACTTAAACCCAATTCACTTGCAAGTCCTGGCATCACCTTCTTGATGTCATGGTCCTTTTCCAGAACAAAGGACAAACAACAACAACAACCTTATACCACCCCTCCCCCTACCCACATACTCTTCAATCCACTGACACTGGCCTCCCTGCTGTTCTCTTCTCCCTCTTCACCTCCACCCCCTGGATTCCTTCAAGTCCCAGATAAAATCCCACCTTCTAAATGAAGCCTTTCCCAATCCCTCTTAATTCTAGTGTCTTCCCTCTGTTGTCTATTTCGAAGTTATTCTGTATATAGTTTGTTTGTACATAGTTGTTTGTCTCCCCCATTAGCCTGTGAGCTCCTTGAGAGCAGGAATTATCTCTCTTTCCCTTCTTTTGTGTCCCCAGAGCTTAATAAAGTACCTGGCACATAGTAGGCACTTTTTAAATGTTTATTGACTGCCTGGAAATCAGGAAGACCTAGACCTGAGTTCAAATTCCATCTTGGACACTTACTACTTGTGTGACCCTGGTAAGTCACTTGACCGCTCTTACACTCAGTTTCCCTATTTGTAAAAAAAAAAAAAAGGGAGGGGTGGTTTGGACTGCATGATTCCTAAAACTCCTTCTGTTTCTAAATCTATGATCCTGTGATCTATGGTAAGGTATACTTTTGATTATGAAGTATCGAAATAACCAGAACGCATATGCACATATATTTACATGTTCTGCACTTTGTTTTGTGATTCAGAAACAAATAACAAGGAAACACATTACTATGGAACTTTTAAAAAAAATTTAGAAAAAATTTCTATGTTATGATAAACATACATTTCCCCCATCTACAAAATTTCACATTGATAACTGATATTTATAATAATAAATTGAAGTAATTAAAGTGTCCTCTGTATTGTTCTGACCCACCTGGCCCCTCCATGAATCCAAAATGGGAACCCACCTGGGGTATGAAGAAGAAAGCAAGAGTCTTTTAACAATACGAAAGGGAGAGAGGCAAATATCTGACCAAACAGATATTTGTGTCCTGGGTCAAAAAGCCAGAGATCCACCAATATTCAAAGGAGTAGGAGAGAGGGGCTTGTCTGCTGTCTATAACAGAGAGTTCAATCACTGGGGCTAAAGCTAAATGAGGAGCTAGATCCAAAGAAACAGGTCAACAAAGAAAAAACTATGCAGAGTGCAGGATCAAAGGCAGGAATTACTGAGCTCAGTAGTCTCAGACAATACATTTCATTCGGCTTGCCCCCATGGTTGGGAGCACTCAGCCCTGGCCAAGCTTCCCCATTCTGTTCCTGAGCCACAGCTGTGTTTTTGCAGGCACTAACAGACATGAATCATCAGGGAAAGGCAAACTTCTCTGGTCAGTCTAGTTTTATCTTACTGTGTCTTAATTCTTTGAAAACTTCATAAACCATATATGGTACTATATGGCACATATGGTAACTAAGCCAGCAAGAATGTCTAGTTAAACAGAACTCACACCATTCTTCAACGATTTCAATTTAACTAAGCCTAACCAATGATTATTTAAAAAAAAAAAACCTTCTACATGCCAGACACAGTGCTATGCGCTGGGAATACAATGAAATAAGACAAAATCCTGAAGGCGCTTACAATCTAGTAGCAACATACATAAAAAGCTAACTATAGTAATAACAAATAATTAATTAATAATAATAATAAGTAATAACAAATACTAATTAAAAGTAATAACAAAAATGATAATAGCTAGCATTTATTTATTGCTTTAGGGTTATAGTATTTTATACTCATTACCCTAGTTGATCCGCACAACAACCCTGTGTCATAGGCCTTCTTATTATGCCCATTCTACAGATGTGAAAACTGAAGCTGAGAGAGGTTAGGTGATTTGCGCAGTGTCAAAAAGCTAGTAAAGCATCTAAGGCTGGATTTGAACTCAGGTCTCCAAGTCCAATTCTATCCACTGACTCACCTCGCTGCCTCATTAAAATATGATATGTGAACTGGAAAGGTCATTCTGGACCTTTGGCCCTATCAAGTCCTTTCAGAGATTTGATGAGAGTAAGGTTATTTACATTTGGAGGGACCAGTAAAAGCTAAATGGAAGAGGCGGTACCTCAGCTGGACTTGGAGTGTATAGAGGGGAGTTATATCAAACCTGACTACAAAAGCAAGAGGAAGCTAGATTACAAAAGGCTTTAAATGCCAGGCTGAGTATTCTGTATCTTATCCTAAAGGCAATAGGAAATACTGAAGAATTTTGAAGTAGGAAACTTGGTAAGATCTGCATATTAGGGATATAGACCCGGCAATTTATTATAATAAAGCTGCTCTTGTTCATCCTTCATTCTCAAAGAGGACCGATGACATCACGAGGGTGATGTCTTGCCTTGCGCTCACTCACTCCTGCAGACACATCAAAGTCCAGTGGCAACACAAAGGTCAAGATGACTGGCCATGGCCCAGGAGGCAATGAATGACCTTGGCCTTTCTAAATTAAGGTCTTTTCTAGGTCTCGATTTGTCTGAGGCAATACCCTGTCAATGACTAAGGGCAAGGTAACCTTTGAGACAAAAGATGGCTCAATCTACCATCACAATGATATCAGCCTAGGAGGGCAAGACCTTCAGAAAACAATTGCTATTTATACTCATTCAAAACTATCAAAATCTAAACAGTGAGCCACAAAAACCAGCATTTTTGTAGTGCTTTAGGTGCAAAGTGACATACATATGCCTATTTCACAGATGAGTTAACTGAGGCTGAGAGAGGTTAAATGAGTTGTCCGAAGCTGAAAAGCTATGGCAGGATTTAAACTCCATTCTTCCTACCTTCTAGACCAGCGCTCTATCTGCTTCACATCCTAACTGCCAGTTTTTGGAAGATGGATTAAGCAGGGGTGGAGAACCTTACGCCTCAAGGTCACATGTGGCCCTCTAGGTCCTCAAGTGCTGCTCTTTGACCGAATCCAAACTTTACAGAATAAATCCCCTCAATAAAAGGGGATAATACTTGGATTCAATCAAAAGGCAGCACCCAAGGACATAGAAGGCCACATGTAGCCTCAAGGTCACAAGTTTCCCACCCCTCGATTAGAGAGAACAGAGACTGGAACCTGAGAAATGAATTTGGAGGCAATCACATTAGTAATAGTCCAGGAAACAGGGAGTAAGAGCCTGAACTATGGTAGTAGCTGTGCAAGTTGTCCAAGAATTCTTTCTACAACATGTCCAACAAACAGTCATCCAGCCTTTACATGAAGACCTTCAATAAGAAAGAACCCACTTGCTCTTGAGGTAATACATTCAATTTTAAGGGCAACTCTCATTGGAAGGCAGTTTTCCCTTACATTAAGCCTCCCAGCAACTTAATCACATTGTTCCTTGTTTTGCCCTCTGCACCAAGCAGAAGACTAATCCACGTACCAGTATTACAAAAATTTGAACGCCGGTATCATGTTCCTAAATCTTTTCTTCTCCATTTTAAACATTTCTAAATCCTCCAACCAAACCTCTATGACATCATCTGCACAGTTCTATCCTGAAGCCTATAACCATCATCCTCATCGAGATGTGTTCCAGCTTGCCTCTATCTGTACTAAACTGAACACAATATTTTAGATGTGGTCTGACCTGTGAAGGGTATTGTGAAATATGACATCCTTCATTCTGGACACTGTCTCTTCTAGGACAGCATTAGTTTTCTTGGTTGCCAGGTCATATTGTTGACTCATTTTGAGCTTGGAGTCTACTAACCCCCACCCCCTCTTTTAAATAGCTACTCAACAACTGGCCACATCCTCTCCACCCTGTACTTATGAAGTTGATTTTTACAAAAACCAAGGGGCATGACTTTATATTTATCCCTATTAAGGTTCATTTCATACAATGCAAGGGATAGTTCTAGTATTGGGGGATTTTTTGAATCCTAACTCTGTCATCCATCATGTTACCCACTTTTTCAAGTTTTATGTCACCTGCAACTTTGATAAGCATGCCATGTATATCTACAGATAAGTAAATTATAAATATATTGAATAGCATAAGGCCAAAGGTAGATGCCAAGGTCAATCTACTAGAGACTTCCTTCTGAGTTGTTATGAACCAATTATTGGATACCCTTTGGGTCCAGCTGTTCAACCAATTTTAAGCTACATGACTGAGCTATCACATAGCCTATTTCTTCCATTTTATCCACATAGCTAGCTAACACAAGAGTCACAAAATGTTTTGCTAAGATCTAAGTAAATTATTACTATAGTATTTTCCAATCTAACAAACAGAAGAAAAAGAAGGAGATGAAAGAGAGGAGAAGGAAAAGGAGAAGGAAGAAGAGGAGCAGAAGAAGGAGAAGGAGGAAGAAAAGAAAGAATAGAGAAGAAAGAGTTGTTAAGACTTGATGGAACCATGTTGCCAAATTCCAGAGCTCCCAGGTCAAGGAGAAAATACTGCAAGCGGCCAGAAAGAAACAATTTGAGTATTGTGGAAAAACAATCAGGATATATCAGGATAACACAGCAAGCTCACTGTTCTGGAAACTCAATTCTCCCTTTTTTATGAAAATGAGGTCAAAATTTGCCCTCTTCCAGTCTTGTAATACCTCTCCTACTCTTCAAGGTCTTTCAAAGGTTAGTGACAGTGATTCAGCAATCACATCTGCCAGTTCTTTCAGTACTCTAATATAGTTTATTGAGAACTAATGACTTGAACACACTGAGGGTAGCCAGATAATGTCTTTTTCCCCATTTATCTTGGGTTTCTACCCTGCTAATGATTTTTACTTGATATTTCTCAGTTCAAAGATTATTCTTCCTAAGAAGAGAAAACAGTAGGAAAAAATGAGAGAAATAGTTCAATCTTCTCCCTAAAATTCATTATCAGTATCTCATCCATCCCAAACAGATATCCCACCCATTCTTTGGTCTTCTTCTTGTATTCAACATAGTTGTCCACTTTTTTTAACTATAAATTTTGATTGTCTTTATATTCATTGCATAACAACCCCTGTCGATCAGCTAGCTGGCCACAGGAACCTCTGGGACTTGTAGTTCTTCCCAAAATGGAGATTGATCCTCAGACAGGATGAGGGATGGGGGTGGGGTTTGCTCACAGAAATGACAGGAGTTGGGAGAGACTCTCAAGGAAAAGTAGGAAAGAAAGGGAGAGGTGGCAGTCGTCCCATGGCAGCTGCTTGATCAGGGCAGCAGCTGGTACCTGCTTTGTCTGTAGTTTCCTTCTATAAGATCACAAGGGATGACCTCCATCTAAATAGGCAAGTTAGGAACCCTGTGTGACTGTGCTTTTTATCACAGGTGTTCACCTCCATAGCAGAAGCACAGAGAGAAACAAGCCAGCCAAGAGGGGAATGAAGAGGCCCAGCTTTACATCCATTTCTGTTTTTCGTAATTTATTCTGTTAAAGAATATATTTTCAGGTAAGCTCCTCGGAGGCAGAGCCAAAATGGTGGCTGGAAAGCAGGGACTTGCATGACCTCCCTGCCAGGTCCCTCCAAAAAACTATAAAAAATGGCTCTGAACAAATTCTAGAACTGCAGAACCCACAAAATAGCAGAGGGAAGCAGGGATCCAGCCCAAGACAGCCTGGATGTTCACTGGATGAGGCCTATCGTGCATGGAGCAGAGGGGAACAGAGCCCAGTGCTGGCAGTGTCAGGACCAACCAGACCAGGAGCCAGGCAGTACAAGCCCTAGCACCCTGAATCAGTGAACTGTGGCAGTTACCAGACTTCTCAACCCACAAACATCAAAGACAACAGAGAAGGTTAGTGGGAAAAGCTGCAGGGGACAGAGCGAAAAGAGTTTGCAGTTTGGCCACCACCCTGGGGGCAGCGGTGGGAGGTGCAGCTACAGAACTAGAGCTGCAGTTGCTTCCAGCCCCATGTCCACCTGGTGGGAGGAATTAAGTGGTGGATCAGAACAGGAGTGCAGAGCCTGCTTAAGATTTTCGTCAGGTCCACGTTGGTGGTTCTTGAGGAAGGAGGAGTGCCAGTGAGGCAGAGCTGGTTGTATAAATAGCTCTGAAATTAATGGTGCATCCCCTCAAACTTGGAACATAGAACTCTTTTCTCTACAAGCAGTCATACCCTGCTGAAAAACTCAAGAGTCAAGTAAGCTGGCTGGGAACATGGCCAGGCAGCAAAAACACACTCAGATTCAGTCTCAGACTTTGGAATCTTTCTTTGGTGACAAAGAAGACCAAAACATACAGCAAGAAGTCAACAAAGTCAAAGAGCCTACATGAAAAGCCTCCAAGAAAAACATGAACTGGTCTCAGGCCATGAAAGAACTCAAAAAGGATTTGGAAAAGCAAGTTAGAGAAGTAGAGGAAAAATTGGGAAGAGAAATGAGAAGGATGAGAGAAAACCATGAAAAACAAGTCAATGACTTGCTAAAGGAGAACCAAAAAAATATTGAAA
>CM053622.1:735341049-735397652 GCA_028646595.1 Phalanger gymnotis | reverse complement strand
CCAAATCCTTTTTGAGCTCTTCCATGGCCTGAGACCAGTTCATGTTTTTCTTGGAGGTTTTTGTTGTAGGCACTATGACTTTGTTGGCTTCTTCCAACTATATGTTTTGGTCTTCTTTGTCACCAAAAAAGGATTCCAGAGTCTGAGACTGAATCTGGGTGTGTTTTCACTGGCTGGCCATGTTCCCAGCCAACTTACTTAACCCTTGAGTTTTTCAGCGAGGTATGACTGCTTGTAGACTAAAGAGTTCTATGTTCCAAGCTTGAGCGAATGCACTGCCACACCAGCACTCCTCCTTCCCCAAGAACTCCCAACCTGGATTGGACTTAGGTCTTCAGCAGGCTCTTCACTCCTGCTCTAATCAGCCACTTAATTCCTCCCACCAGGTGGACCTGGGGCCAGAAGCAACTGCAGCTATAGTTCTGTAGCTGCCCCACCTCCTCTGACCCTGGGGCAGTGGCTGAACAGCAAACTCCCTGTCCCCAGCAGCTTTTCCCACTAACCTTCTCTGTTGTTTTTGGTGTTTGTGAGTTAAGAAGTCTGGTCACTGCCACAGCTCACTGATTCAGGGCGCTAGGGCACGCTCCCCCAAGCTCTTGGTCTGGTTGGTTCCGCCCCGCCCATGCTGGGCTCTGCTCTGCTACGCTCTGCTCCCAGCTCCGTGTGGGATAGACCTTACCCATAGACCATCCAGGCTGTCCTGGGCTGGAGCCCTGCTTCCCTCTGCTATTTCGTGGGTTCTGCAATTCTAGAACTGGTTCAGAGCCATTTTTTATAGGTTTTTGGAGGGACTTGGCGGGGAGCTCATGCTAGTCCCTGCTTTCCAGCTGCCATCTTGGCTCCACCCCCCTCTCCAGGATATTTTATGGTCTCCATTTGTAATAAAAGACTTTGTTGTCTGTCAGTCCATTCGAGATAGCAAGCTTTCAATGTAAAAATCCTGTATGACTGACTCTGTTCACCCAAAATGAAGAAGGGTGAGGTGGGGCATAAAGTATTCTAACAGAAAACAGTTTAATATTAACAAAACACAAGGCCACCATCCTAATGCAGCTTTAGAAAAATTAACATTTCCTTGCCAAAAATGAGGAAGAGGTCTGACATTCTCAGACCATGTGATAAACTGGTCAAAAAACCTACAGAAATACTTTAGGAACAATCAGACATCGCTTTACTGAGCAAGAATAAAGGCTGATAACAGGTAGACCTCTCTGAATTTGTTTAATGTAACAAAAAAAATGGATTAAGTCCAGATGGAGTCTTCCAAATAGCCAGGATCCAAGAGTGAAATCAAAAGACCCTCTGTGGGTGACATCTACATGAACTCCACCAAAAATATGTTGACAATGAAGAGCCAAACCAATGACTGAGTCATGTGGATTTGTTTGTGGAAATGAAAGGGTTTATGTTGGCAATTCATAACCAGGTCATTGCCACCAGAAATCACATAAGGATCATCTGTAAGGAGACCAAGGAATCACTGTGGAAACTGTGCCACATATTGCTGCAGACTGCAAAAGTTTAACACCTACTGAATACCTAAAAAGATATGACCTGATAGTTATATGGCCTAGTTTGAATCAACGAGAATTGACTCTTTTGGAAGCTCTGCTAGATACAAAAAAAAAAGGAAAGAAATGAGAGGGGGGAGAACTAATGACGGGGGGGGTGGGGAAGGAGAGAAGAGGAGTGAAAAGAAGAAGAGGAGGAGGAGAAACTACAAGAAAATCTACCAAGCAATAAAAAAAAATGATTAAGAGCTTAGTTGTATGAAGAATACTCTGCTAGATGCTAGGAGATATGCATGTTTTAGGTAAGAGATCCTTCTTGCCCTTGGGAAGTCAGAAATAGGATACAGTAGCATAATGTTAAGTAAAACAAGTATCACCAACTATATTTGAAATGTGTCCAGAAATTGAAAACAAAGGTGGATACAGATCTTATGTGCCTATAATAGACAGAGCAGCACCATCATCTTCCAGACGTCTTAATGCAGGGTTTGACATGAGGAACAAAGGAACTAGTATATTTTCTCCTACTCCCCACCTTTTATTCTCACTACATATCCTTATAATTCTGCTCCTTGGGGTTTGGGGACCAGAGAAGGAGATGAGTTTAAAGACAGGGAAGAGAATGAAAGTGAAGAAACGGTCATGACATTCTGCCTTCAATCATTCATACGCTGTCAGATCCAGTGGATACAAAACATATGAAAGGAAATAGTGATGAAACCCATGGCTTCAGGTACCTTGCCACACAATGCACTGAGCATGAGTTACAAATAAGATGAATTGGACTCTAATCAGAAATATGAATGCAAAGAGGCCAATCTGACTTCATAAGTATCACTGGGATTTTTTTTTCTTTTAGTTAATACTTGCATAGCTTTTATCATGTGCCAGGCACTTTGCAATTATTATCTCATTTATCCTCACAACAACCGTGGAAGGTAGGTGCTACTATTATTTACATTTTACAGATGGGGAAACTGAGACAAACAGGTGTTTTTGTTGTTGTTGTTGGGGGGGGGGTTAAGTGACTCGCCCAGGGTTGTGAAGCTAGTGTCCAAGGACAGATTTGAATTCAGGTCTTCCTGACTCCAGGCCTTCCTGACTCCAGGCCTGCACTCTATCCAATTGTGCTACCTAGCTGATTGAAATATGGTCATGGAAGGGTATAATTCATTCAAAAAGTATAGGACCAGTAAAAGGAATGGCAAAGTCATACTGCACTTAAAAAAGATATGCACATATGAAGAAATTTAGGAACAAGAGAGGAAAATCATAGGGGAGAATATTTGGGTGAACATCAAAGGGGAAGAAACAAAATTGATATTGTCATCATAGTATTACCTGGGCTGTTAAAAAAGAAATAGAGGAAGAGCTTAGGAAATATAATGAGAGATATGCAAAAATAGTGGCAGAATATATTAGACATTTGATATATCTAACTAAAGATGTCTTTAATTAGAACTGCATCCCTTCTCTGTCTCTTCTCGCCTCTATCTGTCCTCTGTGTGCCTATCTCTCTCTGCCTCTGTGTCTCTGTCTCATCCATCTCTCTGTCTTTCTGTGCTTCTCTCCCTTTCTCTCTTTCTCTACCTTTCTCTATCTCTCTGTCTCTCTGTCTCTATTGGTCTCCCTTCTCCCCACCCAAAGCAGAGTAATTGATAATTTCTTGACTTGATTATTTATTCTTTAAAAAGATCATAGATTTAGAGCCGGAAGGGACTTCAGCAATCATCTAGCTTGCCCTCCCCCATCCCTTATACTGATGACGGAACTGAGACCCAGAGAGGGGAAGTGCCTTGACTAAGGTCATGAAGTGACCTTGATGCCATAAGTGGTAGAGTTAGGTTTCAAACCCTGATCTTCTTATTTCAAATCCAGCATGTTTTCTACTGTGCCACGAAGAACCAGCAAGGGGAAATTTTTATTCTGGATCCGAACATCACCACCAAGATGAAACTAGTTGCTGAGATAAAAAAAAACAACAAAAACACTTCGGGGAAGTGGCAGCTAATCTTAAAATCTGTGACAGTTGAAAAAGAAGAAAGCCAGGCATAGCCTCACATGGTCCTAACAGCCAGTCCATGTCAAAGTCAGGACTTGAACCCAGATCTTCCTGACTCCAAGGCCAAAGTTCTATCCTCAGTTCCATCTTGCTTCTCTACTAGGAAAATTACAAGTTTAATACAAGTTAGCAGTTGTGAGATAGAAGGCAGTTAGAAAGATTGACTTGATCTTGGACTGCATTAAGAGAGGCGTAGTATTCAGGACAATGGAAGTGAAAGTCCCATCGTATTCTACCCCAGACAGGCTACATATGGAGCATTGTGCTTGGGTCTTGATCACAACGGTGTACAAATAACATTTAGCATCTTATTTTAGGAATAACACTGATGAGCTAAAGTATATCTAGGTGAGAAAACCAAGATCGTAAGGAACGTTGAAGTCATCCTTTGTTAGGTATGCTTCAAGGACTAGGAATGCATGGCCTGGAAAGTAGACTTAGGCAGAACAGAGTAACTGTCTCAATATATTTGCAAAGGAGCAAAGGCAAGAGACGAAACATTACATGTGTAGAACATCACACAGTCCAGTATAAGTGGATCACAGAATGTGGCAAGGGGAGTGATGTATAAGAATACTGGAAAGGTAGGAAGAAGACGGGTTGTAAAGAGATTTAAATGTCAAAGAGCTTACATTTCATCCTAGAAGTAATAAAGAGTCATTTGTGTTTATAGAACGAGGGAAGTAATATGATCAGACCTGTACTTCAGGAAAATTGCTTTGGTGGCTATGTGAAGGATGTATTGAGTGGAGAAGAGTTAAGTCAATTGAAAGAGATCGATGAAGAGGTGATTGCAATAACACAGGCAAGAGTTGATGAGGGCCTGAACTAGGGACGTGGCTGCATGAATAGAGAGGAGGGGGTTTGTGAGAGAGATGTCACAAGGATAGAAATTATAAGATCTGGCAAAAGATTGGATATATTGGATGGAGTAAAATGACAAGTCAATGATGATGTCAAAGTTATGAACTCAAGTTACCAGAAGAACCTTCGTGCCCTTGATAATAATAGGAAAGTTTGGAAGAGGGATGAATTTGGTGAAAATATAACATGTTTTGTTTTGCATTTGTTGAGTTTTAGGTGCCCATAGGATATATAGTTTAAAATGTAAGAGAGGCAACCTTGGGCAAGTCACTTAACCCCAATTGCCTTGCTTCCCCCCTTCAAAAAAAAAATAAAACATAAGACAGGCAGTTGGTGATATGGGATCAGAGTTCAAGAGAGAGACTAGGATTCAATATCTAGATCTGGGAATCGTCTGCATATAGATGGCAATTGAAACCATGGGAACTGATGAGGCCAAAGTGAGAGAATGTTGAAAGAAAAAAAGAAGAGGGCCAAGGACAGAGCCGTAGGACATGCCCACAATTAGTGAGTGTGATGTGAATAAATCAGAAAAGGAGATTAAGGAGAAGCCATCACATCAGTTAAGAACCCAGAGAGAAATGTATTATAAAAACCCAGAGGAAAAAATATCCAGAAGGAAAAGGTAGTGAATAGTATCAAATGTAGCAGAGAAGTCAGAAAGGATGAAAACTGAGAAGCATTCTATTGGCAATTGATATATCATTGGTAGAGAGCAGTTTCAAAAGAATGATGAAGCTGGAAGCCATCTGCATGGAACTGAGAGTGAAGGAGAAGGAGGTGTAGGCACAAAGCACAGACTAAGTTTTTTTTCAAGGCATTTGGCTGGAAAAGAGAGGTAAGATGTAATACAAAGTTAGCAGAAGTTGCAGGATCCAGTGAGGGTGTTTTTAAGGATAGAAAAGACAGGTATAGGGGCAGCTAGGTGGCGCAGTGAGTAGAGCACTGGCCCTGGAGTCAGGAGGACCTGAGTTCAAATCCAACCTCAGACACTTGACACACATACTAGCTGTGTGACCTTGGGCAATCACTTAACCCCAATTGCCCTGCCAAAAAGCAAAAAAAAAAAGGAAGGAAGGAAGAAAATACAGGCATATTTGTAAGCAGCAGGGAAGGAACCAGTTGATAAAGATTAAAGATAATAAAGAAAAAAGACAATATTTAATGCAATCTTTTGGAGAAGGAAGGGGATAGGATCAAAAGTACATGCAGAGAAGTTGGCCATCACTTCAACAGAGATCTACACAAAGGAGAAAATGGTAAGGGATAATGTCAAGGGTTGGTGAGATGAGAAAGGGAGAAAAAGTGAGTTTTCTATGAACGGTATCAAATTTTTCAGTAAAGTATGGTATGTGATGACTTCCACAATTCTCATACATATACTCTAATAAATATTCAAAAAAAGTACCAGGTCAAATAACAATCAAGAAATTAAAAGAAAAACAACAGTGATCTCCAGGATCCAGCCTAAGACTGCTTGAAAAGAGTCCTGCCAAGGAAGGCAGTATGAGTTAAGTCAATAGGCCTGAAGCCTGACAGTACACTGATCACAGATGCTCTGTAGTCTTCAGCCTATAGCTCTCCTACCAATGTCATCCCAAATAGTACTTGAAGCCTATTGGTGTTCTGTACACAGATACTTCAGAGAAGGAGAAAGCCAAAGGCAGGAGCCACAGAAGTTGGAGATAGAATTAAACAGGACCAACCCACCCTATCCATGACTGTGGGAAGAGGTAGATCCTGGCCTTAACATAAAGTCCCAGACCAAGAACTGCAGCTGGAGATATGAGTACACAGAAGAAGATATAATGAAGAAATACCATGGGTTAAGAGAAGCCCAAGAAGTAAACAAACTCAGAAGAAGAAAGTAAAGCCCCAATGAATAGAAGCAGAGCCTCAGTGAGAAAAAAATGTCTTAGCCTCAAGGACTCTAAGAGTGGCTGGAATAGGCGAAATGAGAGATAACAAATGAAAGCATAAGTAAAATAAGACATGGGAGTAGAGGGATTGAAGGAGAATAAATAGCTTAGAATTAATAGTGGAAAATCTTAACCATGTATTTATTAGAAACCCTGAAAAAAAAGTAATGGAGCAAAACAACAATTCCATAAGATAAGAAGAAAGATTAAAACAAAGCCAAAAGACTGAAAAAATAGAAGATAAGATATCTACTGCCAAAAAGCAAATAACCTGAAAATGTATTAAGAAATAATTTTTAAAAATAATTTAAGAATGTTAGACCTCCATAAAACCATAACCAAAGAATGTGGTAAGAGGAATAATATGAAATAAGACTAAAAATGTAACTAACCACCCTGAGACATTACATCATACCCATTAAATTAACAAAAAAAAATGGTAAAAGATGGACAATCACATTGTTGAAGGAACTTTGGGAGAATAAGCACATTAAATTTATTGCTCTTGGAATTGTCAACTGGATCATTGTAAATTCTCTTCCCTTCATCTTATGTCTTTTTCTGTCTTCTAGCTATTACTGAAACCTGTCTCTTCACTGATGACATTGCCTCTCTGGTAACCCTCTCTACTACTGACTGCACCTTCCTTCATTCCCTTCCCCTCACTGGTCAAGGCAAAAGAGTTGGAATACTCTTTGTTCTCCACTGCCTCTTCCAGGTTCTCCCCCTACCTCCACCACTCACTTACCTCTCCTCCTTTGAGGTTCGTGAAATTCATATCTACCGCCTAAACAAAATCCTGGTAGCTGTTTTCTACAAACTTCCAAATCACTCCCCTTCCTTCCTCAATGAGTTCGGTACATGGCTCAAAAGTTGTCCCTCTTCCTCAACTCGTGCCCTCATACTTGGGGAATTCTTCTCTCTCCCCATATCCAATCTGTTGACAAGGCATGTTGATTTCACCTTTGCAACATTTCTGGAACATTTTGCTCCCTTCTCTCCTCTGACACCGCCACCGCTCTCTGGTACTCATCACCAGTAATTACTGCAATAGGCTGCTGTTGGGTCTGTCTGCCTCGTCTCTCCCCACTGCAATCCGTCCTCCGTTCGGCCGCCAAAGTATTCCGAAGAATGGAAAAATCTTGGAGAATGGATACTAAAACATCCTTACTCCCTTATAGCAGAGAAGTAGGGCACTAATAAAACAGAATGTTAGATATACTGAGGACACAGGCTCTGAATCAGATCTTTTTCCCTGAGGGGTTTTCTTCTTCTTTGACCTAGGATTTCATGAGTATAGGAAACTCTAGCTTGAGGGAGCTTTTACTCCCAATGCAGAATTGCACTGTCTCTGCAAATTATTGCCTTAGAGAGTTACCTAGAGCCCTAAGTAACTTATTCAGGTCATATAACATGTATCTTGAACTCAAGTATTCCCGGCTACTAGGGAAGTTCTCTCTGCACTATACTACAGTGCCTTTAATGGTTTTCCTTTTCCCTAGAAAGGGTTCAGTCTAATGGTGTGGGAAATTACTATGATGTAAAGACAAAAGGCAGTAGTAAATATATATATTTTAAAGTATATTTAATATTCCTAGAAGTACTCCTTTAACCAATTAAAATTAAAATATTATAACATCATGGAAGTGACGGTGTTAACTGTAATTGCCCTTAATCAAAATACTTTCTGCTCCCCCATATGGCTTTCACAGGGTGGGGTCTTTAACTCTGGCAGCTCTGAGTGATATGGCCTGAAAAATCAAGCAGAAAATGTTCTAGCATACATGTTTGGCCATGTGATTTTTAAATGTCTGTAACCCTGAAGATCCTTAACCAATTTTCCTCAAATTTGGCATGCTTTTCTTCCCTGTATACAGACTACAAAGCTGCCAAGTTTAAAGTTTACAAAAGATAGCCAATTTTTTTTCACTTATGCAAGCAAAAAGAAAAACCAAAGTGTTTTTCCTAAGTGGGTAAAGTATATTTTTCACCTCTGGGTAATTCAAAACTGTATGAGACTCTTTTGTTCAAAATTTTCACATAAGTGTATGTCTATAGCCACACAACACATCTCCTCACACCCATATGAATATCCTTTGTAAACAGAACAAAAGAAAATGTCAATTCAAGGACCATGAGCCTCGTTGGGGAGTTTGGAGAGAAAACAGAAGACATATAGTTCATAGTGTCATGCTGATAGCCACATTATGCTCCTGCTATGAACATTATTGCAATTCAGCTAAAAAATAACTTTCACCCTTTCTAAACATATATTCTGATGTTACTCAAATCACAAATGTGGTGAACTGACTACTTGCAGCCTCCACACAAGTAATCTGAAACACTGAAAAGGGTCCCTGAGCCAATTCACGACCAAAGATAGACTCCAACTGAGAGGTGGTGAAGGCAGTGGTGTGAGTGGTGCTGGGGGAATATTTTATGACTAAAAGAGGCTTAAAAAAATAGCAAATGAGGAAACCTCTCAACATGCCCTGCAATGGATCAGTATAATTGAGCCTCCTTCAACCTTAGGGTTTTGTTTTTTGGGTTTTTTTGGGGGGGGGGTTGGGGTTTTTTGCTTATAAAAAGCAAAACAAAACAAAACAAAACATTTTGTATCTTTTTAAATAATTTTTTCATTCAAACTTTGGAATATAGCTAAATCTGGCAGGGCCTAGACCTCCCTCACACACTTTAAATTCACACAGGACAAAGCTAGAAAGACTGTGAGCTCTCAGGTTAGGAGAAGTAACTAATGTTAATCATAAATCTCAAAAACATTATTGCAAAGCCTCTACGCAAAATAATAGATTCTTATTGTCCAAATTCACATCTAACAAATATGCCCTCTTAAATCATTTCTTGAAGCAGGTGATAAAAGTTCAGAATACTCTAGACCTAGTATAACACACCAATCAGATGTAGATAATTCACTATGCCCCTCCCCAAGGGAGGGAGTCATCTCTCTAATAGGTTTGAAAGGATATGAAGGTTAAGTTATGGAACTATTAGCCAAAATGAGTAACCTAATATTTCATATAGCCGTCATGCCAGAAGACTGGCAGATAGCCAGCATAACTTTCAGGAATAAGTATTCAGGAAGTAACTAAGAATTATAGGCTGGTTAATCTCATTCCTTTCTCTGCTAGAGAGCATGAGAGAATCTAGAGTACATGTTAGGATAACTTAAACAACTAAATAAATATGACTTTTCAAGATGCTTCCTACAAGATTTCAAGTGAAAGGCCATTAAAAAATAGTCACCGTGGGTTAGAATGACTTTTTTCACGGATAGGAAAAAGAATTAAAGACAAAGGAAAAAAGAGAGAAATAAATAGATACTTTTTGAGGCAGAAGAATTTAAACAGTGAGCTCTCTTAAAGTATGGCTGCTGGTTTTATATAATATAACGTTTTCATAAATCATCTGGGAAAAGAAATACATGGTCAACATTTCAGGTGTGCCGAAGACACAAAGCTATTCTACATAATGAAATGCTAAACCAAAAGGAAAATTGTGACAAGAAATCAATTACTTGACTAATAAACTAACATTTGTTAAATGTCTACTATGGGTCAGACACTGTGCTAGGTGATGGGGAGATAAAGACAAAAATTAAACAGGCCTTGTCCTCAAGAAATATTTGGAACGTGCACATATATAAGTAAATATAAGATATAGATATATAGATATAGATATGGTAAATGCAACATAATGAGGAAAAGGGAGGTACATACTAATAGGTGGGGAGATCAGAAAAGACTTCATGTGGTAGATGGTGCTTAAGCTAAGCTTTGAAGCAAGCTAAGGAGTTTAAGTTATGGAAGTTTGTAGGGAGCACATTCTAGGCATAGTGGGTAGCTTGTGCAAAAGTACAGAGATGGAAGATAAAATGTGTGGGATAACAGCAAGAACACTATAAAGTTCATGAAGGTGAAGACCGTGTAATATACCTGAATAGATAGGCTGAGGACAAATTGGCTTTTAATGCCAAAAAAAAGGGGAGAATTTGTATTTTATCCTCGGCAAAAGGGAACCACTAAAAGGGGATGGGGGAGTGTGATGGGAAGGTTGGAGCCAAGGAGTAACTTGATCAAGCCTGCTATAATTTAGAAATATTACTTAGGCAGCTATGTAGAGGACATATAGGGGAAAGCAAGGATTTAGAGCAGGTAAAAAATTAGCAAGTGATGGCAGTAGTCCAGGGGAAAAAATGTGATGAACTTTTGAACAAGGGTAGCTGTGGAATGAATTGATAGAAGGAACAGATGTATGACAGTATAGAGGCAGGATCAATCTAGGCCAGAGAATAGCCAGGTAAGTTTCAGTCTTTCCATTCCTTTCTAGGCTATACTCCTGACTCTCCTAGTCTTTCCCTGCAAGCTCACTTTACCCCAGGACTTCACACGTTGGAAGTACCCTTTATATTTGCAGCCTCTCCTTCTGATTGCATGACTTTCCCCCAAACCTCCATTTAAAGAGGACATCCAGGATGAGTGTGTCTTCTTCCCCTCTAGACTGAATTCCTGACTTTCTCTGCTTGGCACAATAACTATCACATAGTAGGTCTAATAAATGTTTATTGATTGGTTGATACTCTACCATGGGGTAGCGATTCCTTTTAAGTGTCATCTTCCACTATTAGAAGCTAAACTCCTGGAGGGCAGGGACTTTCTTTTTCTCTGCTTGTATTTATATTTCCAACACTTAGCACAGTGCCTGACACATAGTAAGTACTTTATAAATGTTTGTTGACTGACTGCTATCCCTGTGGCCTCTCCCTCTGACTGATTGGTTCCTACCAGAACCTCCATTTTAAGGAGGAGGCCCAAGTCAGTCATATGTTCATTCCTTTTTAGGCTGACCTCCTGACTTTTCCAGACTTTCTCTACAATGCTCTTTCACTGGATACCTTCAACTCTTCCTTCCCCTAACCCTTTTCAACTCTCTTTAATGTGATGTCTTTTTCTTTTAGAATGTAAGCACCTAGAGAGCAGGGACTGTCTTTTTGCTTATATTTGTATCCTACTGGCAATAGAGAATCAACCGAGGGTTCTGAAACTTACTTGGCTCTATTCCTGGTGCATAGCATAGAGCCTGGCACACAGGAAGCTCTTAATAAAAACTTGCTGACTCGTTTTGATTTGAACAAAACTACATGATATGAAATTACAGGGATAAGGACTGGACCTGTTATTTGTAATATACAGAGCTCCAGGATGAGGAAATCTCCTCCATTAATGCAGGTCAGTAGGTTCTCTACAACTCACAATCTTAGAGGGGAGGAATAAATACATCAAGTTTAAAGATTTTAATGTATAAAGACCTTTGGCATTTTAAAAAAATTGTCATGGGTCAGCAGTTGGGAAATATTGAAGGAGATCATAGTAAGTGTAGAAGAGTACATTGGAAAACAGATACCTAGAACGCCGAGTTGTTAAGTGACTGTATCACCAATCCATCTAGCAGCTGTTGTGAAGGTGTAAAGCCAACAACAACCAGCTCACAGAACGTTGCAAGCCCAGGTCCTTTTCATCTGCTTTTACTAAGGAAAGCAATGTTAAGGGGTTAACAATCTTACTTTAACCCAGCATACAAATATCATTTACTGAGTTCAGGGGAAAAAGAACCAGCACCCTGAATTACAGACCAAATACAATTTGTAGTTACCAATATCTGGGTGTTCAGCCGGGGAGCTCATTACAACAGCTGGCCCAGAGTCACACACCACTCCTGCTGTGGCTCAGAGCTTCGAGAGAGAACAATAACCTCTGCCTTTATATATCCTCTGGGCCCTTACCTCACCCAGGCTGGGCGTGGAGAAGTTCCCCACTCCCAATATCACATCAGATACAAATCAATCAATGGCTCCCAATTGTCTCAGTGCTGAGAAATACAAAAACATCCCACTTTGCCCCATTCGAACAAAGGCCAGAATCATTAAAGGTCAACAGCAAAAAGTCCCACTTAATTACTATTACAGTGACTTGCCCAGACTCAGCCAATATTGGAACCCATATATTCTGGGCTACAGATCCAGCCCTATACACTATGCCATGCTGCCTTTTATAAGATAAGGGTCAATATAAATAACCCAAATTCTGAGCAGGTCTGTCTGGGCAAGTCATTTGAGGGATAATTGGTGGACAGCTCCATTTGCTCTCACAAAATGTTAAGAGATCTAGAGGAAGCCCCTTCCCAGAATGCTGGTAGGCCCAAGCCCTGTGGAGCATATCTGAGAAGACACAGACAAGAATAGTATGAGATGAATACACTGGAATGGGTTGCATCCTACCTGGTAGAAGAATGTGTCCATATCAAGAAGATCATAAAATCCATTAAAATAGAAGAATAATCCAAACTATGCTTTTAGGATAAATAGACTCTAAACTATAAAGGGACATGACCCAGGAAAGGGACGTCAGAGATAATGTAGACTATTACCTGTAGACACTGCCTTAGTGAAAAAAACCAAAAGAGTGTAGCACATCACTGGGAAGGATAGATCTGTATCTAGAGAACTGTAGACACAGAGCTTGATCTAGATGGAGACTGAGATAAAGATCTTTAATCTTTCTATGTGCATAGATCTCTATACATAGTCCCAAAAGTCTTAGTGCAGTTTTAAATTTTAATAACTTCATAAGTATAAAAGTTACAAACTTACAGAAAAACATTTGAAAGGTTAATTATTTAAATTTTTAAAATACTGATATTTTATATTAAAATTTGATATCACCCACCATTTTGTGATATATATATATATGTACACATATATATATATAGTAGTCAATTTTTTGAAATTTGCAAAAATTTTAATTAGTTACTGCTCAGTGACTGAAAGGACAGCATTTGTGTTCCTAGCCTTAAGATCATCCACAGAATAAGATTTTAATGCATACATGACAGTTTTGATGTGATCCCACAAGAAAAAGTCTGATGGAGAATTATCAAGTGACTGAGGTGGCTAAGCAAGAGGACCTCCTCTACATCTCCACTGGTACGAAGAAGTGTCATTCAAAAAATTAAATTTAAATTAAAATTTATTATACAAATTTTATAAAACTAAATGAATATAAAGAAATTTAAATAATTAAAATTTCAAATGATTTTTCTAAGTTTATAGCATTTATACTTCTGAAGTTTTTAAAACTTAAAACTGCATAAGATTTTTGAGATATGCTATATATATATTTAGATATAATCCAATATGATATACACAATTGCTTCTACATATGTGTGCTGATATACACACACCAATTTCCATATATATGCACACATATAAATATTATATGATATTGTCTTTTTACAGAATTGTTCTTCTGTCTCTGAAATATATATCATTCTGATTGCTATACCAATAATTCACATTCGTATACTGCTTCAAGGTTTACCGAATGCTTTCTTTATAACAACCCTGTGAGGTAAGTATTGCAAGTATCATTATCTCCACTTTTCAGATTATGAAATAGAGAATGTAAGAAGCTAAGTAAATTGACCCATAATTACACTATTTATAAGTGTCTAAGGCAGAATCTAAACCCAGATCTCCTGATTTTACATCTAGCATCTTCAAATTCCACTGTGCGATGACAAACAGAAATAATTAGGACTATTTAGCCTGGAAAGGTAAAAATCACAAGAGGATATGGTTAGAATCTATGAAAAATCAAAAGGGTGGTTAAGTTGAACACAAATTTATTCACCACCTTGTTATACTAGCTAACTTGAGAAAGTCCTTTGAAACTTGAAAAGAGTTTAGAACTAATAAGTGGAAGTATTACCTTAATAAAGTAATGAGCTTATGGAATACAAAGTGGTACACGTCAAAAATACAAATACTGTTGCAAAAGGTACAGATCTATTTTCATAATGGGTTATTAAGGAAAGCTAAGGTGTTTGGCATCCCTGGCAGCAAAAGGATTCCAGGCTGGATGAACCATGGGTTTCACCCAACATGTCAATTATTTTGTTCCATTCCTCATTAAGGCTGCTTCAGTATAGTGGAAAGATCCAGGCTTTGAAATCAGAAGACCCGGATTTGAATGCCCTTTTCTGTCACTTATTAGCTGTGTGACGACGGGAAAAATCCCTCACCTTCTTTGTGCTTCAATTTCCTCATCTGTAAAATGTGGAAAATAATAGCATTTATGTAATATCTATCTCACAGAAGTTGTAGGTTTGAAAACACTGTAAAATCATAAGTGCTCCATAAACATGCACTGGTATCATTTGTAAATGGCTGTAATAATACCTGCACTACCTACCTCATGAGGTTTCGGGGAGGGTGGAATGAGATAACAGATGTTGAGTGACAGCTTTTAGAATTAAAAAAGTGATCTAAATTAAAATGATGCACAAAAGGTGAATGGGAGAGGGAGGAGGAGGGGGAGAGAGAGACAGAGAGACAGAGAGAGAGACAGACAGAGACAGACACAGACAGACAGACAGAGAAACAGAGACAGAGAGAGAGACAGACAAAGGGAGAGACAGAGAAAGACAGAGAGAAGGAGAGAGAGCATTTCCCATGGGCTCACTCTCTAAATACCACTCACAATTACAGGTTGGGTTTCCAGAGAGTGGCTAACTACTACTTCCCTCGGAGTTCTAAGAGTATTCCTGAGTGCATTGGGGTTTCTAATATTGTCACTCCCAAGCTCCCATCCGGTGACCTTCCATTGTCAATTAAGCAGTAAAATTCTACTAGCTCTTAGAAGGGGTATTTACTGAGAAGGTATAGCTAGAATCATAATTTCAAAAATGTCCCCTCTCACCACAAACCAGGGCTTTGCTTTCCCTTTGCACAAGTAAGGTTCTCTGAAAATTGGATACAAACAAAGTAGTGAAACAATTACGTAAAGAACACATGTGGCCAAAAGATACTGCCTGGCTCATAGCCCTGGAGACCTTCTCCTTTCATACAGTGTTCATGAAGTTCCCCTTACGAGTAGCTTTCTTCTGGGCCCTGAGGACCAGTGCCTTTCTAAAGTCCCTGAGCAGCATTTCTGTTCATCATGAAAAGTCACGAACCTTGAACTTTCCATCCTTGGAGGCCTGTCTTTCCACCTCCATCCGCAGTCACTTCCTATGTCCTTGTTGGCCACTACTGTTCCAGAGGACTTTCTATCAACTCCACTCGTCAGTGGGATCACCTCTGACGGCTCTAATCGGTTTCACAGACCCTTGTCCGCTCTTTTCCTATAATAGTTAATCATCTAAGATTAGGAAAGAAGAAACAGACAAGAAACTGAAGCTTTGTTTTGCTGTTGTCGTCGTACGTCCTTTGTTTTCAAACAGGACCAATGACATCACGGGGTAACGTCTTGATTTGTGCTTTGGATTTCATCGGGGCAGAGCTGTGCAAAGATATCAGCCTTACTCTCTCTTCCGGAGTCATGAAAGATCAGGAGTGAATAAATACAAAAGAAACTGAGGCACAATGTGTTCACAGACACATGGCCACCAGATGAGAAAAGGGCATCCGGCTCCCAGGGGTTCCATCCCATTCACCACCAGGAAGGAGAAGAAGCAAAAGGGCAGATTGCTCCTCTTGGATGTACAAGCAGTCCAGGTTCAGCATCCCATGAGTCATCATTCCTTCCAGATCCTTAGACGACCAGAAAGCTTTTTGTTATCATCCAATGTCAGCCTCTGCCTCACTTGAGGCTGGAAGAAGGCCCGCCCAGCCTCCATGCATTAGATCAAGTGTTGGCAAACTACAGCTGGATGGCCAAATTCGACCCCCGCTTATTTTTGTATGGCCAGTGAGCTAAAATGACTTATTTATTTTTAAATGCAATGAAACTTTATTTGAAAATGTTAAAAAAAAATTAGCTTTAAAATAATAGCAGGCACCAGATTAGAGTTGGTCCATGGACCACAGTTTGTTGACCTCTGTGTTAGATCAGGGACAATCTGCACATTCTCTGTACAAACTGCCAGGAAGGCCAAATCTGTGTATACTCCTAAGACCAGGCCTTCATTGGCCAGTTCTCCCATTAGTCAAGTAGTCTGCAGCATACTATCGATGATAATTTGGGGACAAGAAATGACGTGATGATGACAGCTAACATTTGTATAGTGCTTTAAGGTTTACAAAGTGCTTTATATATCTAATTGGATCCTTACAACCACTCTCTAAGGTAGATGCTGTTATTATCCATATTTTACAGATGAGACAACTGAGGCTGACAAAAATTAAAAGTCTTGTCCAGAATCATATGTTGAATGTCAGTGGCAGGATTCAAACTCAAGTCTTGCTGACTCCAGGTCTAGCGTTATTGCCACTATGCCACCTAGCCGTATCATCAAGAAAATATGTATGACCAGAAAAGGATGTGGGCTGCTTGTGCACATATCAACAGCCCTAGTGTGGTGATGAAATGATATAATCAGTAAAATAAGAGAGGAAGGACTCCAGCAACGTGGGCAGATCATCTACAGAGGATTTATGGAATCCAATTCAGCAAACATTTATTAAATACCTACTGTGGCTGAGAGACAATGTGGCACAGTGCATAGAGCCTGCTGCAGAGCCAGAAAGCCCTGGATTTGAGTCCTGCCACCAATCCATATACCTAAATGAGTCTAGGCAGTGAACATAACCTCTAAAAACAGCTGTCTAAAACTGAAAGTTGTAGAAAATTTGTCAACCTGAATTGGTAGAGGGAACTTCTCACGTGGGAGTTCTTTATACCGACGCAATCACAGATCTATTCCCTACCTTGATCCTTATTGCTAGGCTGGGTCTAAAAGACAAAAACAAAAGAGCCTCTGCTCCAAAAGGACTTATAGTCTACTGTGGAAAACAATATGTTCATGGAGACATAAATAGAAAGTAAATTCAAAATAATTTTGGGGGTGAGAGAAATAAGACTAACCACTGCACCTCATGTAGAAGACTGTACTTGAGCTGAACTTTGAAGGGAAGTCAATGTTTCAGGGGACAAAAGAGAAGAGGAGAGGATGCAAAAGCCTGGGTGAGAGAGGGAGATCCGTGCACACAGAACACAGCAAATAGAACCATCTGTTTGGAATGCAAGGCAGATGAGGGGAAGGAAAGGAAAATCAATTTGGAAAAAATGGTCAGAACCAGATTGTAGAAGGCTTTCAAATGCCAATCCAAGGAATTTTATCTTAGAGGTGATTGGAGATATTGATGTTTCTCAAGCAGGGAATGATAAAGACGTGGACAAGAATTACCTGGGTATGAATATGAAGGGTTGCAATCTGCACCAGTAGAGGGAATATCCACATTAATGAAAAAAGTTGTTGTTGCTGCTGCTGTTGTCATTACAGAATAATCCAGGACAAAGGTATCCAGCCCTGGACCTGGGAACAGTGGGGTGGAGACGGGCTGGTGAAGGGGTCAGTGATTTGTTGTTGCAAGGACTAGATGCCTAGCAAGTATTCACTTTTATTAGTATTCTTTCAATATGCAATTAAGGATTGCATTTGAAACGATGTTATTAACTTGAAAGGCAGTGTCGTGCTATAATAGTAAATAACAATAATGGTTAGCATTTATACAGCATTTACTCCATGCAAGGCAGTTTACAAATTTATCTCATTTAATCCTCAAAACAGTCTTGGGAAGTAGGTGCTGTCATTATTCCCATTTTCAATGGGAGAAACTGAGGCAAACAAGTTGAGTGATTTGCTCAAGGTCACACAACGTAAGTGTCTAAGGTCAAATTTTTAATCAAGTCTTTGTGACTCCATGCCTGGTAATCTACCCACTGCACCACCTAGCTGTCTACTACGGAAAAAGAGGAAGATTTGGAATCACAGGACTTGGGTTGGAACCTCAACTCTGCTATTTACTACCTATGTGATCTCGACTGAGTCATTTCTGGTCATCAGTTTCCTTACCTATAAAATCAGCGGTTTGGACTGGCTCTAAATGATTCCCGAATAGGAAGCCTTTTTCTGTCCATGGGCCTACTTGTAGACTATAGTATTCAACTAAAGAATTCCTCTTCCTCATGACTTGGATGTGATTAGAGGAACAGGGCACAAGTTCCAGAGAAGTTTACTGAGTTGGAAAGACTTCAAGTCTGGGCACAAATTCTGTGCATCTGTTATCCAAGGACCTACTACTTAATTCTGAGTGAAGAGAGAGCATTATTTCTACCAGGTGATGGATGAAAAGTTCAGCCACAGAAACTCCTAAAGAGGAGAAGGCCTGCTCTTTGTGCCTGTGGAGAAAGTCCACATACTGACAAAATCGTGAAACTTTCAAACTATCAAAACAAAGTAAAATTTCAGTGCTTCACTGCTATTTGCCTTCAGGATAAGACACGAGCATAAATTAGATGATATTTTACCTGTAAAGGTTGTTCAGCTTCCTTTAGCACGTTTTTATTTCACGTGCCTTATGAAAGGAACATCTAAATTTGCTATATCATTTGGCATTTAATAAATGAGAAGTTTCTCTAGAGGAAAAAAAAAGGGTCTTTTGACAGCTAACTACTAGATCTTTCTGTTTTTTCCACCACAGCAGTCAATAGTTCATCTTATGCTGCAACCTCAGACATACAGTGGATGTCCAACATTCCCACAGCAGGGCTTCTGAAGTACTGAAATGATAATAAAACTGAGACCAATGCAGAAGGGCTATCTCTGTCCCCTTTCCCAGATAGAAGAAAGTAAAGCATCACATAAGGTCGAAAGGAAGAGGAAAACATTTCTATTCAAAATGTGACAGATAGGGAGTTGGGAGGAAGAGCATGTTCCTTTGCTAAATAGAGGTTACTCTGATTTCAGAAGTTAAGCTTCATCATGAGGAATTACCTAAATGTCATCTTCCTCCTAATTTCCTACTTAACCTTACCAAGAGATAAATCTGGGGGGTTTGAGATGGTACTGTGCCATTACTATGAACTTTTAAGTAAGATAATAATAACAACTGACAAACCATTTTAAAATGTTTCCTAAAAGGTGTTGTCCAACTTAGTTTTTGGCTGTTCTCAAATGTTTTGTATTGTTTTTTTTTAATTACTGGGATGTTACTCACATGGAAAGGGGATGGGTATTTATAAACTTCATCTATGTCTTACTAGGTCCTGCCAACTATATTTTTGACTCTGGAACTTGGACTTTAAAAAGGGAAAAAATATCTTTGGTACATCCTTAGAGGTCAGAAAGCCTAAGCGGCCGTAGGAGGGAAGTCCTACTTGGGCTTTCATTTTCTAATTTCATTACAGGATAGCTTGCTGAATGAGAAAAAGGCAGTAATAACCTCAACTACAAGTCAACAGATCCACAGAGATGCCCTTGTGATGTCTCTCAATGCCTTGGAACTGAAGTGACCCAGGGTCTTAGAGGCCTAACCTCAATGAGAGAACTGGATCATTTTAAATCCAGTTTTTGCTGAGTTTGCCTTAGTGGACATTAACAGAAGATTCTTGTGTATGTCTACAAGTCACTAGTTTCTCTCTTTGTAAACTCTGTTTATGTTCTGTAACTCCCTCTCCCCACCTTTCGTCTGGTCTCTTAAGACTTAGACCTTGCAAGGTACAAGAATGGGCCTCCTTCACTGCTCACTGGGCTTGCTCAGATCTGCAGAGGTCAGGGAAGCTTCCTAGCCCAGGCACCAACCTTTCCCTTTGGCCTCAAGTGTTGTGCCTCTGGCCCAGGGGGCCAAACCAGTCCTGGACTCTCACTAATCCATCTGTTGCTCAAGGGTCAGATACCAGATTCTTGTGGGATTTTCGTGCTTGACAGTCTTCTCCTATCCCCTGAGCCTTCTCCTGATAATTTCCTAACCTAAATACTTTTTTATTGCTGTCTGACCAGGAGCAGGTGATGGAAAGTGTAATGAATTGCAAAAGCAGTTTGGCAACTTAGTTAGACAAGGCCCGGTAGTGACCCTCTCTGCTTCAGCCAAGCCACTCTCATCTCCCGGGACCAGAAGCGAATTTAACAAACCAGATATGTGAGCCCCCGAGTTCATTCGTATAAAGAGACAAAGAATTTCGCTGCCATATCTGATTTCTCAGAAGTTGAAAAAAAAAGTGACAAGTTTTTGTTTACCACCTAAACAAAGTGAAGGCAATCTTTAGATAATACCAGTATTACCGGGCAAGAGTAATGGAGTGTTTTCCTGTTTAGCTAAGGAGGTTAAAACAACAATGCTGTAACAAATCCTTAGGGTGAAGAAGGATTTGGTGGGGTTGGCGGATTTGAGAAAAGAGAAACCAATGTCAGGGCGAACGTGAGCGCTTGTCCACCACTCAGACCAGAGTTTGGAGATGCTGAATGTATTGGAACCTCCTTTCCCTTCTCTCCCCTTCGCAAGGAGACCAAGAAAAGCATTTTATCTCGTTTAACACCTAAAATTGTTTGGGGGAAAGTGTGGCCGCTCTGGAGGTGTGGAAGAAAATCCCGAGTTGGGGAGAGGCTGCTGTCCCCACCACCCTGATGTGACTTCCCAAAGGTAAGTCATTCATATGCGCGCGTGTGTAAAATGGTGCTCAGCTGCTTCCTAAGTCTTATCTACAGCGCTCTCGGCTAAAAGTCAGCAAGGAAACAAACTCGAGACTTACCTCCCTGCGTGGTCACGTATATTGTGGAAAAGGTAAACGGGAACAGCGACTCATTTCTTTTTTTTTTTTTCCTTGGAGCTCGGAAAAGATGTGACAGGAGGCGATGGTCCTGGAAAGTCCTCGTCGTTTTATTTTATTTTTCCTTTCCTAGAGAGTAGTGCAACGTGTTGCTGAGGAAACTCAATTCAGAAGTGCCTGTTTATTCCCCGAGAATGGGCCCCAAAGAAAATATTCATGGACTAGGTGATCCATAATGATTCTCAAAGCAGCCCTTTGCTTTGCTCTCACCTCAAGCAGAAGTTAGAAAGCGGGAGAGAAGGAGCTAGGGTGAATTTTCTCAAACCATAAACGCTACAATCTCCTCCCCCACCTATTTTCTTTCTAAAAACCGAAACATTCCACGCAAAAGGCACCAGCCCCGGTAACGATGCCGTCGAGACTGAGGTGTGCTTTAAAGGTAAATAAATGAACACACGTCCTGTAAGCTTCTCAATGGAAAGGCGCTCTGTCAGAAATGAAATTTGGGAGTCAAGAACCCACGAATTTCGTTTTTACTCTAAGAAACTTGTAAAAATGGAAGCCAATAATGACAGGTAGCTTATGTTACGACAAGAGTCTGGCTTATTTTGATTAATTTCGCGTTCATGCATAACTGTCATAGATGATTTTAATTTTCTCTGCGGATGTTAAGTAAGGCAATAAGCCACAAAAGTCGCAGGAAAGAGCAATGTGGACTTTTTTTTTTAAGCGAGTAAAGTCTGTATTTGAACGGTAGGAGAAATTTGAACACAATTGCCTTAAAAATACTTGTAATTCTGTGTCACCTGCTGAAGTTTGGGATAATAAAATGTCATTCTCAAGGCCAATTCTCCTTCATTTGCACCCTCAAAATCAGGTGTCTTCGCCAATGAATACTTTTTTTCAAGAATTTCGTTGCTAAGTGTGTTACTTCCCCCATCGAAGTTACACCGTCGACACTATGGCGAAAAGAGAAATGAGTTCTATCAATGAGATTTCTTGTTAATGACATTTTTAAAGCAGACTGTTCTATCAACTATCTGAAAAATCCAAAGAAACTTGGCACAGAAGAAAACATCACCAATTCTTTAGGAATATAAAAGATATCCTGGAAGTGCCGAGGGGGTGGGGGAGGGGAGTGAGGGATGGAATAAAGGTACTAGTAATTGTTTTCATGTCCATTAAGAGCATAGGACAATTGCTGCTCACTGGGCGTGATAATGAGATGTAAAAACAAAAACCCATTCCGCCGCTGTCGGTGGATATCGAAAACATTACTCATTTTGAAAAGGACATGCGAGCTATGTGGTACACATTGACTTTTATAACATTGATATTGTACTAGTTGTAAAATATAATTGTATTATAATAGAGTGGAGCAGCTGAAACTGAAGATGAGAGGGAGAAATTAAGGAAAAATTCATGGCAATTAAGAGGAGGGAAAGAAGACGGAGAGAGGGGAAAGGACTTGATTCTCAGGAAGAAAAGGCATTAACGTTTTGATCATCATACTTTTGCATGGAAAAGGCATTATTCTGTTGCATGGAAAATCCTTGTCTGAGATGAAACCCAAGGGCGTACATATTTCTAGTGGTGTCTTTCAGACCGCCCATAGAGTATTTATTTAGTTGTTTGCGCAAACATGTTGCCAGAAAGAACGAAAATGGGGCGTAAAGCTAGTACAGTCGATGCTGCCCAGGATATAAGCGATACTGGAGTTAGTTGGTGCAACTCTGGTTCTTCAGTATATAAAGAAGGGCTTCTCAGGCACCAGCTAATTAGAAAGAACTTTCTTAGTTCTCAAATAACGAAAAGAGTAAGGTGTGAATGGTAGCTCCCAAGAATAGCCAGAGCGGACACATTTAGTTGTTAATCACCGCCTATTTCTGATTTTCTTAACTTCAGGGACCGTTGTGGTATTTCTCTAGGCGCTCAGACCTGAAGCAGATGTGAGCGCTGTTCTCTGCAAAGACGGTCCGGACTCACTTAAGCCAACACTCCTAAGTGTCAAATCTCAGTAAGATTAAAAAGAGGGTGGAAAAGGAAAAGGGACTCTAATGATTAAATTATTAAGGTCTTCTGGTGTCTTGCTCCACTTCCCATAAATAACGTAAAGTTATTTTATTATCCTACAAGGTGTAGTGAGGGGGTGAGCATATTTTATTTTGTAGTGAAATTTTCCTTCCCAAAACTTTCCAGGGACAAAATAAAACACAAAGGACCCTTGAAAATCATATTTAATCTTCAGACCACGTCCTCTGGGGCTTGGCTCTGGCTCATTGGAGAGAAAAGGGGTGTTCATAGTTACTTCGTAAGCCTGGACCCCGGTTCTAGGTGAAGCTGGAGAGAGAGAAACTCCTGGCATAATCCCGTCCGTTAGAATTGAGCAATGCGATTAACTATTACTTTGTTTTCCCTCTAGGCATCCCCATTCCCTTCCAGCTTCTCCCTTAAGACCATCTCCTCAATTGCAGGTGTTATGTTTTCTCTCATTTTATAACTTTCTCTTTCTGCTCTCGCAAATCCCGTTACACTAATCTGGTTTCTCCAGCTAGTTTGGTCAATTTGGTTACTTTGGTAAATTTGTAGCAGGGGATCATAGAAATAGTGATGGAAAGAACTTTAGAGGTTATCTAATCCTTTTACAAATCAGGAAACTGAGGCCTAGAGTGGCCACGTGACTTGCCTAAAGTCACACAAGACAAGTAAAGTTGGGAGGGAAGACTGGAACTCAAGATTCTCTGACTTCAGCTTCTTTACCCTATACGGTGCCTCCCCCAAACCGCTACCTTCCCTTTACCGGGTATTTTTGTTTCTCCAGAATTCTTTTAACCCTTTAGACATTTCCGATGCTTAGGGAAAAGGCGGGGGAGAATTCATTTCGCAAGCTGCCGGGATCCCTGGAGGCTAAAGGGGATGATGAAATAACTGAGGGGGCAGAGAAGGTTAGGGGTCCAGTAGACTATCTCAGGACATTGTAGATGGGGGCGGGGGGAGGGGAAAATCTCAGAAAGTCGTCTAAGTCCTGGACGAGTTACCTCGCCTTACTAAAAGCCACCGTGTGCAAGATTTTCTTTGCATTAAGAAAGAACACGCCCCACTCCTCCCTTGTTGTTGAAGAATTTATCGTTATCCCCAAACAAACTTTCTTCAGTGTAAAAACTTTGTTGTGCAGGTCGAGAGGCAGTCCGGAAGAAAGGGGGCGGGGGGGGGGGGAGGCGAAGGGAGGGAGGAGGAGAAGGAAGGGAGGAGGAGAAGGGAGGGAGGAGGATAACCTGGGTTTGGGGTTAGCTTCTTCCCAAATCCAAGAAGGTTCTGACCTCAGAGGCTGGTCTCAAAGGGGTAGCAAGTTGACGAGCTCTTTGGAAGCTAGAAAGAGCCCAGGAGAACAGGCGCGGGGTGTGTTGCTGCTGCAGAAGCAGGCGTTCCTATTTCCAGATCATATTCCCCATAAAACCTAAAGCCAGACCCATCGCTAGGGTAAGTCCCCATTTCCCCGCGAGAAATAGATTTGTTTCCGATATGGAATCCAAATCGAGGTCTTTGGTTCGGGTTCAGATGGTGTGAGCAAGGCCGAGGCTTTCGATGGCTCTGGGGAATAGCAGCATTAGCAGATTACTTTTTAAAGAAAGGAGTCTAAATTGTAACCATATTCTCTCCAGGCACAACAGTTTTTAAAACGCCAGAGATAGAAAATAGTGGAAGTATAGAGTGAAGACAACTTCAAGGTTTAAAAATACTTTTGTTACTTCTACTTTCTAAGGATTAAAAAGAGCAAGAAATATCTCAGCTCTTAACGAGGCAGTAGACTGTGATTATTCTCGACGCCTCAGTTTGCAATCAAACTTTATTATACATATATTTTCCCAAGAGAAATTAAAAGGTACTGGAATTGGCAAAAAGAAATCTAGGGAAATAACAGATCACTGGCCACAAGTAAATCACAGGAAACTCAAAGAGCTGGGGTTCTCTGAAATATGGCATCTTTGTCTCACTATCTGGGCCAAGAAAGTTTTCAATAAATTATTTTTAAAGAAATCCAAAGCATTTTTTTCTTATAAGGTAGAACTTGGGGTATCACTTCTCAAGATTTTCCTTCCGTCCTTGCAAAAAGAAAGTGGGGCTGTCAGTCTTAACGTTTTTAGACCCTAGTGTAGTTACAGGTATGGCTAAGGAGATTTTTTTTTTCATATCTAGAACTGTTGGTCATTTTAACCAAACACCGCTTTGAAACATTATTCTATTCCAGGGAGCTCAGATGAAATAGCTCAGTTTTCAAAACTTCATCCAGCATCATTAAAAATAGGGATCGTTTTTTGGAGTATTGAGGGTCTTTAATCCTCAATTCAGATTCTAGATAAACAAAAGGTAGACAAATTTAGCTGTTCAAGTTTTCTTGAAAAAAAATAAACCCAGCCATTTTTAAAGAGCAATAGAAGAGGCGTCTTCCTGAGGATTTTTCTACTGCTCTGTGCGGAACAATAACACCTGATACACTCAATTCGGTTGCCAGTCTGAGAATGAAGCACTTGTTACGTGAGATAGGTTGCTACATTTGCTGAGAGACAGACAGACAGAAAGATAGATAGATAGATAGATAGATAGATAGATAGATAGATAGATAGATAGATAGATAGATAGATAGATAGATAGATAGATAGATAGATAGATAGATATTAAACAATTGATAAAACTTGTACCTGCCCCTGCTGCAAACGTTAAATACAGAGTCCTTGCTATTAGGGTAACCCCTTAGATTTTTACTGGGATCACATATGGTCGGGTTTTCGCACCAATCTACAATCCTGAAAAAGTAAACAATCTGAAGGCAAATTTGTTAGTGAGCAAAGTCGCCGTTTTCAGTGGTGAGTCTTGGACAAGACGCCATCTAAGAGATTTTATATACATAACTCTGGAAGCAGCTCCACCCAGGAAATCCTCCACTGCCCAGAGGGCCTTACCCACAGGAATTGTAGTTAATACAAATCTATCCTGGGTTCATGTGTCTCTAACTCAATGGCTGCATCTAGGGAAAGAAATGGGTTCCCCACAAGTTTCATGAAGTGATGATAATAATTGAGAGGTTTTCTGCTGGGTCTTATCCAACTCCCATGTTGCAACAACTCTTTGGGACCGAGGCTTTTTGCTCGATCTCAATCCCAGTTGAACTGCCGGTTGCCCTGTGGTTAGCCGAGGTCTATTGCAGCTCTGCCTACTGTTTTCCGCACTGCTACTTGCGCTTGCCACTTCTTCCTGTGCCCATATCAGCATCTCGCTGCTAGGCTGCCACGTTCTCTGGGCAGTTGGCTAGCTCAGGCAAATCTGTTTTTAGAAAGACGTCGGGAACATTTTCCCTCCTCCTACTTCGTAACTGCCATCGCTTCCCCCACGGCGTGTCCCTAATGACAGTTGCTTTATTTTTACACCAGCTCGAGGCCAAAGTTTTCCAAACGTACCTACTCCAGACTCTTGCTAGGATAAGACATTTGTTTGCTTTTCCCGGGAGGAGAAGAGGGCGGGCAAGCTACCGGCACCTCCCCAGCCCCTTTCCCCAGCCTCTCCGTCACCCATCCGCTACCCTCCTTCGCCCTGGTCTTGGCGAGATCTCGGGCTGCTCCGGGCTCTGGGAGCTGGGTGCTTTCGTTTTCCTTTCGCTCCTTTCGCTCAGCAGTTTGGAGAGCCGCGGAACAGTGCAAGGGGGAGGGGGCGGTAAATGGAGAGCGAAGAAAAGTGTTTTTTGGCTGCAGAAAAGTTAACTCTCCTGTTGGGGAGAGGGAGGGGTGGCGAGGGGCATTGGGAGAGGAAAATGCGGGGAGAGAGCCAGGAAGCGTGAGGTTGGCGGAGTTGGTCTAAATCGCTAGAGCTGATTGTGAAGACAGACTGACCCCGGAGGGTGTGTCATAAAGCCATTGTTTCTTTTGTGACAAAGAAAAATAAAACTCCACTTTTTTTAATGTAAGAAAAAATGTTTTGTGAATTGTAAATGAGACTGCACAGCAAAGAAAATGTGTCCTCAATACAGCCTAAGGGTGAATGGTGAGATAAAAGGAAAGGGACGAGGGAGAAAGTGATACTAGAAAGGTCCAATTGAGGCCTATTTGCTAATTACTTAGAAACCAGGATAGAAAGGACGTAAACACCCAGGAAGAAAAATCTTCCCTCTGCAGCAGCGGAAAATCAAGAAGCCAACATAGTTAGGATGAAAGTTTGCTCAAAATTCTGACTCATTTGCAACAGGTTCCACTGAACCTGACTTTGAAATCTCAGTGTGAAGCGTTCAAGTGTAAAGTGCCCCACCTCATAATCTCCCTTTTTCTTTATATCTCGCTATAAAAAAGAAACACGACAAGAAGCTGATTGAACCCATGTTTAAAGGTTTTCCCCCTTTTTTTTTTTTAAGTTCACACTGCTAGAAAAGTTACACAAAATCTAAGAAAAGTAACCAAACACAATAGCAGCTTCTCGGACCTGAGAACTCCAGACCGAAGTCTGGAACTTGAAGAGCACTCTACTGGTTCAGACAAGTCCAGTCCCCCGGCTCGCCTTGTATCGCTTTACAGTAACCCACAACCCTGTTGGACAGTGAGTATGGTGCCCTTTCCTCTCCAGGGGAGGTTCTGGCCAAAGCCCCATCGATCCTCTCTACACTACGGCAAGGAGAGGTTGATAAGAATACCTTCCAAAAACGACCTTAAAAAAAAAAATCACATAAGCTTTCCAGCAAGTTGTTTACCATATTGCCCAGCTGCCCAGAGAGGAAAAAAGAGGTCCTATGTGTTTCCTGACCCTCTTCACGTGTCCGGCTCATCCCTGCTTTCGTTCTATCGGGATCTGGCTTGTGAAATTATCCTAATACAACTCTAAGAAAGTTAAAATGCGATATAAAAGTAAGTAAATAAGTAGGGGAGCGGCTGGAAGCTGAGATTGTAAATAACACTTAGAAAAAGTTAATATTACTTAGCTCCATTGTAAGGCCGCCCCTTGTGTTTGTAGTATTCCTTATTTACACTGTTTAGACTTTGGCATTAAGCCAAAGAAGTGCTCAGTTTCATTTTGGGGTATGCTGGAGTCTATAATTTCGTGACCAGGTATAAATAGAAGGTTCAAATATTTTTCTTATAAACCTATTGCCATTAACTCTTCAAAAACTCAACACCTGCCGGCTTCAAATATCCTCCAACAACAGGAGTTTCAATTCCCAGTGGGTGGAAGTAAACTATGGCACACTGTCACAGCACCCGGGAAGACAAATCTTTTCTGAGCGTCTTTTTAATGCCGGAGCCTGCTGCCTTATGTGTGATCACCGTTGCCCAATAATGGGCAGGCGTGTCATGATCATGACCGAGGCGCAGCCAGGGTCTTTTTTTTTTTTTCTCGCTCTACGTAGACATTCGGCGAAGAGTAAGAGAAAGAACCAGGAAGATTTGAAACATATACAAATATATACATATGCAATGCACCAGCTTAAGTCACACCTAAATGCACGAACATGAATATACCCTAGGGTGCAGACGGTGTTTCTCAGGAGGGGTAAATACAAGGAGACTTGGGAACGCACAAATACACGTAAGCAAGGTGCCAACCCAAGAGGGAACCGATCCCGCTTGCAGAGACGCTCTGGAATCGGGCAGCGGGGGCACGGTTGGGCACTAAGGAGGGTTCAGTGAAAGGGAGGGGTGGGAGGCAGTTTCTCTGCGGCTGCTACCGCTGATGGCAGGCGGCTCGGGAGCACTTGGGCTCTGGCAAGCTGGTTTTCCCTGGCAGGCACGTGACGGGGTTTGGCCGGATTGCTCCCGGGGCTGCAGTAGTGGGAGGAGGAGGAGGCGGCGGCGAGGGAGAGGAGGAGGGGTGGGGGGCTGTCCTGTTGTGTACTTAGGTCGTGTGCTGGGGCTTTTCTCTCCTAGGAGCAGGGAAGGGGAGAGGATGGGGGAGGGGCCGCTGCTCCGCCTTCTCCTTTTCGCAATGTTGACGCAATCTATAAATAGTGGAACAAAAGGACCAACTTCCTCCGAGCTTTGCTGAAACTGCACAAAAATACCGTCGGGGGGTTCCCTCCGGCGGGGCGGCAGGGAGAGGAGAGCGGGGCGCGGGCCCGACCCGGGCCGCGGGAGACACCTGGCTGCAGGCGCTGCCGCCTCCTCGCTTTGTACGAGCCGCAGCTCGAGTCCCGGGGCCAGGGGCTCTGCGGCTGCCTCCCTCCCTCGCCCACCCGCGGGAGATGTTCGTCTTCCTCGGCTGACAGGTCAGTAGGTGCCGCCGGCTCCGGAGTCCCGTGCACCCAGAATCGGGGGAAGGGAGGGCAACGGGAAGAGGACGGGAAAACCGCCTCCATCCACGCCCACCGCGAGCGCCGGAGCGGCGGGGAGGGACACAGGCGGCTCGAGCCGTGCGGGGGCTGAGGCCCGGGAGCCGCGCGGCTGCGAGGTCGGCGCGCCGGGGAGCCCAGCCCCCCCCCCCCCGTCCCCGCTGGCCCGGCTCGGAAGGGAGCAGACGGTGTCGGGTCGCCTCTGCCCCACTCCGAGCCCGCGCCGGAGCCCTCCTACGCCCCGGAGATCGGAGCGGCGAGAGGCAGTCGAGCCGCCCAGCCGCACACTCCCGAGCTCCGGAGCCTCCTCACCCCGAGCGCCCGCCGTTGGGGGGCGGAGGGGGCGGGGGACCCGCCCGCCGAGCGCCGGGACGCGCAGCTGTGGCAGTTGCTCCGGAGTGGGGGGGAGAGAAGGGGGGAAGAGGGGGGGAGGCGGAGGCGGGGCGGGCGCTGTTGACAGCCTGGCCAGCGAGGGGAGGGCGGAGGTGGGAGACTGAGGTGGGGGTGGGGGAGCCCACGAGCGCGCGCGCAATGGGGTGTGGGGGTAATGGGAGGGAAAGAGTTGAAGACACGTGATGGGCAGACGCCCCCGCCACAGGCTGACAACGGTAGGATGACGTAATGGCCCCTAACAACGGGAGGCGGCACTTCCGTCCCCCTTCTCCGTCTCCTCCGCTACTTTACAGCGCTAGCCCCGGGTCGCTGCCTTTGCTTCGCTAAGTCTTTCGAGACGAGGGCATTTCTCTCTACACCTTCCCCCCAGGAGAAGGAAATGGCAAACCCCTCCAATATTTTTGCCAAGAACACCCCAAAACGGGGTCACCGAAAGTCGGACGCGGCTGTACCCAATAACACCACCACCGCCTTCCCCCCAGGCTCCGTCCCCAGCTCCGTGTCTCCGCTTGGCCCGAAGCCAGGGCATTTTTTTTAACCCTCTCCCCCGCGGGGCCGCCCCGCTCGCGTTCCCGCCTCCCCATTGTGTCAGCGGCCGTTCGGGGCGGAGGCCGGAGCCTGCCCCCCGCGGCTCCGGGTCCCGCCCGGCCCCACCGCACTCCGACGGCCTAGTCCCGGCCGCGTCGCTGTCGGCCGCCGCTCGGCGCCGTCGCCGGGGCAGCCGCCCCCTCCCCCCTCCCGGGGTCCCCGCGAGGGGGAGGGGCCCCACGCCGGGCCGGCTTCCCGGAGGTGTTGCACGGGCTCGTCCGGGGAGCCGGGGGAGGGGCGCGCCGTCCCTCCTCTCGGGGGGAAGCTTGGGGCTTGGGGTGACTCAGCGCCGCGCTGGTTATTTATAGGTCGGTACGTTGTGGGCAGAGAAGCCTTCACCCGAACGCGTCCGCTCCCTTAGCGAGCACCGAGCGCTTTAACTCGAGAAGAGCGAGCGTTCGGCCGCCCGGCGTCTGCCCCGATACATGCGAGCGACCGCGGGGCTGCTTCCCTCGGGGAGCCGCGGCCACGCGCTGGCCGCATGTCCCGGCCGGGGCGCTAGCTGCCTCGCGAGCCCAGGCCCCCTGAGCAGGGCCCGAGGTGCCGGCACCGGGGTTATTTACTGCCCGGGCGCGCCGAATCTGTCAGCCGGGAGACAATGAAATCCAGACCCGAGGTCAGAGGCTAATTACGGAATTTGTAAAATATATTTTTTAACCGTTACCATGTGGTGCCTAGGTACAGAGCCGCAGTGTTTGGTGCCTGTAGGGCGCTTGGAAAACGTCGTAGTTCTGGGGGAAGATGGGGCCAGACGCTGAGGACTTACAGGGATCGTGAGGAGTGAACCACCCCTTCCAGGAGCTCGCCTTTAAGTTTTCAGAAGCGCAGCGAAAAGTTGCAGATTTTTAGTAACTGTGGGTGGTTTTTTTTTTTAAATCAATGGCTGTTATTTTATTTCCTCCCATCCCTTTTATGGGGGAGGGGAGGAGGACGCGCGAAGATCCAGTAGGGTGTCGGTCACCGTACTAAGTAAGCGCTTTACAGATATCTCACTTGATCCTCGCACCAACCCTGTGAGGTAGGGGTGGTTCTATCCCCCATTTTGCAATTGAGGAAACTGAGGCAAACATGTTAAATGACTCGCCCTGGGTCATACATGAAGCAGCAAGTCGAATTTGAATTCAGGTCGTCCTGACTCGGGGCCGGCGCTCCACAGCGCCACCTAGCAGCACCAGGAGGAAATATAAACTGGTATAAGGAGACAAGGGTCTTAATCCAAATTTCTCAACTTGTTTTCCTTTAGGACGTGGGATTTAAGGGTGTTCTTGGAAAAGAAAAGGGAATGATTTTCTGGATGGGGAAAAGGATTTTTTTTTCGATCTACCTGGATAAAGAAATAGAGTCTAAACTAAAAATGTGACAAAAGTAGCTTGATAAAAAATTTTATTTCAGCAAAAAAGGCTGTGCAAATAAATGAACCTTACTTTGCGAAACAACAGAATAGTCCCTCGTTGGGTATATACCAAGACCCCTAGTGTCTCATACCCGATAGTAGTCACCAGGACCCAAACCAGGGGCTTAGCTTTCTACTTGAGGGTCCCTAGCAGCTAATCCACTCTACACACGAGGTATTTACTGTGATCTTGGTTTTCCTCTCTGCCTGGAGATTATCCCCACGTACATACTTGGAAAGATGTGCGAGAGGAAGCTTGGACCTGAGTTGTTCTGCTTCCAGTGTCAGCTGTGTGCCGCCCAGACTGGCCAACCATTGGCGGATCAGGGCCTGATTTATTGTTTTGTGGGTTTTCTAGACATAAGAATGAGATAGAGAAATCATTAATGCTGCAGACTAAACATAAGTCTATTCTCCCTGGGAGAGCCAGTTGTTAAACGTTTACCATGCTCCCACAGAACTAAGACCTAAGTAGGGAACCCATAAAAAGATAGAACTTGCATTTATTACCACAGTGTGTAGCCATTTGCCATTTGAGGAGCGCCTACAAAACAAAAATTCAGCTATAGAACGGAAACCTTTTTGAGATGGAGGGTTAGGCTGGGATCTCAGTTTTTTCATCTGTAAAATGGGGGTGATATTTATGCTCCTCTGCCTCAAATGAAAATGTGTTAAACACTGAAAACTTGAAAATGTTATATAAATGTCTGTTGAATTTAAAAGCTGGAAAAATATGCTGCCCAATGTGTAAAATAGTACTTCATTAGTCACTGGATCATAAATTTTGGACTTAAAAGTCATCTAGCCTGCCCTGTTTATTAGTCAATTAAGCAAGTATTAAGTGCCTCCTGTGAGCCAGGCACTGAGGATAAAGGTACAAAGAATGAAATGAACTTTAATTTTGATGGGAGGGACACCTACATAGATATAAAGTTAACAAATACACATACACCAGATGTTAAATATAAGGTTACTTATGGAGAGAGTCCTAGCAGTTGGGAGAAGTGAAGAGACCCCATAAAGAAAAGTGGTGTCCGAACGCTTCATTTTCCAAATTAGGACACCGGGGCCCACAGTGGTTAAATGATTTGCCCAAGGTCACACAGAGCCAGAATTTGAACCTGTCTTTTTTTAATCTAAGTCAAACACTTCCCACTACACAGCCTGAAACTGAGATTCAAGGGCTGGGTCTAACTAGAGTTAATTCCAGGGCCTTCAGCAAAATTTTCAAAAAGTCTCCCCGCCCTAATGTATTGTTGCAAAAAACAAAATAAACCACCACCCCATCCCCCCCCCAAAAAAAAACTTCCCAAGCACAATGGAGACTTGTAAAATCCTCAGTTCAGGGACTGTTTAGGTAAGTTGTTATTTGCAAAGGCATCTCTATTAAATCCTTTGATTTGAAAAACTCTTTCACCTCTATCGCGGCTGTCTGTCCACCTTGACATTAGCAAACATTCCTTCTCGTCAGAACATCATGGACCTTTTAGGTTCGACTATTAGTGCTAGTGAAATAATAGGACCACAGCTTTAGAGCTGTGAGGGACTTCAGAAGCCATCTTATTCAGCCTTCTCATTTAACTAATAAGGAAAACTGGTGGGGGGGGCTGGGCAAGAGACTTACCCAGGGTCTCACAAGTAGTGGAGGCTGGAATTGACCAGCTTTTCAGTCTACAGAACCAAGATGTATTGTGCTGTGCCACACTGCTTTTAGCTCTGTTATTTCCATAAGATCACAGCTCAGAGACCATCCAGATTAGCCTCATCATTTTACAGATGAGGAAACTGAGGTTTAAGGAGGTTAAGGAATTGATCTAAGTTCACACTGGAAGTGTCAAAGATAGGATTTAAATACAGACCTTCTAACTCCAGAGCTAGCATCCTTTCCGCTCATACTGCACATCTCACCGTTGTGGCAAAATGTCTCTACTATGTTCCAGGCACTACTATGCACTTTACAAATATTGTCTTACTTGATCTTCATAAAAGTCCTGGGAGGTAGGTTCTATTTTACAGTTGACAAAACTGGGGCAAACAGAGGTTAAGTGACTTATCTAGGGTTACATGACTATTAAGTGTTTGAGACTGGATTTGAACTCTGGGACAAGGTCCAGTACTGTAAACAAGAAAAAGCAAAAACATGGTCCTTGCCTTCAAGGAACTCACATTCTAAGGTTGGGATTTTAAGAAGCAGAGATGAAAAGAAAAGTCCATTCCAGGCATGGAGCACAACAGCCATATACAGAAGGAATTGAGAGGGATGATGAATGCTATGTATAGAGAACAGTAAGCAGGACAGTTTGACTGAAACGTAAAAGGGCATATTTTTTAAAAAGTGATTGCAAATTAATATAATATGCTCAAGCCTGCCATGTATCATCAAAATTATATTTTTAATCTGAATAAATTTAGAATGTAGATTTTTAAAAATAAAAAAGTATTTAGCTATAATTCATGTATCTGAGCATATACATTTATGAAAGCCCATATAACAATATATCTTAGCAGTCTTTTTAAAAAAAAAGCATATTGCTTTTTAAAAATAGATCTGTCTTTATGTTTGATGTTTTCTGTACAGCAAAGATATACAGAAGGTTTTAGCATGCCATTCAGTTTAAACAAATAGGTCAGTTTAGACCAACATCTTAAGATATGTTCCATAATAAATTCAAAATGGATACATGACCTGAATATTAAATATTATTGTATTGTTGGCAGAGCTGTGAATTAATGTAATCATTCTAGAAAGCAATTTGGAATTATTCAAAGAAAGCAACTAAAATATCCACACCCTTTTCCACTGCTGTGCACATCTCCCATGGAGGTCAGCGACAAAAATGGAAGACTCCATTATATGTACATGAAAATGGTTATATCAGTACTTTTTATGATAACAGATCTAGAAACAAAAGTGGATGCCAGTCCATTGAGGTATGGATAAACAAGTTGTAGCACATGAATGTAGTCGAGTATTATTGAGCTACAAGAACCCAAGTGATGAATACAAAGCATCGAGAGACTTAGAAGAACTGATGCCAGATTAAGTAAGCAGAACCAGGAAAGCTATGCAGAGTGGCTACAGCAAAATAAATAGAAGGAAAAAAAAAGCAGCAGCAAAACAATCAAAACGGTGTTGTAAAATTATAATGACCAAGGTTGACCCCCAAAAAGTGACATGAGAAGTCACCTCCTCCTAATTCTTTGCAGAAGTAGGGGAATATGGGTGTGGAACACCACATGTAACACCAGACTTTTTCCAACTGTTGGTTAGTTTTTCTGAACTTTTTTTTTTCCTTTATTATAATCTCTTGGAGGGATTCAGGGGTAATACAGTGGGAAACAGGTGATGTAAAAATAAAAGCTACCAGAAATTATTTTTGAAAAACCTTATAAGTCAGGCCTCAAGTGGTAATGCTCCTAATTTTTTGACTTAATAACTACCATGGAGTCAGTCCATAGAAACTTGGGTAAACAGCATTTTCAAGGTGGTTTTGAAGAGAGGATAACCATCACCAAACCATGCCATGCAATTTTACAGATGCTATTTATCTACAAACCAATAGGCTTGCTCTACATCGTAGAAGGGCATCATGACAGCATTACTGTGACAGAAAATTGTCAGCATGCCAACTTATCTTGAGGGATCTAAAGTGATGGCAGGGTGGCAAAAATAACTTTCAAATTAGTTTTATAATGAATGCTATTCTTACCCTTGTATGCCATTAAGATTATTGCACATAAATAGAAGCACTTCAGAAGTATAGCAAAATGAAAATGATATACTAAGTCTGCTTCATAAAGACCATGTACTAGTAATGCTACTATCTTAAGACCAGAATACAGCCTTACTTTTTTAATAAGTAAAAACTAATATCTTTTCAGATTATTCTGTATAATGCTGCTTTTCTTCACCTCATCTATCTTCTGTCTTTAATAGTTTAATATAAAATGGATTTTGAAAGAAGGTAAAAAATATTTTATTGAGTCCTTTTTTTATGTACAAGGGACTCTAATGTATACTCAAGGCAATGAGCATTTATTAACTTCTTGCTGTGTGCCAGCCAAGCACTGTATAAGATAGCCCATGAGGTGGTCTAGATAATGAAATTACTACATGCTGGTAGAAATTTAACTTAATCACAGGATTATTCTTGTTGTGCATATTTGCTTCTACTGGTATGAGGCTAACTTACTACGTACATTTTGAGCATGCTTCTGTGGCAACACATATGCTTTAAATAACTGATTAAGCAAAAAAGATTTCAAAATTGCATTTCATAACATCTACTAACAATTAATAGAAGGAGAAGACGAATAACAGTATAGTTTCATGGCAAAATTTCATTCTTTTAAAGCTCATGTCCTCACAATTCAGCCTTGACATTTTATGAGATGTTTTGTCGTTTACTTTGTATGTATGTTAAGCTTTACCTGATTCTTAATTTGCCTACCCGTAATAACCAAACACCAAAATTATTCATTTTTCATGTGTTCCTGTTAAATAAAGTTATTCTGATCATCTGGGAAAGCTTTCATTTAGAGAAGTAACAAAAGATGGACACTTGTTTTCATATGAAAACTCAACCCTTAACTCTTCTCTGGAACTCACCCTGCCTATCCAGTGTTGCCAAGTTACACTTTCTGCCCTCTCACTCTCTCCCCTATATGTCCCTTTCTCTAATCATTCGGCAGCCACCCTGGTTCAGGCCCTCATCCCCTGATGCTTGGACTGTTCCAGTAGCCCGTGGATTGGTCTCCCTGCCTTGTTTCTCCTCACACAGCTGGCTGCTGCTCCTACAGCTCAGTCTCCTGAAGTGCAGATCTGACCATGTCACCCTTCTCCATAAACTCTCGTTGCTCCCATGGATATAAAATTCTCTGTTTGGCATTTAAAGCCCTTAACAACCTGGACCCTTCCTACCTTTCCAGTCTCCTTAGATTTTACTCGCCTTTCACACTCTACTATCATCATCCTTTGGGATTTTAATCGTCATGTCGGCTTCCTTGAATAGTACTTACTTAGTTCTAGCGGTGTCCAATTCTACCACTCTTCTGCTGTGGCCGATCCTAAACTTTATAATTCCACTCTTATACCCTAATTTACCACCCTCTCACTCACACATTAAACAAGCTCCTTCCCCTTATTTCGATCTCCAGATCCTTATTCTCCCAGCCCATTCTCCCTATTCTAATTTCACTTGCCTCTACACTGAAATTTGACCCCCAAATCTGCCACTTTATGTTCTTAGAGAGCTTTTTGCCGCTAATCTTCTATTCTTCATCTCAGCTTCAGTCCTGGCTAACCCATCATCCGCTAAAAACAAAGTTAGGAAGTCATGCTGATTTCACAAGTTTATTGTTGCTTTTCTGTGTTCCAACTCTTCTGTGACCCTGTGGGCCAAAGCACACCAATGCTAGCCGTGGGGTTTTCTTGGCAAAGTTACTTGTTTGCCACTTCCTTCTCCAGTAGATTAAGGCAAACAGAGGTTAAGTTGCCCAGGGTCACTCAGTAGTATCTGAGGCTGGATTTGAACTTAGGTTTTCCTGGCTCTAGGCCTGATGCTCTATCCATTGAACTAGCTAGCTGCCTTACAAGCTTATGATGCATTTATAGCTCAGTTAGGCTGTTATCTCCAACATTTACTGACTCAATTTTATTCTCCAAAATGACTATTTTAAACTTTTTATCCTCTCAAATTCTCACCACAACCTCACTTTCCTCTCTTTCCACTTTCTACCCCATCCCCTCTCCCACTAACTTAGAGCAGATAATCTAGTTTCTTATTTCACAGAGAACATGTTTCATCCCACCATGCTACCCACCCTGGAGCCCGGGAGAAAAATAGTTCATGACTTAGGTCTCACAAAAAAAGGGGGAGTCTAAAAGGTACTCAATGCACAATATGAAGCAAGGTGTGGGATAGGCGCTTTATTTCTACATACAAAGTGATGCTAAGCATAAAAGAATAATGATACACATTAACATAATGATTAATATAAAATCCACTTTATTCATATAGAATAACTTTCAACTATTGTAAAAAAAAAACCTGTCACAAGGCTGATAATAAAACCTCATTTGAACATAAAGCAGTTTGCAGGTCTGCTGATCAGGCATTTTATATTTCACCTTGGCTTGACACTGTCCAAAAAGATGCAGCCAGCTTGAGTAAGTCATCTTGTTAATAGCTGTTCTCGCCAAATGTGCTGAAGTAATCACTGGAGATTCCTCCCATGCTATCATTCAGTTCTAACTGCCAATGGAACTTCCAGACCTTTCAGACAGCATTTTATACAATGATGGACAAGTCCAACTCAGGGTGATCATTTGTCTAAGATTAAGAAAGAACAAACACAAAAGTTACAGAAGTGGCCAGGGACCCAAGTGCAAGCTTGCTTCTTTGTACCCCCTAGTAGTAGCTGCCATTTGGGTGACATCATTCATCCATGGGAAGGATGATGTGTCCTTCCTCCCTCCTCCTCCAAAGGGTAGTTATCTTATGCATATGGAGAGTGGAAGCTGAGAGAAAGCCAGATCTCTGTCAGCAGCTGTCTCTTTTTTCCACACTTTCAGCCTCTAGTCCTTCTGTCACTGTCATGGGATAGGGAGATGGTTGAAGGGACTACTCAGGGTTAATTTACCAAGACATTAAAAAGCAACACAAATGGCCAGAAGCAGCTGGAAAAGTTCATCATCCTTAAAAGGCCCAAGCAATGAGTCACCATGTCCTTAGGGTCCCCAGAAGTTTCCAGGGGAGCTCTGGCTCTGGGCACATGTTCCATGGGATGGTCCTTATAGGCCATTTAGGCTCAATACAAAATGGAAAATTCCTCAGACTTTCCTCCACAATCTAAAACTTAACAGCATCCTTATCCATTATATCTTCTCTTCTGTCTTAGAGGGAATGCATATTATTACACTCTGAAGCCAATCCCTTTTCCTTCAGTTTTATCCTTTCTCCACATTGCTTTTCCCTGCAAATCATCCCTCTGTCTTTCTCACTATTGTAAGCTTCTCGCTGTCATTACACTTCACACTCATTACTTCTTTCACATGTTTACAAATGAGCTGTTCTTCAAAATATCTTCCTTTGACCTGTGATCTAGCTACCATCTGCAGTCCTTCATAGACAGTCTTACAAAATGACCTCCATCCCTACCCCTCTATTAAAACAGCTCTTTCAAAGGTCATCAATGACCTACTAGTTACCGTATCAGGCCTTCTTTCCTCCTTGACTGTAGCATTTGACAGTGTCAGCCACCTTTTCCTTCTGGATACTCTTCCCTTTCCTTGATTTCTAAGATCTATTCTCTTGATTCTCCTCCTGCCTCTCTCTAACATGTCTCTTAAGATGAATGTTCCATAAGGTTCTGTCTCTAATCCTCTTTTCTTTCAGTAGTCTCTCTTCCTTCTTGGCAATATCATTTGCTCCTAAGGTTTATTTCATCTGCACCCTCAATGTAAATAATTCTTAAGTCTATGTCTCTGACCTTTGGAGCTCCCGACCTTTGGAAGTGTCTGATGGTTCTTTGAAGTGAACCACGAGGCATATCCTCTTCCCGACTCCCTTCCCTTCATCAAAGCACACACACATCCTTGACCACTCTCCCTCTTCTCTTTCTTTTGCCAGTTACTGTTCCAAGTGACCCTGTTTCACCATGTGCTGAGATGGTGATGTCAGATCACAGAACTTCAACTGGAGTTTGCAGCTGGCTAAAATAAGTAAGGTAAGAGCATACTCTTTTTTATGTTTGTCACAAAATAGTATTAATATTCTATATTATTTGAAACTAACTTGTAAAATGTATACTACAAACAAGGAAAAAAGGAGGCAGTTACCGCAATTCTCTGCTCGATGTTTGTGAGGTCAAGACTGCTTCATCATTGCAACCACTCTTACAAGAAGCAGTTATAAAATTCGAGGGACTTCTAAAATGAAGGGTGGAGTGTATGTTTCCACTTGTCAACATTATCAGTTAATATCCTGATTACCTATGAGATATTTAACAAGTCATAGAAAAATCTTTTAATATTTAATCTGAACAAAAAATTTTAATATTAAAAAATGAGTATATGTGTGACTCAGTTTCTCAGTGCAAAAACTCAGTGTTACATAATTAAATGTACTGTTTCACAATAGTTTGGGTTTTTTTTTTTGTTTACAGTTTTAATGTGTTTCCTTAGGGGGAAGTATTTATAATTTTTTTGTCAAATAATTTACTTAACGTGAGAATAAAAGTTAAATCTTGTGCTTTGGTTTTTTATATCTTTTATTTTGATGTCTTTTGTTCTTATATCACATTCATCTTAGAGTATATCTCTCCCAAAGGTAGTTCAGCAAAACTAATTTACACATCAGCTATTCTATAATAAAATAGCATATATTATTCCATGCCCATTTTCTCCCACCACTTTAATGAAGGGCATTTTTTAAAATCATGGCTTTTGCTTTCAAATTGTCATGAATATATTTCCTATTTCAAGCCACATTCACCCAAACACAGCTGCCTCCTGAATCTTCAATTGAGATTCACATTTTTACCACTAGTTTGTGGGAATAAGTTTAAGCATATATTACTGAAGTATAATTATAGGCTAAGGCTCTGTCTAAACTTAGTATGATAGTTATCTAAATTACCAATGAATAATAACATTTTATGGCAAATTTTATCATACCATGTTATAAAACAGTTTCACTTGATTTCTAATCTTCCTTTACAACATTAGCAGAATCATAATTCTGAGAGAGAGAAGAAAACTACTAATTTATGTTTCTGAAACTAGATACTATAGAGTGTATCAACTAGAACATAGAAAGAACAGTAGAAATGCCCACTAATAGACAAAATCAAGAAAGGAGCCAAGAGAAATAACTGTGGCATTAAAAGTCTACATAAATGGACAAAATATAGGTAATAACAAAGTGAACCTAGATCTCCTAATGTAAGGAATCAAACGTGACCTCATGTATATGTTACTAAGACTTAGTGACTAGAATAGAGCTCTGAAACCATATTATTATCATCCTTTGTTCTCGAAGAGGACCAAAACGATATCACCATGTTGGAATATCTAACTGTGGCTGATGAGACCAATACAGTCTGGGAAAGCTCTACCACAGGTTGAGCGCAGATAATCCACATGAACATTTGGAGTGACAGTATCTCTAAATTTGCGCATCTCATGTTTCTTTTGAGCTATGGTAATTCCGCTTTGCTCATAGAGCACATTGTTTTCTTTGATGCGGGCATGCCATGCTGGGCAGTCCTTTGCCAATGCCATGCAATTGATTCCAAAGTTCTTCAGAGAAACTTAAGAGTATATCCTTGTATTGCTTCTTCTGACCATGTGAACATTTGCCTTGTGTATTCTCTATAGAATGGTCTTTTGGGCAAATGTATGTTTGGCATTTGAACAATGTGACAAGCCCTTGGGGGTTGCACTTTCTGCAATAGACTTTTAATTATATACTTTATTCATAAAGAACAGAATAGCTAAAGTAGATAGCAGAGGAAAAAGAATGATAAAGCAAAGAGCCTTATATGTTAAAAAGTTATGTATGCAAGGAATTCTAGGACACAGAAGTCAAAAGCATGGTGAAGAACATTTGGGTAAAAATCAATGAAAGGAGAAAAAGAAGCAGTACTGGTATGGTGGTATACTATAGACCACCATGATAGAGAAGAGAAGAAATCAATGCACCAACTTGGTAAGAAGGCATCAAATAGGAAAGGCAAAGAATTTCAGTTATTGAGTGTGCCACGAACAAAGCAGAATTTATTGATTTACCTTAATGAAAATGTCATACTTTGAAAGGTGAAGTGACAAGGAGGAAAACCTGCTATTCTAGACCTGAGTAAAACCAACAATGAAGAGCTAATTTCAGAAATAGCAATGATGTGACATTAGGAGAATTAGAGTAGATATAACTTCTCAGTATTTTAGGATTATTGATAATTAGCTGCACCACAGCCAAATAAACTAATGTGATTTTAGGCCTTATTAAGAGAGCCATAGCATCCAGAGCCCAGGAAGAGAAAGTCTTCTATACTCCATCCTGGTCAGACTGCATGGATGGAGTATTGATAGTCATTTCTGGGCACTATTTTAAGAATGTTGACATACTCTATATAGGAAGACTACCAGGATGGTGAAGAACCTTGAGACCATCTTCTAGGAAGTAGGAATCTTTATCCTAGAGAAGAGAGAAGACTTGGGGCAAAGGTAACATGATAGTTGTCCTATAGAAAAGAGACTGGTCTTGTTCTGATTGACCTCAAAAGGCAGAACTAGTAGCAATGGTTAAACATTAAAGTGAGGCAGATTTCAGTTTAAACAATATAGGGAAAATTTTGTTGTCTAGTCATTTTAGTCATACCTTACTCTTCATGACCCTGTTTGGGGTTTTCTTGGCAAAAATACTGGGGTGCTTTGCCAGTTCTTTCTCCTGCTCATTTTACAGATGAGGAAACTGAGGCAAACAGGGTTAAGTGACTTGCCCAGGGTCACACAGTTAATAAATGTCTGAAGCCACATTTGAACTTATCAAGATGGGTCTTCCTGACTTTAGGTTCAGCATTCTATCCACTGTGACACCTAGCTGACCCACCAAAAATGGGATAGGCTGCCCTGGGAAAAGATGGGTTTCCACACATTAGAGCTCTTCAAGCAGAGGTTGGGTGGAAGTTCTTCAGACGTTTGAAGATAACTATCTTGTCTCCTATTATTGCATCTCTTCTGTCCAGGGTTTTTCGACTATTTCTCATGTCACATGGTTTCCAGACTCCCGTCTTCTTGGCTGTCTTCCATTGGTTGCATTCTAGCTTGTTAGTGTCTCTTGTAAAAGGTGCCCACATGCTAACACAACATTTTACATGTTGTCCGATTAATGCAGAATACAAGGAAATGGTACTTCCCTTGACCTGGACTGCTACAGTATATCCCAAGCCATATTCTGCATAATCCTGTTGTTTCCTGATGTACATAGGAGTTCCCTGAGAAAATTTCATTGCACATGTATTCCATGGGTACCAAATATATTCCACTATAACATATCAAACACGAAGTCATATAGCAGAATGAATGTTACTTTTTAGAATGAAAACAAACTTATTTCATCTATTTTATGCCAAAATATACCACCACCATCCCTTCCTTTCTCAGAGGCATAATGTTCCACAGGGTCAGAATTTATAGGTTTCATAAATATAGTTCAAATCTAAAAGTATTTCATGGCTTAATTTGGATAAATTGTTTTGTATTAATAATAAAGACTAAAATTACTCTAGTTGCATATCATACTATTATAGTCTTAATTGAACTTCTGGCTCAACTAAAATCCTTGGGTCATTTTATATGAATTATCAAACCTTGTCTTCCCAATCCTGTATACATTTTGTTGTTTTTTTTTTAACCTAAACATAGGTTTTGATATTTCAAAGCAACCTATTTTTGTTTGGTCTTATTTTTCCAGCCTATATTGATATTTTAAAATATTGATTCTGTTATTGAATATATTAAGCAATTCGGTATATACTCCCAAAATGAAACATTTAAGTGACAGTTGGTTTCCCCATGGAATTTACAGAGTCTTTGTATCCCTAGCATTTAACACAGTGCTGAGCACATAGTAAGTTCTTAATAAATGTTTCACAAGGTGGTGGTGGTAATAAGGCATGTATTGGGAGGACAACAGTGGAAAAACAAGAAATGAATGGGAGAGGTCATAGATAGAGGCAAAACTGATGAGCTCCTCAAATACAATACCAGCATTTGGAACACAGAAGACTAGTTGAATTGTGCCTTTCGCAGTAGTAAACTTAACATGTTAGCCATTCCACTTATTGGGCCATGTGCAAACTTGATAACTGTGTCTCCATCCAAATTACTGATTAAAATGTTGAATGGGACAGGATCAAACATACTATAGCACAGTTTTAGAGATTACCCTCCAGGATAATCCATTTCAGTGCTCTTTGGGTACAACTGTTCAACCATCTATAAATTCCCTGGAAAACACTACTATTCATCCAGTATTCTTACATCTTCACAAAGATACCATGAGAGATTTTGTCAAACACCTTACTGATGTTAAGGTAGGTGGTTTATGCCATTCTCTTAACCTACCCATCTAATAAAAAGAAACAAACCACAAACAAAGGTTTGATAGGATTTAGTTTTAGAGAACCCATGTTGGCACACATTAGTCAATGATTTTTTTTATGCTTATAAACCACCTGTTTTTTTTAGAGTTTTGCAGGGCTTGGTATCAGTCTTGCTAGTGTGTTTTCTAGAGCCTGCCCTTTCTTCCCTTTTTTGGGAAATTATGACACTTACGTGTTCCAATCTTTTGATACCATTTCTCTTCTCATGATTCTTAAGAAATCAGTAGAGGTAATGCTTAAATTAAATCAGGAAGTTTATTCAGTAACCTAAAAAATAATTTGTCTAGTCCTAAAGGGCTTATTTAAAAGGAGCCGAGTGCCCTTTTTTTCATTACTTAACTTAGTTCTCAATTGTCATGTTTATTTTTCCCATTTCTGGTTTGCAGATTATTATGACCACCAACATTCCTGCAGCTCTAAATTTATGATCCTATGATCCATGATAGAAAAGACCAAAGCAGAAAGAAATTCAGTGCTGCCTTCTTTCTCTCAATCAAACTATCTCCTCCAAGTTGTGGCACTATCCCTTCTCCTGGGAAGGGAAAAGGAAGGGAATTAGTATTTATATAAAGCCTACCAAGTATCAGGCACTATGCAAAGCACTTTTTTACAAATATTTAATCCTCACAACAACCCTGTAAGGTGGGTGCTGTTAAGATCCCCATTTTACCATTGAGTAAACTAAGGCAAACAGATGTTAAATTGTACAGGCATACACAGGTAGTACCAATCTGAGGCTGGATTTGAATTCAGGTCTCCCTGATTCCAGGCTCATTGCTTTCACTCTATCCATGGCACCACTAGCTGCCTGTGTAAGTGCCTTAGTTGCCATGGAGAAATACTAAAACCTGTCCCAATAAATATGGGGGATAAAGCAAGGATAATACATCACCCCACTATTATTTGATAAGAGTTCTAAAAATGCTCTTGGTAGCAGTATGACAAGGGAAAGAAATTAAAAGCATAAGCACTGACCAAAAAAAAGACAAAATTATCCCTACATATAAGTGACATGCTGTTCTATTTTTTTCAAACAGCAGAGAAGCAAATAAACTAATTGAAATGATTAATAGCTTTAGTAAAGTAATAGGGTATACAATAAATTCATAAAAACTTCCAGTATACATTACATTTAGGAAAAACCCAACCCAGAAAGGAAATATAGTGAAATCCCAATCAAAATGATGATAAACACCCACTTTTTTCTCCTTTCTTTTTGCTACCACAAAAAAGTATAGCGTGTTGATTTTCGAGCCATTACTGCTGTTGGTCTGCATGGATTCAACTTGGGAAGCTGACAAAATCAGCCTCCCTAGACAGATTTGTTCTACGTAGTAGATGAAGAAATGAAATAGATGAGTATTTATTGAACAAAAACTATATTCCCAGCCAGTATTGTATAAGGTTGTTAAGTTTACTGAAATACATACAATCTTTTGGACTGAAGAGAACCTCCTCTCCATTTGAAATGCTGGGACTCTCAAATAGGATCTTGATCTGAAGTTCCTCTGATCTTTAAAAGCAAACCTCACAGAGGTTTTGTTGATATACACACGCAGTGGAAATCAACTAAGAGCTCATCAAATTGAAGACTATTATGTTGACATGCCTCAAGGCCCACCTTTCCCTGTGAGCCTATGGCTTGAATAGAAGATATAAATTCAGTCTAGACCTCAAAAACAATCTACACATGATTTTTCTGAGCTCTGCTTTAATCCCAGCCTAACTTGAAAATTACTCAGGCTAAAATTAGCTAAGGGGACTTGCCATCCCAGGCTGGAATGTAACTGACTATCCAAATTATGAGATTGTAAATTAAAATATTACAAAACCAAGTGCCCAATAAAAATGAAATATCCCTATTTTTATTATTTTTAAAGCAGAGTAATTATTAAACAAATTTAAAATGTTTTTATTTAATAAGTCTCAGACAGTTTCATTTATTTTAATAATATAGTTAATTAAGAAATAGAAATTGAATAGTTCAGGTTGACTGTTCACTTTCTATTTCTTCATTAACTACTCAGTGAATTAAAATTACCCATAAATTTAGGACAATAACAAAGTGGATATATTATTTTCTTTGAAGTTGTAAACTATTGTAAAGTTAAGATGAGCTAATTTTTCAAGACACCTAGACTCACATTTCAAGTAAAAAGTACTTTGATAACATCTCATCTCTCTCCCATCTAATCTCCTAGGAAGATTTCATGCAATTTAACAACCAGAAAAATATAGAATAAGCAGAACTATTAACATTTCAGGATTTTGGTTTCATGTTACTGGTCTAGTTTCACCACTTATGTAATATTAAGTTTTCGAATTAACAAAATTTAGAGGTGTTTCCTTTTTTGTAATTAATCTTAACTCAGACCACTAATGTAAAATGTGGTTTCCATACATTTTCAACTTTCTTCAGAAAATAAGGTGTGTGTTTTAATGCTTTGGTTTTCATTTTTATATATATGGTTTAACCATTTTAGCATTTGTAAATATGAGTTTAGAGTACATAGTAGAATTATTATGTTGTGTAATTAATGATGCCTTAAGTATTTGGAACAAAACAGCAAAGAAGTCAACTAACAAACCTCCTAGCATCCAAAATAAGTATTACAAAGTCCATGCTCAAGTACTTCATTTAAAGCAGAGCTCCTTAGACCCTCATTGCTCCAGAACCTAACACCTTTTTTTCCCATATTAATTCTTAGTTTATCCAATTCTGACAGCTTATTTATTTATTGCCTAGCCCACTAAAGGGTTGTTGTGAAGAAATTGCTTTACAAATGTTAAATCACTTTAGAAATTTAAGGTATTATTAGAAACAAATAAGAAGACAAATAACTAATAGCAAGGGACAAAAAGAAGAACTATGAAAAGTAGACACAAGAGCCAAAAAATTTAGCAGAATCTGTAGAACTGACTGCTTGGAATAAGGACAAATTGTTCTTCATGCCTAAGCATGTGTTAAAGGCATCAATATGTCATTGGAAATGATAATTGACATTTGTAATGACAACCTTGAGTCATCCAGAAAATTATGTTCGGCATATATTCTTTCCACTAAAGTTCCACTCAAAAATCTCACCAGATATGAAGGTGATCCTCAGTTCATGAAGGCTATTGTAGTCCTGTATGAGCTGTGGAAGGCCCAGCCTCCCTGAAGAAGTTTCAAATATGGGCCTGATGATAGATGATATGCCCTCCAAAGATTGTCCTAGCTCACTTTTGGGAGGCATACCACCAAGTCAACAAGCATTTTATTAAGTGCTCACTGTGCTAAATACTGGGAATACATGTAGAAAGAAAAAGAGTCCCTGCTCTCCAGGAGCTTGTCTGATGGCGGTAGAAAATACCGAAAAGGCAGCTGGGAAGCTAAGCATGTTAGAAAGATTTCTATCAAAATGATTAAAATAAAGAAGGTTTTAGAACTTCAGTTGTCTCGAATCTTCAATTACAAGAAATACCCTATTCGCTAGCAATGCTTAATATATACCGACAGTGGCACAGTAGGTATTGCTGAATTCTATTGTTCAAGAAAGGCTTTAATTTATGTGATTTTAAGTACTGTCTTGTAGTACCATTCTAAAATAATATGTACTCAACAGAATATTTTAATCTTATTTTTGAATCAGTGGAACATTTAAAAATATCTGTTAAAGGTACATTATGAGCATATTTTAGACTGCCTCTAGTTAGCTAAGCTCCATGAAGGCAGAGCTATCTCAATCAAACTGTCATTACTGTAGTGCCTAGCCAAGTACTGTGCACATAGTAAGGATGACTTCTCTACCCTGTTTTAGCTTACCTGCTGCTTTTTCCCAAGTTGGGAGAAATATTTAATAGACATGGACCAAAGCTGATCATCTACCTCCACAAATAGCAAACAACAGTACCAACATGGAGCAAGTGCCACATTTCTACAGGTAATATTCCTAGTTGTTTATCAGCCCAGCAGGTACATTCAGTACAGTAAGTAGGTTAAGTGAACTCCACATAATGATCTTGAAAATGGATATTTTGTTTTTAACTCGGGTTTTCTACTTTATAGTTTTTAACCTAACTAGCAAGTCATTTTGCAAATTATCTCCATCACTGATTGTATCCAAATGTGTAAATGTTATTACAGCATTAGTTCACTAAAAAATTGTTTGAACTCTGATATTTAGTTATAATTTTGAGTAAGAACATAGTGTCAACATATTTATTTTAATTATTACTTATACATCCTTAGCAATAAATGTTTACTGATTTATTGACATGTGTGTACTTGTACCAAAGTAAACATATACTCATGGCACAGAATAATTCAAGAATTTAACTCTCAGTCAGTAAAAATATGTGATGTGCTATCTTAGTTGATGACTTTTTTGTCATATACAGTGTGCCACCAAAATGGATATCAAGGTAAGGATTAACTTTGATGGCTTCTTTACCCATCTAAATCAGATCCAGAATTACTGGAATTGGGGCAGCTCGGTGGCGCAGTGAGTAGAGCACTGGCCCTGGAGTCAGGAGGACTTGAGTTCAAATCCGGCCCTGGACACTTGACACACTTACTACCTGTGTGACCTTGGGCAAGTCACTTAATCCCAACTGCCCTGCCAAAAAGCAAAAAAACAAAACAAAACCCAGAATTACTCGGATTTTCAAAGAGTAAAGAATTTCATTAATTTCCACTCATCTCACAGTCTTAAGTATTTGCATTTGGGGAAAGAAAACTTCTTTGTATCTATCTCAGCCTTACCTGAGGAAATTGTGCAACAGAAAGCACTGAAGTTTCTATCAAATGACAAAAAAAACCATTGTTAGCCACCCTTAAAAGAGAATTAATGTTTGGCAAGGAGAATATTTATCCTGAACATTCGAAAAAGGAAAAAAAAATGTTTCCTATCACTTTCCTTCAACATCAATTTAAACACAAGAAGGAAATGTGGTGATTAGTATTCCAAGGATACCTTTTTCACTTATGATTTTTGTTTGTAGACTATTAAAAAAAAAACGATACAAAAACATAATCTTTGTAACATAGAATAAGACCTGCAAATAATAGAATCAATTCAGTGAAAAATTCAAGTTTGCATGCATGTGTTCTGCTAATATCACAATTCATATTTTTTATTCAGTTCTTGAAAAGACTTGTAATTTCATCAGTGTGAATATTCCAAAAATAGCCAAGCCTCTGATGACAAACTTCTACCCATAAGGTTGGTCTTCACCCAGACTCACAGACCTCTTAAAATGGAGAGTGCACTTTAACAACATGCCACAATGTGGATTAGAATCAGACTTTAGCAGAAGAATTTTAAAAGTATGGGATAGAAAGTAAAGTAAGGGAGTACAGAATACTGAGTCTGTGATCAAAGGCCATTTTTCCACTGGGTAACTGAATTCAGCAGTAGTTAAGTATTGGCTTATAAGCATCCTTCAGTAATTTTACTCTTGTAGACGCTTTTGAATAATTTTAATTATAGAAATATGAATTTAAAATAGAACAAAGTAACATAAATGTCTTCTTTAAAAACTATAGTCATCTTGTTTTTAGCTTTTTGCAACATCATTTCATTTTTTTAAAGCCTTATACCCCGTTTTTTTACATGACAGTAATTTCTGGACTTGTACCCTCTAATCTCTCCAGAATGAAACCTTTTAGTAAAGAAAAACAATTAAGCAAAACCAGCCACTATTATCACTATGTCTGTGACAGTGCATTCAATACTATTGCCTTGTAAATCCCTACCTCTCTGCTAGAGGAAGGGGAGTTGTTTCATTATCTTCTCTAGATCAAGATTGAGGTTGATTTTAATTAAAGTTTTAATGATGCTCTTTTATTTTTTTTATATCACTGTCTCTTCTCAGTGGCTCCATTCTGGCCACTCAGTAGAACCTCTTGTAATGAATAAATATAGTCAAGTAAAACCAATCCACACATTGTGAATAAATATGGTCAAGTAAAACCAATCCATACATTGGGCCATATCTACAGTCTTGTGCCTCATTCTGCACCCCCATGGCTTCTTTGCTGCTAGTGGGGATTGGATCTTCCAATGAGTGTTGGAGGTGGGGGGGAGAGGGAGATTGAAATGTATCAGTTTCCCTGAAGTCATTGCATTTATCATTTATCAGGGATCTAAAAATCTTTCTGTATTTTCTTTTTCCTAATTGTGGTCATCATGTACGTTATTTTGGTTCTACTTACTTCATTCTTCATTCATTGATAAAAAAAGTCTTCTGAAGTTTCTCTGGATTTTCATAGATAACATTACTTATGGCACAACAATCATAGGATGATAGATTTTGAGCTGAAAGGAATCTTAGAAGGCTATATAGTGCAGCTCCCCTCATTTTTAAAAATGGCATAGAGACCCAGATATCAGCTCATACCAATAATGTGACAAAAAGTGGAATTTGAACGCAGGTCCTCTGACTCCAAATCCAGTTTCCTTTCTGTTAGACCACACTGCCTCTCTAATATTCTTACTTTCAAAAACTGTATTTTGTTCCACATGCCATATACCATAATTTTTTCAACCATTACATAATTGATGGATGCTTACTTTCTTTGCAATTCACTGTGACTACAAAAAAGAATGTTATATTTTAGTGTTTGTGGGATTGTAACTTCCTTGGGGCATATGCCTGATACTTGTATCAATGATATTTACAGGTAAGTGCCTTTATAAATATAATTCCAAAATTGTTTTCCAGAACTGTTTATGGCTCCACTAACAGTCCATTAGTATTCCTACCTCCCCACAGCCTCTGCAGTATGCTTCATTTTTTGTCATCCTTGCCAATCTTATGGGTGGGATGAAATCTGACTACACTTATGTGATTACTATTATGGTTTCCTGTAGGGAAATTCCCTCCATCTATGCAGCATAGTACCTTTTCTGCAACCTACAGTCTTAGAAAATTTCCTGAGACTCTGTAAAGTTAAAAGTGACTTGCCCAAGGTTGCATAGCCAGCATCAGTCAGAAGCAAGACTTAATTTAAACCCCGTTTTGCCTGAATCCAAGGAAGGCTTACTATCTACAATGCAATACTGCTTCTTTTGAAAGGAATTTTATTTCTCTCAAGTATTAGTGATTTAGAGCATTCTTTCACATGTCTTTAATGGTCTGTATTTCATCTTTTGAAAATGCTTGCTCATATCCTTTAACCACTTGTCTATTGGAGAATGGTTTTTATGTAAGATACAGTGATATAAATACATAAAAAATACTAGCCCTTTTCAGAGGCATTTACTGCAAATATTTCCCCAGTTAGCAGCTTCTCTGCTAATTAGATGCCATAATTATGTTCATGCAAGAGTTTTTCAACTTTGTATAATCAAAACTGCCTTTTGTATGAATGCCTTTATCCCTTGTTTAGTTAAGAATTATCTTCCAAGCTATATTTATATAAGGTATCTCTATTCTCCTTTATTTTAAAAATTACGTTATTTTACATATTTAAGTCATATGTCCATTGAAATTTATCATGGCCCATGGTATGAAATGTTGGTCTAAATCCAATTTCTGCCAAAATGCTTTCTAATTTTCCCCAAATTTTGTTTTTGGGGTTTTTTGGGGGTTTTTTTTGCTTGTTTTTTTGTCAAATAGAGAGTCTTTATTCCAGGAACTGGTTGGTGTATTTAGGTTTAACCTTGTTAAATAACTTCATCTGTTTTACTTATCAATTTTTATACTAACCAGTAGCAAATAGTTTTGATGTTACTATACTATACTATAGTTTGACATCTGATAATGCTAGACTCCATTAATTCCTATCTTTCTTCATTATTTCTTTAGACAGTCTTGACCTTTTGTTTGTCCAGATGAATTTTACCATTTTTCTATAAAATAACCTCTTGTGGTATGATTGTTTTGATGATAAGTCTATAAATTAAAGTATCATTATCACTTTTATTATACTGTTAGCACAATCATGAGCACCGAATATCTCTTCAATTATTGAATCATTCCTTTATTTCTGTAAAGAATGTCTTGTAGTTATATCTATGTTGTGTCCTAAGTATATATTGGTAGGCCAAATCTAAGATATTTTATACATTTTGTAGTAATTTTGAATGAAATTTAATTTCCTAGGTCACAGACTCATAGGAACTTAGGTCTAGGGTTTGAAGTGACCTCAGAAGCCATCTAGCCCAACTCCTTCATTTTATAGATGGAAAAACTGAGGCCCATTGTGGTTGAATAACTTGCCCAAGGTCATACTAAGCATCGTAGGCAAGATTCTGACTCAGGCTGCTGACTCAAGAGCCAATACTCGTCTAGAATATTGGACTTGGAATCAGGATGACCTGAGTTCAAATTCAACCTCAGACATTTACAACCTATTCTCTATGACTTTGGGCAAGTGGCTTAACCTCTCATTTTCTCAGTCTCCTCATCCGTTAAATGGAGATAATAGTATCTACCTCCCAGGGTTGTTGAGGACAAAGAAGGAGTTTTGTAAAGCGCTCTACAGGTGCTTTTGTTTTTCTTTTCACAATGCCATCAGTCAATTGAGAAATATTTGTCAAGTACCTACCATGTGACAGGGACTGTGCTAGGCCCGGAGAGGATTACTCGCGAGGAGCTTACCTTCTAATAAGGAACACAATCAATGTGTGTATGAATATGTACAGCGCAAATCTAAAGAGGATAAATGCAAGCTAGTTTGGGAGGAGGGGCACTAGTAGTCACAGAGCCAGAAAATTATTTTCATAGGAGTATGTAGGATGAGTTCGAGTGGTGAGAGATCTGAGGCAGGGAAACTGATTAGGAGGTTGTTTGTTTCAGTAATATACGTGAGAGGAGGTGACCTCAATGAAAGTGATGTCTCTGAGAGTGGCAAGAAGGTGTCAAATGAAGAGATGTGGGGGAGGTAGAAATTATGAGACTGGACGACTGAGTGGACGTGGAGGTTGGGAAGTGAGGAGTAGTGCCCATGCTCAAAACTTGGAAGACTAGAAGGATGGTAGTGCCTTCAACACAAACTGGGTGTTTTGGAAAGAAGAGAGATTTGGGGGCTGGGGAAGATAATGAGTTCGTGCTTCCCACTGGGTTTTGTTAGTAATATGCAGAAAGGCCAGTGGTTTCTTCTGTGGGTTTATTTCATGGCCTATTTTACTGAAGTTACTGCTTCACTTAATTTTTTGTTGATTGTCTAGTTTTCTCCAAGTAAACCATCATTTTATCTCTTCATATTGAGATAATTTGGCATATTTATTCTCTCAATTTCTTTCTTTTGTCTTGTTCCTATGGCTAGCATTTTAAAATTTGTCAAATAGTAGTGGTGATAATGGACATCATTTACTCCTGATCTTTTTAGTAAGGCTTTCGGTGTTTCTGTTGCAAATAATGCTAGCTCCTGGTTTTAGATAGCTACTTTTTAGCCATAGAGCAGCTAGGTGGTAAAATGGCTGGAGTGCTAGGCCTGGAGTCAGGAAGACTCATCTTTGCGAGTTCAAATGTTACCTCAGACACTTACTAGCTGGGAGACCCTGGGCAAGTTACTTAACCTTGGTTTGCCTCAGTTTCCTCATCTATAAAATGAGCTGGAAATATGGTAAATTACTCCAGTATCTTTGCCAAGAAAACCCCAAGGGGGGGGCAGGGCACAAAGAGTTGAACATGACTAAAAAAAAGCTGAACAACAGAATTTATCAAGGAACAGTCTGCTTATTCCAGTACTTTTTAATGGTTTTAACATGAGCGAGTGCTATTCTGTTAAAGACGTTTTCTGCATCTATCTAAATATGCCATCACTATTATATGTGTCTGGTTTTTGTTCATAGTTTTCCTAATGTTGAAGCTATCCTTGCATTCCTAGTATGAATCCAATATGGCCATAGCAAATTATCATTTGAGTATATTACTGCAACTTATTTGCTACTACTTTATTCAGTGTTGTGAATCAGTATTTATTAGTGATATTGTGCTACGATTTTCCCCTTTGCTTTATCTTCCCCTCGTTTGGGCTATAGGATCTTATTGGTTGCAGAATTTCATATAGTACCTTTCAAGCTATATTTTTTGTGGATAATTTAGCGGGAGCTAGCTGTTCTCTGAATGTTTTATGTAATCCACTTGTAGGTCTACCTAGGGCTAGAATGTTTTGGGAAGTTCAGTTTCTCTGAGATTGAGTTATTTAAATTGTCTTTGTCTTTTTCTTTTTCTGTTAAAGTGTGTACTCTGTGCAAAAAAGACACTGTGCTAAGCGTTGGAGATACAAATAGAACAGCAAAATGAGTTTCTGCCCTCCTAATAGTGTAGGAGTTCTTAACCTTTTCTGCGTCCTAGACCCCTTTGACAGTATGTTGAAGCCTATGGGCTTCTCAGAAAAATATTTTAAGATACATAAAGTAGAATACGTAGAATTATAAAGGACACCAATTTTATGGAAATAGAGTTATCAAAATACCATTAGAAAAAATTTAAGGACCTCAAATTATGAACCCCTGTGATAGGGGAAGACACACAAACGGGTTTCAGCTACAAATTATAGGAAAAAGGTCTAGTGGTCCTTAAGGTATGGTGGCAAGCACATTGTAATATATTTTCTTTACTGGTATTTCCATTGATAAAACCATATCCATTTGATAGTGCCAAAGGCTTTGGCGCAAATAACTTTGTTTTCTGGGTCTTCAGTAACTCTGGATTTTGAGAAGGTGAAGGCTGAAGTACCTGCAGAGATGGTTGCCAGATTGCATCTCCACAAGAGAAATTAAGTTGAGAAATTAAGGTTATCTGATGATAAGGCTTTTAAAGGCCTTATGGAATAAGGAATTTTTAATGAAGAGAGAGTGAAAGGTTGAAAAGTATTGGAAGATTGAGTTAAAAAGAAGCAGGAAACAGAAAAAACTTAGTAGCATGTTTATAGTCTAGGCATTAGAATGAGAGCATACTAAAGGAAAGGAAAATAACAGATCTAAGAGGTAAAAGTAGAAACTCTTGGTGATAGATAATATCCTGGAAAACAGGAATAAAAAATAAATCCAGAATTTAAAAAGTAATTTTTAATTTCCCGAATTTAAAAAGTAAAACCATTTAGGAACAGCTAAAAAGAGTAATTAAAGTAGGGAAGGCAGGAGGGATAGGAAACGAGATATGCACAAACATAAAAACAAAGACCAGGAGTAGAATTTGTTTGGGAAAGAGTGTGTGTGTGTACAGGCTTTCTTGAAATGAAAATTTATTGTTACATATTTTGAATCCTCTCTTATGTTATGCTATGCACATGGCATGCTTTTTTTCTATCTTACATTAAGTTCCAGTATTTAAATTTACGATATATTTTTGATTCTTTTCTCTATTCTGTATTTGTGTTGTAATATTTGAGTCTAAAATTAAGTATTCAAAAAATAAATCCAAGGTTACAGACTCAGGAGATGAGAAGGATAATTGTACCATTGAAAATAAGGGGGAAATTGGGTAGGAGGGGAAAGTGACTAGAAAAAGCTAACAGGTTTAGTTTGAGGTTTAAATGGGGGCATCCAAACAGATGTTTTAGAGTTTACTAAAGATAGTACTGAAAAAAGTCTTGACTGGAGATAAAAATGTGAGAGTCATATGTACATAGGTGTTTAGTGAAATATGTGAGCTGCTATGGTAAAATAACTGAGATCAGAGGGTAAATCTATGACCTTTGCCTAGCCTTTGACAGTCCTAAGATAATGTATCATATAGGGATGTCACTGTAGGAATTTTGGGGATTGTGTCCAGGTTTGGAATACTATATTTGTTGAGGCTAACATATTTGGCATCTACATATTTTTATTTTGGCTGTCCCTTAGAGGATGGGAATAACGGAAGTAGCTGACAAAGATGGCTTCTTCTTTCTTTCTTCTTTGTTAATATTCTAAACTTCATATTGTATGGGTCCCTAGAATTTAAGAAATGGATGTACTTTCATACAACACAAATGTGATAGCTGCAACAAATTCCAGTAAGACCACTTTAAAATATAGTATTAAAAGTAATGTTAAGAAAATCAGCATTTGGTCTTGCTTGACTCTTTTGTATTGACTATCACTATTACTTAATATAAAACTTTATTTTAGGGTTAACATCACATTTTCAGCCCCAACTCTTGGCAATATGGGGACCTATGAAAGTACTAAATAGAAAATTGTCTTTACAGGGTTTCTGCTTTAGGGTGGCTCAAGTTACTTATTTCTTTAAATATGAGAAAGTCCAAGATCAAGTTTGATACATTCTGGATTTTCCTTTTTATTTTTACACATAAGGAAACAAATCTAAAGAAACTAAACTTGCCCACGGTCATACAGGTAAAGTAGTAGATGGATGATTTCAAACCATGGCCTTATATACCACTTTTTCCACTGTATCTGACTTTTTGCATATCTGACTCTCAAAGTCAGAAATTATTATTACCAAGAATAATAACTCACATTAGGGTTTAAAGTAATCCATTCGCAAACTCCAGACGAAAATTCTACTTAAACCATTAAAAATGAATTTGTATCACATCTACAGATGCATCCACAGATTCAGTACCTACTGGGTGCAAGGCATTTTCTTAAGTACTGTGTTTAGCCTATTTAAATTCCTGAGCTTTCCAAATTAACTGGTATTAATATTTAACAGCATGTTAGGTAAATCAAGTCCTTTCCCTTAATTTTCCAACCTAACTAGAGAAATCAGTAAACCATACATAGCACTCTTTCTACTAAAGTTCTATATTTTATTTTATTTTTTTTTTTTACTTTTGAACATCTATTTTTTTAAAACCTTGAGTTCCAAATTCTCTCCCCTCTTCCCTTCCCATCCACCCTCCCTAAGAAGTCAAGCAATTCAACATGAGCCACATGCGTATCGTTATGTATAACCCT
>CM053622.1:735283393-735340549 GCA_028646595.1 Phalanger gymnotis | reverse complement strand
ATTTCTAAAGCTGCCCCGCCTCCGTTGCCTCAGGGGTGGTAGTCAAACCGCAAACTCTGTCCCGCCCCGCCCCGCAGCTTTTCCCACTAACCTTCTGTGTTGTCTTTGCTGTTTGTGGGTTGTGAGGTCTGGTACATGCCACAGCTCAGTAATTCAGCATGCTAGGGCACTCTCCGCTCCACTCCTGGTCTCCTCAGTCCGCGATCTGCTGCGCCGCTTGCGCGCTGGGCTCTGCTTAGCTCAGCTCCGCTCCCTTCAGCTGGGGGCTGGCAGTTCCGTTCGGGACAGACCTTACCCCGAGACCATCCAGGCTGTCCTGGGCTGGAGCCCAGCTTCCCTCTGCCACTTTGTGTGTTCTGCAGTTCTAGAATTGTTTCAGAGCCATTTTTTTATAGGTTTTTGGAGGGACTTGGTGGGGAGCTCATGCCAGTTACTGCTTTCCAGTCGCCATCTTGGCTCCGCCCCCCTAAAGTTCTATATTTTAAAGACTACTTGTTATACATGGGGCTGAGGAAGGAAAAAAAAATATGTGGGGATGGTGGTTCTATCAACAATCCATTGCTTTAGGCTTTAGGGGGAGGAAGGGAAGAGGGGTTAACAATAGAAGAGGGAACTAGAAATCTAACCAGAAAAAAGGAGTGGAGATCAGAGAGCTTGAAACTTTATTCTAGCAGGGGTGGGAAACCTGCAGCCTCAAGGCCACATGTGGCCCTCTAGGTACTCAAGGTACCTTTTGACTGAATCCAAACTTCACAGAACAAATCCCCTTAATAAAAGGATTTGTTCTGTAAAACTTGGACTCAGTCAGAAGGCTGCGCCCAAAGACCTAGAAGGCCATATGTTCCTAGAAGGCCTCAGGTTCCCCACCCCTCTTAGGCATTTTGTATTTTATTAAAGTCAGAAGAAAACAGAATTGAAAAGTTGCTTTTCTCTTAATTTCTCCCTCTGTGTCTCTGTCTGTCTCTTTCTCTGTCTTTCTCTCTCTCTCACACACACACACACACACACACACACACACACACACATTTTATCTACTCTATGAAACCTTCCCTTACCAGCCTAGTTGTCTCTCCAGGTAAACTACAGCCTCCTTGAGGGAAGGAATTATGTTTTTATATTTAACTATATTAGGATATAGCACAGTACTGCCATGTATTAGGAAATTAATTGTAAAACTGTAAATTGTAAAATTAAATTAAATCTTTTCCTAGCTGAATTTATAATTATGAGGAAAGGACTATCACAATTAATGAAATCCACAGATAATCCCACAACCTATTTTTGACCAATAGTCCCAGCATTGAGATACCAGGCAAGTGATGGTTAGCCAAAACCATCCTGAAAAATGCTAGAATGGTAACACTTAACAAAAGGTGCCACAGCCTCATCAGTGTACAATTGTTTAGGTACAGGGATTTTTTTTTTTTAACCATTCCCCTCATCTGTCCTCATGTCAGTTTTAGTTGGTCCTGAAACTACTTAGCTGCATCAGAGCAACCCATGAAGTATGTTTAAAATGCTCCAGCAGGATCTTTTAAGGCAAGTGTGGTTATAGATTCCCCAAGGAGTACAAAATACATTAATGTTTGTAAAGTGCTTTGTAAATCATAAATTTAGTGTAATAATCAACTCTTCCTGTTCAAGGGACCAATAAATTCATCTTTGGGACCTATGTAACCTGCAAAGGGACCAGAAATTACCGTTCTCGTACTCAATCAGTAGCTTCTTTGGTTACCAATTGAATTACATACTAAAACAGATTTGTGTTTTTTATCAGTATGAGTCCTCTTCTCCACTCATACAGATCATAGCCTTTGAATGTTTTAGCAAATGGGTTCAAGAGCTACTAGGTCAGAAAAAAATGTATCAATTTATAACCAGTCCCTTGGCAATGGGACTCCCCAAATTTGGCAAAATAGCCCTTAGACAACAGACAGGACTCCATACTTTGATTTTAAACCTTGCCAACTCAGCATGACCAAACTGCAAGTTTTCTGCTTATTTGTTTTTTACATTAACAAGAATTAAGTTCACCTTTATGACCCATTGGGACATCAAAAGACTTTAGTAGAAGGTCACATGAAGTAAGCAGCTAATAAAATCTTGATTGCTTTCATACTTTATAATGTTTGGAGGGAAGGCAGGTTGGAGTCGTGTGGGAAATTAAGGGAGTGAGTAATCTGCATCCAGAAACTTATTTCCCTATGAGGAGTATACACTTTAGAGACTTGCCTCTGATTGAATATCCTCGAAGGCAACCACATTCTCATAGCACCTTTTCATTGAGGCTCATTGTTCTACCTCTGCCATCTTACTAACATCTTTATCCCAGTGGCCCATTACCTTACAAACTTAATATGCTACGGTTAACGCAAAGAGTTTCAGAGCTAAAATTCTGTTCTTGTAACAAAGTCTGTTAAATGAAGTCATAAGGTCAGTAGACAGTACTTAAATTGTACAGATAAATACATGATCCCTAGGAGTGTGGTGTAGTGGAAACAGTGCTAGACAGAAATATCAGAAGATCTGTGTTTGAATCCTGACTATACTACATACTATATGTGTCACCTTAAACAAGTTACATAACTTTTGTATGCTTTCTTTTCTCATCTGTAAAATGGGGATAATAAAATTTATACCACTTACTTCACAGAATAATAGTGAAGGCAAATGAGACTGGGCATGTAAAGTAGTTTGTATGCCATAAAGCATTATATAAATGTAAGCTATAAATATCCTATTACAAGATCTGGGCCAAGGCTTTAGCTTTTATAGCCAGTCTCCAAACAACTTTCCAGAGCCGTGCAGGAATCGTATGACATCCTTTCACCTACTTATATCAAAGACCTCTTTTAATTCAGCCATGCAACAGTTCACAGTCTTAGTTGGCCTGAGCTACTGCTACTATAAGCTCATCTCTAGTAATGAAATTAGCCAACTCTGTACGTACTTCATTAATGTTTTTAACCTTCTTCCCCATATACTTTTAAATAGTAAGACCCCAAATTTAATGAATATGTTTATCACCTTATTTAGATTTTTTTCTGGATATAAGTTCTTGGGTTTGAAATCATGAGACTACTATCTCATTACATTGCATCAAGTAAATATATAAATAACATACATAGTGAGTAAGGGTGTACCATGTATGCATTAGGATAGGGAAAGAGGGTGTTGGCAGATCCAGATGGGTAGGGAATGATAAAAAGAAAGACCAAGATAAGACTGGGGGAAAGGAAATTAGGTGTTATCAAGAGAAGAGACATAGAAAAGCTAAAAGTACAATATAAGAAAATGATTTTACTTGCTATATTCAGATATGAGTGGCAGTGTGGCACAGTTAGTCAATAAGCATTTATTAAGTACCTGCTATGTGCCAGGCACTGTACTAAGTGTTCAGAACCCAAAAAAAAGGCTTTCAAGGAGTTCAGAGTCTAATGGGACAGACAACATGGAAATAACTATGTACTGTTTCTACAGATGCCATATACAGAGATACAATCCTGTATAAACTACATACAGGAGATAATCAATTGAGGGAAGGCACTAGTATTAAAAAGATCAGGAAAGGCTTTTAGTAGAAGATGTGATTTTAGCTGGGACTTGAAGGAAGCCAGGCGAAGATGAAGAGGGGTCATATTCCAGTCATCTGAAATAGCCAATGATAATTCCCAGGGTCTGGAGAGAGGGAGTCTCTTGTGTCAGCAACAGTAAGGTGACTAGTGTCACTGGGTTGGAGGATATGTGATAGGCAGTAAGGTGTGCAAAGGCTAGAAAGGTGGGAGGTAGATAGGTTTTGAAGAGCTTTAAAATCCAAACCATAGGGTTTTTTTTTCCTTTTATTTGATTGTTGAGATGATAGGGATCTGATGGTGATTATTGCAGTAGGAGTGGCCTGATAAGATCTGTACTTTAGGAAGAGTCTTTGGACAGCTGAGTGGAGGATGGATTGCCATGGGGAGAGGCAAGAACAACCGGCAGGCTCTTAAATAGTCCAGGCATGAAGTGATGGGGCCTGAACCAGTGTTGTAGCAATATGAAAAAAACGGGGTACATTTGAGAGATGTTAAAAAGGTAAAATCAGTAGGTTGATTTTAGCATCCTAGCAAGCATGGATGACTGGGAGGATGGGTGTATCCTTGACAGAAAAAAGGAAGTTCAGAAAGGTGGAGGCTTTCCAGAGAAAGACAATGAGTTCAGTTTTGGACATGTGGAGTTTAAGATGCCTATGGGACATACAATTTGAGATGTCTACAAGGTAGTTGGAGATGTGAGTCTGGAGGTCAGGAGAAAGGTTGGGGCTGGACAAGTAGATTTGAGAATAATTAGCAAAGAGATAATAGTGGAAACCGTAGGAACTGATAAGATCACCAAATGAAATAGTATGGGGGAGAAAAGAAGAGGGCCTAAGATGGAACCCAGGACTGCAGAGAGCTGGCCTAGAAATGAGGAAGACTTGGATCTGCCTCTGATACACACCATCTGTGTGACAATGGACAAGTTACTTGAACCTCTCAGTGTCCCAGACAACTCTCTAAACTATAAATTATGTATGAATTACCAGTCAGCATTGGTGGAAGACATTTTCAGACAGGTCTACCTCCCCCCCTTCCCACCCAAAATATGCACATGCACACGCACATGCACATGCACATGCAAACTAAGTCCACACATAAATCTGAATCCAAATACTTTGGTTGTTTTGGATTTTCTGTGTATTTTATTCCATTCTGAAAGCAATATGATAGGATAATAGAAAAAAATTACATTTGAATTTCTTTTTAGTTGTGAAAGAAGCGCATCAGTTTGCATTTTTATTTTACGTCTGCTAGATACAGTTTTAATGTTATTACAGCAATTACAGGGAGAACTGTTAACTCACAGTTTCTTGTCAGTAAGGGCTCTGATTACAAGCAATTTCCAGCTAGTATATATGACATAAAGTAAAGAAGAAGAAAAGAAAACTGTTACTAATTTAAAAGAAAAACAATACATGGATAGAGTATGGAGTTCTCAAATGTTGTGCATCAGTTATAAGAGGAACACTGGCTGTTTGATTTTTTGTTCTGGAATCAAGAAGTCACTTTGTGGACTACACCCATATTTGGCTTCCTATGTGCGGGTTCCAAGTTTCTGAATTACAACAGGCATTCATGAAGCTTAAAATTCAATTAATAATTACTTTAATCGTTAAATATTAAAGCTCACAATCCAAGAATGAGGATTTTAAATAAAATGTCCCCTCTGCAATCACCAGATGCAAAACTCAAGAAAGAGACGTATAGCCTGAGGTACCTCAGCAAAAGCCCTCAGAAGAACCCTCTCTGCTGGAAACTTTTATGGTTAAAGCACCAAGTGAGGCTGAGCTAAAGGGCAGTGTGGAAGGGAGGCCTGGCCCCAGTAGCTGCAACAACTCCAGGATGCATTCAAGCTCTTACTATAAGTGGAAAAGAGGGGTTGATGGGGCAAGCACTCATCGTTACAGGATGGATAGCAAGAACATGGCCAGAGTACACAGTTGGATGGAATTTGAAATACGGCCTGGTCTGGGACCAGCTAGATAATGGGCAAGGTGAGTTTGCATTCACTCGACCATTAATTGGGGCAGCTCAATTCTAGGGTGGGAGTTTCAGACACGTAAAAAAGATATATAAGACAAAAAGCCATTTTCCAATAGATAAGTACACAACAAATTTGAACAAATGACTCTCAAAAGAAAAATTGCAAAATATTAACAATCATATGCAAGAATTTCCCAACTCACTAGTAATGTGAGAAATACAAATCTAAATAACTCATAGGTTTCATCCTGTACCCTGTAAACTGGCAAAGATATCATGGGAATAATCAATGTTGGAGAGACTGTGGAAAGACAGACAAATTAATGCACTGTTTGTAAAGCTATAAAGTGATCTAACTCTTCTGGAAACAGTTGGATGTTATGGTAAGGAAGTGACTAAAATATCTATACCCTTCCATTCAGAGATCCCAGTGCTAGGCATAAATCTTAGTTTTCAACTTTATTTTTTAATAATTTAACTTTGTAGATTAAAATGATAGGCCAGATCTAATGAGAGAAAATTTAGTAAGGCTAAATATAAAATCCTTATCTTTCAGAAACATTAGGAAGAACTTGACTAGACAGAAGTTCACCTGAAAAAGATCTGGGAACAAAAGTCTGAACAGTGTAAGCTAGCAACCAAAAGACTAATACAGACTTATGGCTGCCTTACTAGAGGCATAATGTACAGAGCAGAGTTGATGATAGCATTATTTTGCTCTGCACTAGTCTGACTACATCTAGAATATTCTATTCAGTTAGGGGTACCAAAATTTTTTCCTTTTTTTTCCAGTATTTTGACTTTATTATTTTATTTTTTTATTTTGTTAAATATTTTCCAATTACATATAAAAATATTTGAGTAATCAATTTTTAAAAATTTGAGTTCCAAATTCTCTCCCTCCTGCTTGCCCCCTCCCTTTTTCTTGACAAGCCAAGCAATTTAATACCAATTGTACATGTGAAGAATCATATTAAACATATTTCCATATTAGCCATGTTGTAAAAGAAAATACAGAAGAATTAAAACAAGAAAAATAAAAGCTTTTTAAAAAAAAGTATGCTTCAGTTTGCATTCAGAGTTCATCAGTTCTGTCTGTAGAAGTGGACAGCACTTTTCATCATTGTTTCAACAACCCGGCTAGTAACTGTTGAGGGGTGTGAAAGACCCCCACATGCCCAACAACAAGCAAGCTACCGGCATGCTGCAAAAGCCCAGGTTCTTTTGATCTGCTTTACTAAGGAAAGCAACGTTAAGGGGTTGACAAGTTTACTTTAATGCAGCATACGAATATCACTCACTTAGTTCAGGGGAAAAAGCCAGCACCCTGAACTTCAGAGCAAATACAAACAAATTACAAACAGACCAAATGCAATTCATAGTTACCAAGAAAACCAAGTCCGGACATCCGGGCAAGCTGGAAGGCTCTTAACTACAACTGCCCAGAGTCTCCACGTCAGCATGCCACCAGGAGTGACAGCCCTGAGCAAATAGCTCTGTCTTCTCTTTTTATACCTTTTCAGATGCATCAACCATCATCTGAATAACCAGAACTTAGGGTGCTATGATTGGCCCTGGAGTTAGCACCTCCCCTTAGTACCCTGGGAGCTTCACACTTATGTAGGCTTGGCACCTAGTAATTAGGGGTTTGGGGCAAACTTAGGAGCAAAGATCTAATCAGGCCTCCCTTAGCCCCACCTGGGGCACCACCTTAGTTACCAATTCACACCCACATAGGCTTAGCACCTAGTAAGACTCAGTGAAATACACTGAATTAATCAAAGGAAACAAAAGCCAAACTCTTCAAGGATTCCCAATACAGTCATGGGGCATTTGGAATTATCTTGGATCATTGTCATGATCACAGTAGCTGAATCTTTCATAGTTTATCATCCTTACAATGCTGCTGTTACTGTGTACAGAGTTCTAGTTCTGCTGACTTCACTTTGCATCAGTTCATATAAGTCTTCCTAGGTTTTTCTGAAATCATCCTGCTTGTGATTTCTTATAGCACAATAATATTTCATTACAACCATATACCACAACTTTTTCAGCCATTCCTCAATTGATAGGCATCCCCTCAATTTCCAGTTTGTTCCCACCACAAAAAAAGAGTTGCTATAAATATTTTTGTACAAATAGGTTTGTTTTTTTTTCCTCTAATCTTTGATCTTTTCAGGATACAGGACCTAGTAGTGGCATTGCTGGGTCAAAGGGTATGCACAGTTTTTTTTAGCTCTTTGGACATAAGTCCAAATTGTTTTCCAGAATGGCTAGACTATTTCACAATTGCACCAACAGTGCATTAGTGTTCCAGTTTTTCCACATCTCCTTCAGAATTTGTCATTTTCTTTTTCTGTCATATCAATTTAACAGATATGACGTAGTGTCTCAAAGTTGTTTTAATTTGCATTTCTCTAATCAGTAGTGATTTAGAGCATTTTTTTCATGTGACTATTGTTAGCTTTGATTTCTTCTTCTGAAAACTGCCTGTTCATATCCTTTGATTTTTTTTTATCAACAAGGGAATGGCTCTTACATTTATAAATTTGAATCAGTTCCCCATAAATTTGAGAAATGAGGCCTTTATCAGAAAAATTTACTGTAAAATCTTTTCCCATTTCCCTCTTTATTTGGCTGCATTGGTTTTGTTTGTGCAAAAGCTTTTTAATTTCATATAATGAAAATTATCTATTTAACTTCCTGTGATTCTCTCTGTCTCTTGTTTGATAATAAACTCATCACTTAGCCATGGATTGGACAGGTACATTTTTCCATCCTCCCCTAGTTTACTTATGATATCACCCATCATGTCTAAATCATTTTTATATCTTGACCTTATCTTGGTATACAGTTTGAAAGGCTGGGCCATGCTAATTTCTGACAAATTCCTTTCCAGTTCTCCCAGCAATTTTTGTCAAATGTTGAGTTCTTATCCCAAAAGCTTAGATCTTTGAATTTATCAAATACTATTATGGTCATTTACTACTGTGTATTGCACATAATCTATTCCACTGATCCACTACTCTATTTCTTAGCCAGTACCAGATTGTTTTGATGATTATTGCTTTGAAATATAGTTTTAAATCTAGAACTTCGAGGCCATGTTTCTTCACTTTTTTATTGATTCCTTTGGTATTATTGCCTTTTGTTCTTCCAAATGAATTTGATTATTTTTTCTAGCTGTATGAAATAATTTTTGATAATCTTACTGGTATGGCACTGAATTAAGCAAATTAATTTAGGTATAATTGGCATTTTTATTATATTGTTCAGCCTACCCATGAGCAATTAATATTTCTCCAAATGTTTAAATCTGTCTTTATTTGTATGAAAAGCATTTTGTAATTGTGTTCATATAATCCCTGGGTTTGTCTTGGCAGGTAGACTTTCAAGTATTTTACACCGTCTGCAGTTATTTTAAATGAAATTTCTCTGTCTCTTACAATTGGGTTTTGTTGGTAGTACATGAAAATGCTGATGTAGGTTTATTTTATATACTGCAACTTTGATTGTTTGAGCTAGCTTTTTTGTTGATCCTTTGGGGTTTCTAAGTATACCATCGTGTCATCTGCAAAGAACAATGGTTTTGTTTTCCTCATTGCTTATTTTTATTTCTTCAATTTCTTTTTCTTGTCATTGCTGTAGCTAGTATTTCTAGTACAATACTGAATAATAGTGGTGATAATGGACATCCTTGATTTACTCCTGATCTTATTGGGAAGACTTCAAGTTTATCCTCATTACAGACAATGCTTGCTCTTGGTTTTAGGTAGATACTGCTTATTATTTTAAGAAAAGTTCCATTTACTCCTATGCTTTCTAGTGGTTTTAATAGGAATGGGTATTATATTTTGTCAAAGGCTTTTTCTGCATCTTTTGATGACTTTTATCATTTTTGTTATTGATATGGTCAGTTATGCTGATAGTTTTCCTGGGGTACCATATTTTTAAAAGGCAACAATTAACAATTATTAATAATAACAACAATAAATTAAACCCAATGGCCTATTCTTAATCCTCATTCTCCTTATCACTCTGCAACCTTTGACACTATTCATCATTCTCTCCTCTTTTATGATAATCTCTTCTCTTTATCTTTAGGTTTTGGGGATACCATTCTCCCTTGGTTCTCCTCCTACCTATCTGACTGTTCCTTCAAGGGCTTCTCTTCCAGATCATGCCCTCTAACTTGAGGTGTCTCTCAGGGTTCAGTCTGAGGCCTTGCTGTCTTCTCCCTCTATACTACTTCATTTGGTGATCTCGTCAGCCCCTGTATGGATTTCATTATCTCCTCTGTGCTGATGATTCTCAAATCTACCTCTACTGCCCCAGCCTCTCTGCTGACTTCCAGTTTCCCATCTAAAACTGCCTTTAAGACACCTTAAACTGGCTGTCCAGTAGACATTTCAAAGTCAGTATGTCCCAAACAGAGCTCAGTAGCTTTCCTCCAAAGCCCTTTTACCTTCTCTATTACTATAAAGGGTAACACCATCTTCCTAGTCTCTAGGGCTCACAACCTGGAAGTCATTCTGGATTCCCCACTATCTCTGACCATCTGTATCCAATCTGTTACCAAGTACTGTTGACTTCACCTTTGCAACAGCTCTCAAATATGCTCCTTTCTGTGCTGACACTGCCACCACCCTAGTGCCGGCTCTTAACACTTAACACCTGGGCTATTGCAATTGCCTGCTGGTGGGTCAGCCTGCCTCAAGTCTTGCCCTATTCCAGTCCATTCTTCATTTAGCCACCAGTCATGTCACCTCCCTACTCAGTAAACTCCAGTAGCTCCCTATTACCTCCAGGATCAAATAAAAAAAATGCTTTGTTTGGCATTCACAGCTCTTCACAACCTAGCCCTCTTTTATCCTTCTAGTCTTCTTAGGCCTTACTACCCTCCATGTACTCTTTGATCCAGTGACATTGGCCCCTGGCAGTTCCATGAACAAACCACTCCATCTCTTGGTTCATTTTTGAGACATTTTCTTCTGAAATGCTCTTCCTCCTCTGCTCTGCCTGCTGACTTCTCTGGCTTCCTTTCAGTACCAACTAAAGTCTTGTCTTTTATTTCAATCCCCTCTTTTTGAAGCAAACAGAGGGTAAGTGACTTCCCTAGGTTCACAAAGCTAGTAAGTGTCTAAGGCTAGTTTGAATTCAGGTTTTCTTGATTCCAGGCCCAGTATTCTATCCACTTTACCACTTTGGTGTCCCAAAAGGCATAACACAAGGTGGCATTCATGTAGAGGTCAGCTAATATGCTACAGGGACATACAAAGCTTGGTCGAAGAAACTAGGGATATTTACATTAGAGAATAGAAGACTTAGGAGAAGTAGATAGTTGTATTTGAAATCTTTAAAGGGCTGCCATGGGAAGGTGGGAACAGATTTGTTCCATTTGGCCCTAGAGGTGAGAATTAGCAGTAGGTGTAAGTAAGTTCCATATCCCAGTGAAAACACAGGTTTAGTCCCTATTCTTTTCCCCATGCTGCTGCTAGATCACCATATCACTAATATTAATACTGTAGGGTAGTATTTTATAATATGAAGTTAATTGCAAAAAACTTTAAGTGTTTAAATATAGAATATGAGAAGTCTAATCCTTTAATGGAGTGATGTAATAAAAAGTGTTCCCTCTAGAGCTATAAACTGCTCAACTATTTTACATGAACTATTTCTTCAAGAGCAGCCTGAAAAGGGTAATTTGGCCTAAGTACATGAGTATTATGCATCTAAGAAGCAGCATACTATATTTTATTTAGCTTATTTAACTATAGAATTGGTCCTATCTTGTGGATTATGAAAGGCAAGACTATGCTCTAAACAGACAGCATAGCCTAATCTAACTGACAGATAATCTCTAAGATCTCCTCCAGATATTAAAACAAAAAACACTGTGATCCATTGAGTTACATGAGGTTGAAATGATGTAGAAAACCAGCCATAGTTTTTCAGGGCTGCTTCTGATACAGTGTTTTCTATTTTTCTTAGTGTTCATCACCAGTGACTCAGTACTTTTCTGTCAACCTCATGTGAAGTAATTATTTTGATTTTACAGCATGAAGAAACAGACATATAAAGCAAAGTGACTTGCCTACGGTGATGAGCAGAGAAACAAGGACATGGCTAGCAGGAATCTTTGGTCCCTTTATCGTTTATATTTCTTTGACAGTGTCTGCATCAAGACAAAACCCCACCAAGAAACTTTTGAAGTCTTAAATGGTACTTGTAAAAAATATTCTAAAAATCTAGGTAGACTTTGGATTTGATTATATTGTAACTTCTCTAATTTATTTTAGTAAACAGTAAAAATAGATCCATTTCTACATGTCTAACAGTTCCTTTTTTAAAATGGTATTAACATGTTTCCTGAAAATAGAGATTTTTAGGTCCACACAATTTGCATTTTAACATCTTTTTTTTTTAATGTGCATATTTGTGAATGGGAAATTTGAAGAAAACAGTTCATATTTAAAAATTTTTAAACTAAGAGTTTTAGGTTATTGCAATGTCAGTGGGTGCCAACAGTGTGGGAAATCTGTCAACAAAACAAATGTAATCTTCGGTTAATGTCACCTAAGAAATAGCCAGAACAGTACAATTTGATACATATAGTTCCCCTATGGAATGTTGTACTCAGTACTGAGTTACGTTTTAGGAAGGACACTGGTAGACTGAAAGGAATCCAGATGAGAGAAACAAGGATGAAGGGCCTAGATCATGCCGTATGAGAAAGAATTATGGCTACATAGTCTTTCCAGAGGGGTCATTAAAGCTGCCTTCAAGTCTTTGAAGAATTCTCAGACAGAAGAGGGATTAGACTTGTTCTGACTGGGCTGAAAGGGCAAAACTAGGGACCATGGGGGAAAGTTGAAAAGTACATTTAGGCTTGATATGGGGTCATCTTTCCTTACAGTTTCAGCTATGCAAAAGTAAAATGGGTCATACTTTCAGATGATGTGATAATAAAGCAAAATCGGGTTGATTTTCTCTTGGGAATGTTATAGAGCGATTCTTATTCAGGAATGAATTTAGACTAGAGATAGATATTCTCTGAGGTTCCTTCCATCTCAGATTCTGATAATATGTCAATCAACAAGCATTTATTAAACAATTACTTTGCACCCAAAAAAACAGTCCCAAAGGTCACGTTTTAACAGTGGAGACAACTTACGTACATGTAAGATACGTACAATATAAATGGGAGGGAATCCAGAGGAAAGACACTAGCTAGCACTAGGGAGGGCAGGGGAAATGACCAAGAAAGGCTTCTTTCAGAGGTGGGTTTTGAGATGAATCTAAAAGAAAGCTAGGGAAATCAGAAGTGAAGGTGATGAAGAAAACCAGTGTAGGCCTGGGGGAAGACCAGTGAAAAGACAAAGAATCGGAAGATAAAGTGCTATGTTCAGGAATATGGAGGTCAGGGTTATTGGAGGTTGGTAGTATGTCTGGAGGGGAGTGAAGTATAAGAAAAGTCATGTACCGGAAAGGTAGGAAGGGGCAAGGTTATGAAGGACTTGAAAAGTCAAACAGAGCATTTTATAGGTGATCTCAGAGGTAATAGGGAATCACTGGAGTTTATCGAATAGAGAAGCAACATGGTCAAACCATCCCTTTAGGGAAATCACTTTGGCAGCTAAATGGAACATGAATTGAATTTGAGAAGAGACTAGGGGCAAGGAAACCAGCCAGAAAGTGACTGCAATAGTCAGGGCGTGAGGTGATAAGGGCCTGTACCACAATATGTGAATTGAGAAAAGGAGAAGTATACAAGAAATTTTGTGAAGGTAGAAGCCATAACGCTTGGCCACAGATCAGATAGCGGAATGAGTGTGAATGAGTTGAAGATTAACACCTATGTTGCATACCTAGGTGACTAGGAGATGGTAGTGTCCATTGCTAGGGAAGTTTGGAAGAGGGGAGCGTTTAAGGGGAAAGAGGAAGAATAGCTATATTAAGTTTGAGATGTTTTCAGGACATCAAATTTGAGATGTCCAAGAGGAAGTTAGTATAGCATATGCAAGTATTCCTATTTTACTCTAAGTTGGCAAAATGATATTTAAAATACTTTAAAAGACTTTGAGATACCAAAGCATATACAGAGAAAAGGCACCCAGAATAGAGAGGGCTTGAAAACTTATGTTATATGAAGAATACCTAAAGCAATTAGAGATCATTAATCTTGCATTTATCCAGCCCCTGTTATGTGCCAGGCACTATAGATAGAAATGTCAAAGAAACTAATTCCTGCTCTCAAATCTTAACATTCTACTGAAGAGATACATCATGTTCACAAACAAATTGAAAGTGGTATCTCAGAGGGAGGGAAGGAGAAGCCCCAACAACTGGGGAATCAAGAAAGACATACTAAAGGAGGTTACACTTGTAATGAACCTTGAAGGGAGCTAGGGATTCCCAATGGCAGAGGCAAAGAAGAAAAGCCTTCTAATGCGTGGGCAAAGGCACAGGAAGGAAATAGAATGAAATGCATGAGGAACAGAAAATAGGCCTGTTTGGTTGGACTGTGGGGTACATGATGGGGAGTAATGTGTAATTAACCCAGAAAAATGGGATAAAGCCAAATTGTGAAGGGTTTTAAATTCTCAACAGAGGAGTTTATATTTTATCCTAGAGGTAATAGGGAGCCTCTGACGTTTCTTGAGCAGAAATGTTTCATAGAACTGTGTTTTTGAAATACCGGTGTGGCAGGAGTATGGAGGTTTGAGAGAGCATAAAAACTGGTTTCAGAAAGACCAATTTGGAGGTTATGGCAATAACCCAGGTGAGAGTTGTTGAGGACTAAGTTAGTAGTGATATAAGTGGAGAGAAGAAGAATGCAAGAGATAATGAAGGAGATCGAATGAACAACTGATTGGATAGTGAGATGAGAATGAAACTTAAGGATGACACCTTGGTTAGGAACCTGAGGGATTAGAGAAATGGTGACGATTAGACTGGGCGAATTTGGAGGAGGCAAGAAGAGGTATACCATCTTCAATATATAAAAAGCTGTCATATGAAAGTATTAAGACATTTTGAATTGTACTAAAGGACTAACATAACGGAAGTTAAATCAAAAGGAGGCAGATTTTGGCTTAATTTACTAATTAGAGCTGCCTAAAATGGAATGGGCTGTTTAATGAGGGAAATCTCTGTTCCTGGAAGTTTTTAAGTACAGGTTGTCAGAGATTGAGGTTAAAGATTTCTGCATTCAGTTAGAATAAATGACCCCTAGAGGTCCCTTACGGAGAACTCTTAAGATTCTGTGATTCATTTTACCCTAGGTGTCCTACAATCTCTTATAAACTCCTATAGAATTTATCTGACCAATGGGTGAAAACTTAAGTTACTCATTACATCTTTATGTTCAAGTGAATCATTTTTGCTCTCTTTCTAAAACATAGACAATTGATATAACCATACCAAGGATTCTTGAAGATAGTTATTCTGATTGGTTTAAAAAAAAGTTGAAAGAACTACAATATGGCACAGTGGATGGAGTGCTAGAATTAGAGCCAGAAAGAAGTGGGTTCAAATCCTGCCTCGGATACTTAGTAGCTGTTTGACTCTGGGTCAAGTCAGTTAACCTCTCTAAGCCTTTGTTTCCTCATCTATGAAATATAGAGGGGTAGATTAGATTGTTTTTAAGATCCCTTCCAGCTCTAAATCTATCGTCCATGATGTAGTGAAAAACAAAAACTAATAGCTTTGCACCATGCTACTAAAGCATGGCCTGTTTCCCAAATCATTAACTCATTCTCTCAGGGAATCTTAACATCCTTAAATTGTGGACAAGGATATCAGAAAGTAAACTAGATTCTGATAGAAGAATATCAGAGAATACATGCATAGTAATTTGAACAAGTTCAAATAAGAGGTGAAAATGTTACTTATTTTAATCTGGTCCATCTTAGGACATGCCAGACATTGGAAATACTAAATGTTTCCAACCATATACAGTACTGGCAATTTCTACTTCCTGATCTATTTTTGAACTTCCCCCTTTGTATGATAGCTCATATTAATGTGCCTTAATATTCACATAAGAAATATAGACTAAACCAAATGAGTCAACTGTGTGCATACAAAAGGTTGAGTCATGTTTTATTTAGCTGTCCTCTGAAGGAAGTTCCACTGTGTGGAGTGTAAGCCTGAGCTTTTAAACAGTGTATGCTCAAATCAACACACATAAATAAGATAAACAGCCATGCTCCATTTATAGTTTACTGAAGAATCAAGTTCCAAAGAGAATTTTTGAATTGTAGTTATTTCTATTAAATCTTGATTTACAAGAATTGTGTGATTAACATTAGTGAGAGGAAATAAGTTAGATTGAGAGAAACAAGGGTACTATGTAATCGAAGAACCACACAGATTCTTCAGCTTAAAATATAGCATCCAAAGTATTCCACAGTAGTTGAATTTTAAGTAAAGACAGTTTGTTAGATTGGTAGACATTTTAATTTAACACACATTTGCTGAGCACCTGCTCAACAAAAAGGCCTAGACTAGGATAGACACTAAGGATGCATAGACTGAAATGAGGCATGCTAGACTTTAAGGAGCACACGATCTAAAGGCAGAAATAGGATGTGTAAACAAGTAACAGACATCTTTCCACTTAGCATAATTAGTTCTGAGAAAATATTAAGGGGGCAAAATTAGTTCCAAGGAACTATGTTTATACATGCATAGTAATAGGTATGGGAAGAATAAGCTAGTCAATTCAGGGGAATTACCATTGGGGCCCAAGAGTTATTTAGTTACCAGTTATCAGTCATTAATCTGTCTTGAGTGATGGTTTATAATGTAAAGTTGTCATAAGAGGATTTTGCATTATTATAACTAGAGTTTGGTTATAAACACTATTCATGACATCCATATGACTAATAGAAATTAAATTTGATAATTGTAGGAGGAAGAAGAAACCTAAGCATTTCCTGATTCCTTAAGTTGATTTGTACTTATCTTGTATTTAATGGGCATGTTGTATCCTGCCCAGTAAAATGTAAAGTCCTTGAGGCAGGGATTATTTCACTTTCATATCTGTATCTATTATAACATAGCACAGTACTTATTATGTATCAGGTGTTTGATAAATACTACTTGATTCATTGATTCACAACTTTAGGCACATAATCTTTGATTCTTCCCTTTTGTTCAGTAAGTCAAATACCATTTATTAAACACCTCCTGTGTGGCAGGCGCTGTGCTGTCCAATTACCAAGAGTCTTGCCAACTCCATCTCAGTCTCTTGTGATACAGTGGTGAGAATACTAGATTTGCAGGCAACAGACTTAGATTTGAAGTTACGTTTTTATTGTCTTCGGAAAGGTTACTTCTCTTGTCTAATTTTTAGTTTCCTCCCACGTGAAGTGAGAGGGTTGGATTAGATGAACTCTAAGCTCTGTTTCAAACTCATCCTTTCCCTCTATAGGCCACCATTCTAATGTTGTCCTTTCATTATCACTTGGTTGGACACAACACTGCTATACTCTCTGCCTACTTCAAACCTTCATCCTTCTTCATACTATTTCCAAAATGATATTTCTTACATTTTGTTAGGTTACTCCTATACTGAAAAAAATTTTCATGGCTACTGCCATTGAATAAAGTCCAAACTCCTTTAGCTGTTTTCAAGGTACTACCCTCCCTCTCCAACCTTATTTCATATTAACCCCTCCATAAACTCTTCCTGCCATTCAAAGTGAACTACTCCCTATACTCACTTCCCCTGCTCAGAAATACATAGACTTCTTTCCTGATTCTGGTCCTTCAGGCTCATGCAGTTAATTCCTATGCTTGGAAAGACCTCTTTTCTTCAACTTTACCTACCTATTTAACGTCTTAACCATTCTTTTAAAAACCAGACTCCAGTGCCGTCCCCTCTCTGGTCTTCTCAGCTGACTTCACATTAGTTTTTTGATAAATAACTCACCAATGTACTTATACAACATTTTCCATTCTTCTTCAGTCATTTTTCAGTTGTATCTGACTTTCTCTGACCCCATTTGAGGTTTTCTTGGCAAAGATACTGGGATAGTTTGTCATTTCCTTTTCCAGATCATTTTACAGATGAGTAAACTGAGGCAAACAGGGCAAAGTGATTTGCTCAGGGTCACACAGCTAGTAAGTGTCCTGAGGCCAAATTTGTACTCATGAAGATGAGTATTCCTGACTTCAGGCCTGGCACTCTATCCATGATGCCACCTAGCTGCCCAGTGTAGCATGATATTATAGTTATTTATATATGTATCATATCCCACTTTAAGCTCTAGGTGGGAGGGTCTTACCCAAACTTATATCTCCCCAAATGTCTCTAACAGTAGTCATTTATATTTTTTTTAATAAATAAATGAATGGGAGAGAAGAAGATAGTGGAGAAGCACAATAATTGACTTCAAATATTTGAAGGATTGTGATTTGGAAGAATAATATCCTCTGTAGGTAGCTCCAGAGAATAAAATCAGAACCAATAAATACAGATTATTTAGGGAGGCAGACTCTTTGTATGGTGCTCCTCACACTTCCCAGGCCTAGAGAAGTTGTGTGAGCAAAGGCAGGGCCACAAAGCACAGTAAGTCCCTTCCTTAAGGGTAGGAATTGGAATCTTCCCAAGCATCTAACACACTTTTCTCCACACACTGAGACACGTTTGTTTTGTTGTTTTTATTTGCTAAGTAATAGGAGTCACGGAAGGTTTCTGAGGAATGGAATGCTGTGAGCAGAGCTGTGCATTAGGAAGATTAATCTGGCAGCAGCATTTAGGATGAATTAGAAGGAGGATAAACTGGAAATGGAAAACCCTCATCTTCTATTGGGGGTTGGAGGCAGTGGTAGAGAGGGAAAAGAGGAGACAGATACTAGAGATACTATGGAGGCAAAATCAACTCAGGACTCTGAAATTAAATAGGGAACAGGTGATTGAAAATGACCAAAGGATGTGAGGTTTCAGACCTAGGTCACTAGAAAAATAATGGTCCTATTCATAGAAACAGGTAAGTCAGGAAGAATTGTTGTCAAGAAGAAGATAATAAGTTAAATTTTTGGAGAGTTAGAGTTTGGGATTGTAATAGGACTAAATTTACATCCAAGTTTCTAGAAATAGGAAAATAGCATGGCAAAAGACCATATCACACCCTAGGCCCTCATCTGGATACAGGTAAGTAGCACAGTAGATTGCATTAGTCAGTCAACCAGCCATCACATATTTATTAAGCAAGCATTCTAGCATGCAACAGGTATTATGATAAGCACTGGGGATACAACAGAAGGCAGAAACATACCCCGATTTCAAAGAACTCATAGTCTAATGGGATAGACAATATGCAGACAACTTTATACAAACAAGATATATCTGTGTGTGTGTGTGTGTGTGTGTGTGTGTGATAAATTGGAACTCATTTTTGGGGAGAGGCACTAGTATAAAGAGGGGCTTGGGAAAAGCTTATTACAGAAGATGGGATTTTAGCTTAGGCTTGAAGGAAACCAAGGAAGTGAGAAGGGGGATGATGAAATAAAAAGAGAATTGCAGGCATCTGTGACAACCAGTGACAATACTCTTATGAAATGAACAGCAAGGAGGACAGTATCACTGGATCCTAAAGTAGGTGGAGGGAATTAATATAGAAAGCTGTTGGGGGCTGAGTTACGAAGGACTCTAAAAATCAAACCCGAGGATTTTATATTTGATGCTAGAAGTAACCATAGGAAGCCACTGTAATTTATTGAATAGGAAGGTGACATAGACCTTTTAGGAAGAGGAATTTGATTGCTGCGTGGAGGATTGATTAGAGTGGAGAGATCAGGCAGAGAGACCAGCCAGAAAGTTGTTGCCTTCAGTTTGAGGTGATAAGTGTCTGGTAGCAATATTAGAGGAGAGAGGGAGGCGTAAGAAAAAATAAAATCAACAGGCATTGTCAACTGATTGAATTCTGGGGGTGAGAATGAGGAAACAAGGGTGTATACTTCAGTTGCTAGCCAGAGTGAAAGGCAAGATGGTATTGTTCTTGACAGTAATAGTCATACAGTAATAGGGAAATTACAAAGAGGGGAGAGTTCAGGGGAAAAGATAATGAGTTCTTTAACATTAGAGTTAAGTCAGAAAGGCCTAGGTTTGCATCCTGCCTTAGATGCACTCTAAGCCTTTGATTACTCTTCTATAAGATTGCAATAATCAACAGGACCTAACTCATAAGGTTTTTATAAAAATAAGAGGAAGTGTATAAAGTGCTTAGTTCACATTTGTTCATTTAAAATATGGGGATGGAACTAAAGACAAGCATAAAGCTGGAATTACAAGTCAATAAGGGTGATAACTTAGAGACATTGAAGAGAGTGATACCAACTAATGCATATACAGAGAGGAGAGAGTTGCTCACAAGACCTCAGAATCAAATCTATATTTAAGGAACAAAAGGAGAAACAGAATTTGAATCCAAGAAACTGGATTATAAGGGGTTGAAGAGTAATTAAATGATGAAGAATGGTAGGCAATGAATATAATCTTGCTTTCTAGAAGTTCAACAGCAAAAGAAAAGAGATGTAATTTATAGTTCAGAAGATCGATGTTTGTTCTCACAAGGGAAGACCTGAGCATGTTTTTCAGTAGAGACCAAGTAGAAAAGGAGAGACTGAAGATGCAGTGTCTTTTTAAGAGTAGCATGGAAGACCTCAGTTTTGTAGAGTTTTGCCCTGGAATAAACATTGTCCAGGGAAGTTAAGGAAGGGATAAGAAGATCTAGGATTCCTGATAACCCACATCTTTGGTGGTCCAAGGTACGAAACGAGAGGGAGAAATTTAATATTGAGGGCTCCTATTAGCTATTTAAGAATAGCCTAAAAATCAGATAAACAAGGCTGTTTTAAAACGTATTAAATCTAGTGCATTGTGAAAAAAATTGCCATATTTACAGTCTTGAACAGTATTCTGTTTGGATATGTTTCCACTAGCAGCTTGTGTGTATACCATGTCAAACTGAACAGTTGTTGAATAAGTATTGAAAAAAATATATTTTTAACTTCACAGTTAAATTAAGCATTTGCAACAATACTTAGGTAGCATATCTTAGGTACTTAGGTAGAATGAGGAGCAGCTTCATCATGGAATATTTTTTTTTTTGAGTTAGAAGAAGGGAAATAACATTTATGGAAGTTTCTGCTATGTGCAAGGCACTGTACTATACTAAGTGCTTTTTAGACCTATTTTCCCATTTGGTCCTCACAACTCTTCAAGGTAGATGCTGTTATTGTCCCCATTTTACAATTGAGGAAACTGAGGTAAACAAGTTAAGCAACTTGCCCAGGGTCACACAGTTAGTAAGTGTCTGAGGCCATATTCTGTACAATAAAGACCAAAATGTTAGAAAAATCCCGGGAAAAGGATGTAGCTAAGGATCTGTAACAGTTAATTTAGTTATTTGAAAATACAGCCAGACGTTATCATAGTCCTTCTGCTTTACTACTTACAATAGTCATCAAAAAAGAATAGTTTAGAACTCAATTATTGTACGATATAGGCCAGCAATGGGCTAAAAGACCAGAGTAAATAAGTGTAGAAATTCCATATTAAGCAGCACCTATTTAGGTGTCTTAAACATAGCAGATTATCAATATTTGTTAATGGGGTTTAAACCAATGTTAGGCATTAGAACATTTGTATAGTGCTTGCTACAGGGAAGGGGAGACTGGTGGATCTCAGGGGTTATAAGCTGCAGTAGAAATAAAGTTCTGTCTAAATCTAGCACCAATATGATGAGCCCCTAAAAGGGGCTCACCAGGCTGCCTAAGGAGGGATAAGCTGGCCCACGTTAGAAATGGAGCAGATCAAAGCTTTGTGCCAATCTGCACTGAGGTCAAGCCTGTGAATGGCTCCTGTACTTCTAGCCTGGGTGACATAGGGAGACCCAGTTTACACACACACACACACATACACGTGAAAAAAAATTGATTTAAACCAGCAAAATATTGTTTCTTTTAACATATACTATAAAATAAGGGTAGTGGATTCTGTAATCTTCAAGTTTCCTTCTGGCTTTAACAAAAGCAAGAGTATTTAGGAAAATGTTAGACACTAGGCAAATTTTTCAGACTCACATGTAGTCTCTGTAAATATCAGGTCATGAGGCCAGGTTTAGATACCTCTAAGTGAATTAATAGTCCCCCCAACCTTGGCATTTAGTTACTTATTCACAAAATTTGGCCCATTCCTTCCTCTTGGTACCTTGGTAGCAGGGAGTTTTAAAAATGCTTTCCATTAAGCAGAGAGCACATCTTTTTGAAAGTACATTAACAAAATGGAGTGCATCTGAGAGAGGTAAAATTGTGTGATGGGTTAGAAGAATTGTGGATGTTTAACTTTGAGAACACTAGACTTAGGGATAGACGTGATAGCTTTCTTGAACTGTCTTAAAGTCTCTCATCTGGAAAAGGGATTAGACTTGTTCTTCTGCAGTGGGTGGCAGTTTTAGGCTAGATATAAGGGAATACTTCCTAATAATTAGGGCTATCCAGTGATGAAATGAGCTCCTTCAGGTAATGAGTATCCTCTAACTGAAGAGTCTTCAAGCAGATGCTAGGTGACCTCTTCTTAGTACTGTCATAAATGGAATCCAGGCTTCAGGTCGTTGACCTCTGAGGTGTCTCAGGACTTGGACATCATGTAATTGTAATTCCAAAAGGCAGTGGAGGAGGGAGCAGAACTGGTTTTTTACTCAACCAGTGAAATAATCAGGTTATCGAATCATGACCCAGTTATCTACACCTAAGCAAAATGAAAAATGGCTATTCAGAGAAATGGGAATTAAAAACCAGAAGCAGTATGACCACTAACCTGCTTAAATTACAGTTTTCAGAAAATACTTGCTTCTGTTACATTACCAAAATTTCCTCTAATTCTTGCTACATTTTCAGCAATTACTTTAACTGCCTGAAACCAGGGAATTTTTTGAAGTGCTCCTGACTCAGTAATCTCCACCCACATCCCCACCCCATCCCCAATGGCCAGATTTTTAGATTCTTAGCTTTCAAGATGCCATCTTTTTAAATTTTATCTTTTGCCAGTAGAGGAGCCATGCTATTAGCTTTTTTAAAAAATTTCCCCTTTTTTTCTTCCCTAGTTGACAGCATCAATTAATTTTAGCCATGAACAGCAGTCTAGGAAATAAAATGAACTCAAGGTATTGATCCTAATTAAACTTATGAAAAAAAATCCAACACATTTTTTCACTTCTGCACTTTTTATGCTGTACACACCTTCAGATAAATTGAGTCAGCCAACACTCAAACTGTATTACAGAACAGATCTGAAAGGCACCAAGTCAAAGGTTCTTCACTAAGACTGTTAAGAGCATGAAATTCACTAATTGAGTAAGCCCTAGTCCTACAAATAAGTACCAAAAGCATATTACTCTTCTTAGGATTTTTATCACTTCATAAAGTATAAACAATATGCTCTACTCTGATATGTTGTTGTTTCTGACTCTTTGTGATCCCATCTGGGATTTTCTTGGCAAAGATACTGTGATATAGGTAGTAAAATAAAACCTACCTTTGGCAAACAATTTTAAAGATTGATCTCTTTTTAAATAAGCCTATTGACCTAAGCATCCGCCTTATAAGTTGCAATACTAATAACTTGCTGGTAATGAATTTATCAGTTTTCAGAACATCCTGGTATCACTATGAAAGATATTTCAGTATTCCAAAGGATCCAGAATTTCTTTTTTTGTGGGGGTACACACTCTACTATAGGGATTCCTAAGTTGGGATCCACAGGCCCCCTAAGTTGATGGATAGATTTCATCAGGTCCATGAACTTGGAAAGAAAAAAAAGTTACATCTTTATTTTCACTAACCTCTAACTGAAATTTGGCATTTCCTTCAATTAACTTAAAATATTCTAAGAAGGGTTCTACAGGCTTCATCAGATTATGAACAGTATCCATGACACAGAAAAGATTAAGAACCTCTACTCTATTAGGAGTTATTGTGACCAAAGAATTCATCATCTTTATGACTCCACAAACTCAGTTATGCTAGTCTTTGAACAGGCGCAATGTCTCCATCACAGAGCCAGGACCAGAGCTTTTCCCAGCTTGATAGGACCTTCCCCAGAGTGTGTTCCGTTAGATAGTCTTCAAGAACTCAGCACAGGAAGAGGTGGTAATTTAATGGAAGCTGGTGGATAAAATTAAAATTCAGTTCAGTAAATATTTAAATGCTTTCTATTTGAAGGGCACTCTCTAAAAGACAGTTGCTACCCTCAAAAAACTTCATATCCTACCCGAGTCTGTAACTACACAGCTAAATAAATACAAAACCCACTAGATTGTTCAGTCTTTGAAGGCTATGACTTTATTTCTTTTTTTGTTTTTTGTATCCTCAGTTCCTAGTACAGTGCCTAGTGCATAGCAGGCACTTAATAAATGTGTACTGGCTGTTGACAAAGTAGTTTCAGGAAGAAGCCTGTACTAACAACCGGTGAGAATGAGGAAAGGCTTCTTGTTAATAAAGCTGGGGATTGTAAGAGACCAAGGTGAGGAAGAAATGCATGCAAGCCTGGAGGACAGTTATGCAAAGACAAGTTGGTAGAAGATAGCGTGTAAGTTCTGGAAACAGCTGGTAAGGCAGCTAGCCAACATGTGGAGCTTGTAAAGGGGAATAATGTGAAATTAGTCCAGAAAGATGAGAGCCAGCCAATTGTGGGAGGTTTTAATACAAAGTTGAGAAATGGGTATATCCTTGAAGAAATAAGGAGCCATTCAAGATTTTTGAACAGGGGGATGAGTTCAAACCTCTCAAGAAGACAAATTTGACTGTTTTGTGAAGCATAGATTTGGAAAGAGGATAGATTGGAAACAGAACTAGAGAGGATTAGAACAGAGAATTAGAAGGACATGGCAATGATGTATGGAAAGATGAGAGCCTGAAGTGGGGTAGAGACTGAACTAGAGAGAAGGGGATGCCTATGAGAGGTAGAGACAAAATCAAGACTCAAAACTAACTGAACAGAGGGGGAGAGGGAAAGCGAAGAGTTGAGGATGTGACTGACCTTACAGAACAGAGTAACAAAGAAGATGATGGAACACCCTTATCAGAAACAGGATAGTGTGGAAAGAAATGTGTAACATTAAGCTAAGAAAAAATCAGGTAAAAAATCAGAGGTCAGAAGCAACCTTAAAATCTCAGGAAGGAGCCAGCCACAGCAAAGATAACCAAACGAAATGCGAGGAAGTTGAACCAGGTGGCCTCTGACATGCCTCCCAGTGCCAAATCTACGATTTAGCAAAGGAGAATGGGCGAATGGAAGGGATCACTTGACTTGGCAAATAACTAGGCAGAGAGACCTGAGGACGTTCTTAAAAAGTTGGATGACCAAATCACAGGATCACTGATACAGAGCAGGAAGGGCTCTCAGGAGCCAAACTCTCTCATTTACAGATTGTGGAAACTGAAGCTTAGGGAGGTTAAGCAACGACGTACCCACGAGTAACGTGTTGGAGCCATCCTTGTCCTCTGACCCAGACCCAGAGAGGCTTCCGCAGCAACATAACTTAAAGGAACAAACAGAACCTTTTTATTCCTAGTGCATATCCCACGGTAGGCCTGAAACTCAGCTCTGTTCTGAGCGCCGATAGCCGGGCTTTACCAAGGGCTGCTCCCTTAGACTTTTATTAGTGTAGTCAATAGTAATAATTGCATTAACGAGCAAGGGATTTGTAAATCCAAGCAAAGTCTCTCGTGAACAGCGCGTCGTACACACGGGCAGCCTGGAGGAGGGAAGGAGTCACTCGATCCTCCAAAACCATTCCTTCCGAACCCCCTAAATCCTATCTAGAGATGCCACGAGCACCCGCTCGGACTGTGGCTTCGGGCAGCACGCGTCGGAGCCGGCTGCAGCGCACACTGACGGGTGTGCTTAGACACAAACACACTCATCGCATCGTAAATACACAGCCTTAAAAGCATTCTCCCGTTCGGAGCGTCTCTAAAGGGTCAGTTGCCCGCAGTTTTCTTTTACCTTTATCCTAAACCACACTTGTTTACTCCGATCAGTTCATTAAACGGCAAAGTACCGACAGACCGTTGCTGCGTTGCTGCAGCAGTTGGCTAGATCTCTGCGGTTGAGAGGCGTGACAGAGGACGCATGCGCCGTCACAGCAACTAAGGGATGTTCAAGGGGGGCGCGAAGAGTTTGACGCGCATGTGTAAGAGGCTCGAGGGAGGGGGTGGACATTTGGGTGGGGTTTTGCGCATGTGCAAAAGTTGTTGGGAGGGGGTAGGGTTGAGGGGAGAGGTATTGACAGTAGTAGCTGCCCGCGTTCCCGGCATGCCCCGGGGCGGCGGGGTTGGCTCTAACGAATTTGAATGAGGAGCCCCTGCGCTTTCGGCGCCATTTTCGAGTGATGCCTGATCGCATCAATTCAGCGGGAGAGACTGGTCACTCTGGTCCGGGTGGAGAACCACATGGAGAACCCGCCGAAAAATCACCAAAAAATCCAAAAAATTTTTCTGCGGATGGAGGTGATTCAGGGAGCTTCTCTGGGGCCAGCGCCATCGGTAAGGAAGCTGAGGAGACGGTGGAACGCCACTAGGGAGGCGGCAGCGGCGGCAGAGGGGGAGGGGGCTCTGGGGAAAGGGCGCAGAATCCGCCCTCACCCAGGACGGGAAAATTCCCCCAGCCCGGGAACCGGGGCTAACCTGGGCGGGAGAGATTGGGCGGCGGCCGGCGAGATGTGGCGCGAGAGGGAGAAGTGGAGGTGGGGGAGGGGAGCTTAGTTTGAGCGGGACCCGGCTCAGCCGCGGCCGTCGCGCCGAGGCCGCCGTGGGATCTGTCATCCCTGCTCCTCCGCGAGAGCCTAGGGGAGGGGGAGTCGGGGCGGGGGCGGCGGGTCCGGGTGGCCGCGCTTCTTGACAGCGGCCCGCGGGGTGTGCCCTTACGCTTCTGCCGCCGCGCGCTCGCCTGGACTCCGCATTCCGGAGTTCCCAGGAGCTGGGAGCCTCGCGCCCTTGTCTTGGTCCTCTGACCCACTCCTCCTCGAGACGGGAAACTTGGCGGGCGGGGGGTGGGGGGGATTCAAAAGCCTGAGCGACCGCTGTCCGGAGGCTCGGCAGTGGGCATAGCTGACTGCCCGCTGCCCAGGTGGACGCTCGGTCCTCCTCGCGAGCCCGGCCCCGGACGTCCCGAAGGGAGGGCTGGACGCCCTGCAGCCGCTGCCCCCGGCCCAGTTCGGGGAGCTGGCAGAGAGGGGACTCGTAACGGCCCCTAATTTCCCCTGTGGTAGGGGGGCGGGGGTTCGGAGGTGGCACCCCTGCTCCGGCCTCTTGTTCCCTCCTGCGATTTGTGGGCTTTGGTTTTGTTATCACGGTAGGGGTGAGGTTCGGGGGTGCAGCTCCCTCCTTTCTCTTCGGACCTAGTTTACTTCTGTTCCTAAACACGTCGCAGTCAGAAAAAAAGGCGATTTGCCAAGCGTTTGTTTCCCCCGAAAAGTCTTCCCTCGGACAGTGGGATGCTCTGGTGGAGGACGAGCGCGCGTGTCTCCGTGGGGTGAGGAAGTGTTACTTGTCCCGGCTTGGTGTTTGGAGGTGGCTCTCCGCTGGTTTTCAGGACCTTTCTGCTCAACAGCTCATGAGTGGCCGTGGTGATTGCTTTAAACTCATTTATGTAATGCTTTATTCCTAATGGACCTTGTGAAATTCTTTGAGTAAGGATACGTGTTCAAGATCTTGCACCCCTTTTCCTCTAGATCGCGCGATTAACCCCTCTCTGGCGGCGAGTCCTTGGCGTGTGGGGCGCTCGCCCAGGGGAACAGGGCTTTTGCTTCAGTTATTGGGTTGTTCACGAGGGGAATAACGATGCACTGCAAACACAATTCACGCGCTGTTAGCTGGGGATCGGGTGGAAGATGGGGTTTATTCCGGAATTACTATGTGGATTAAGTTCCGCGGGGGGGGGGGGTTGGCTTTGGTAACTGGCCTTTTCCAAAAAAAGAAACGTAGGGAGAAATTAGTCTGGTGATTTTCAAATTTTGTGTGGTACTGGACCCAAAAAAACACGGGACTGGAGGGTATATCTGTCTCTTGCCCCCCGATTGGCTGGCAAGAAGCGGTTCGGGAGTTTGAAGGTTGAACTGGATGGTGGTATTTTCGATTTCCCCTGTCCCTGGGCCAACCTGTAAATTTTACTTAGGATTCCTGTAACTTGGAAATAACTAATTAAGAGAAGGCGACCAGCGAAAAATGATATGAAAGTTTAAAATCGTTTTTAAAAGGATTTTCCAGCTATCTAAAGTTTGTGATTTTAAAGTAAAACAGTAGAGACGATGATTTTACAAAATTAGTAATCTAATGCAACACGTTTAGAACTTTATTTTGAAACCTTAGTTTTCATTGGTTAATGAAGCAAATAAGCACTCTTTTTAAAAATTACGTATGTTTGAAGTTAAACTTTATTTTATTATTTACTTTTTTATTTAGATCTTTTTTTCTTTGGGAGAAAAGCATCCTGTTTGTGTGTGATTGAATACACAAATTTTTATTTTTATATATATAATCACACACATACATATATGTACACATGTATTTTAGCCAAATTTTAAACTGAAAAGCTTTTCTTAGAGGTTTTCATGGGTGGTAAACAAAACTTTTACAAAGATATTTTGTCAAAAATATCAGTAAATACACGGTTTGGTCAGTCCACCATTAATTTTCAATAAATTTATGCTGCTTCATAATTTATATCACATAATAGATAAACATTATATATGTGTATACATCTTATTTCATTCTTTTGGTGAATTCACTACCTAGAAATGTCCTTTTCCCTTTTGTAACTTTATTTTTTAGTAATTTGTGCTTGTTTAAATACTATTACAAGTATATTATTTTCCAATTTGTTTCTGAAACTTGTCATTCTCATTTCAGTTGGGTATGATAAAAGAAAGGTGGGTGTGGTTTTCAAAGAAAAGTAGTAAGTACTGATAAACCAGGTGGCTGTAGATGCTGTGCAGATTTTTTTTTTTATTTCCTCGGTAGATTTTCTTCATATTTTGACTCATATGGTGGAACATTTTCGTTTTGTTATTAAATTCTCACATTAGGTAAAGGATATATTCTTAGAAAACGTGCAAGTAATTTTTAAATAAAATATTTTAAGTGAAATACTTTTTTATGACATCCATATTGATAAATTGAAACAACTTTGTGATCAGACTAATAGCTTTGTTTATAAATAGTCTTGTATATTTTTCATTTCTAAGTTAGTTTAAAGAATATCTCACTGAAGGAGGGATTACCTTCAAAATAAAATTTTAGAGAATGAAAATGTTAAGTGATCACTTACTAGAATTGGATGTGGGTCATAAATTCGTTTTTTTTTAACTTTTCATTTTCTTTAAAGCTGTAATGAGAGTTTTAGAGGAAAGGAAATGTTGGATTTAATAACATTGGTCAAATTTAACCATAAAGTGTCTTTATTTTAAATTTATTTAAATTTATTTAGTGTTTAGAAAATCACATGAAAAAGGTAATAACTTCATGAATTCCAAATGCACCAAATCCATCGTTTTTAACTCAATATATAAATGGGTGTTAATTGATAATAATAATAAAAATAACTAAATTTTAATGACTCCTTTATTGTGATTTCTAGCTAACAGTGAAACTTGACTCAATTTTTGTGAGAAGCAGACTTGTATTCCAACAGGTGTAAATTAAGTGTCTACTTAATACACCTTTATTTCTATATGGAATAGTGTTTTATTTATTAGTATACATGAACATAGAGTACTCTGCCAATAATCGTGGTTATTATATTGTGATAATAGAGTGATTTTACTTTTTATTTAATGTTCTGTTTACTTGTAGTGGGAGTAAATTATTAGGGTGCTTAGTATCTTGTAGGTTGCCAGAATATATAACTTTATAATTATTAAAATATTTTTATTTATAAAAGTATTTTTAGTTTCTTAACCATTCAGTCAAGCAACAAGCATTGATTAAGTGCCTACTATTTGCCAGATACTGTGCTAATCAGTGGGCATGCAAAGAAAGCACACACACACACACACACACCCCCAACCCAAATGTTATGCAAGATCAAAAAAAAATTATTTTTTCTTTGGAAAAAATGTAATTCTTTCCTTTTGCTACGATATTAACATTTTATGTATATAGACTTGTATTGCATTGCATATTTTTCTAGTCACCTTAATAAATGATTTTTTAATAATCAATACTACAGCCTATGGCAAAACCAAAAACACTTTGTTTTTCAAATTTTTTCCTTTTGCTATATTTTTAACTGCTTCCATTTAGGGTGTTATGAATCCTTTTGTTTGGAGTTTTCTTTTGTAGTGACTTCGGTCATAGTAAAATGTAACCTACAGAAAGAAATTTTTGTAGAATAATTATAAGGAAAGAAGAATGTACTAAAAGATCTAGTGTAAACTTACTTTATTTTTGCATTCGATGGTTTATAGCAAATTCAAAATAGCCAATTTCCAGGGGTTTTTTTACATTTTAATTTAAATCATGTTCTTCAGAACATGAATTTACAAAATTTTGTCACTATTTGTCGAACTGTTTTAGTTTGTTACTTGAAATTGGCCCTTGTGTCAAGACTTCTGTCTTTGTTTAATGGAGCTTAAATCCACACATGTATTGATTTGTTTAACCCTTTCTAGAAAGAACAATATGACTTTGTCTGAGTTTACTGAAACAAGTAGATAACCATGTCTTATTAGAGATTTAATGGAAATGTAGTTTTTAGAAGCAATTATGTTATAGATTTTTATCTCATTTCTTCAATAGGTCCTCCCCTGATATTCCTCCCCTATCCCCAATCTTTAGGACCAAAAGAGTTCCAAAGCAAAACTACACTTTTATTCAGGTATTGGAATTTTGAATTTTCAAGCAATGTTTCTATTTAATTTTAGTTTAAGTCTGTTTACAATTAGTTCTTATTTTGGAGAAGTAACACATTAATGTTAGGTTTATAAGTATTAATAATTTGCGTTGTGTTCGTGCACATTCACATTTCAATCTGATTTATTGTATTTATCTCTGAGGTTTTTTTTCATCACCATGTTTCCTAATAATGAGGGAAATAGATATGGCCATCATTAAATTGCTTTAATATCTAAAATAAGATCAACCTTTTGAAAGACAAATCACAGATATTTGAATTTGCAGGGTGCAAATATGTCTAGTGAAAAAGTTTGGGACTCTATTATAGAATTTTTAATAAAGCTTCAGGATATTTCATATACTAAGAAACAAGCAGAGAAAATATTTATTTGTGCTGTCACAAAGAAAGTTGCTCGAAATTTTAATCTTCCCCCATTACTGCTGCATTTGTTCAGAAGCAAATCCCAAAATATCACCTAGAAATACTCTTCCCAATAGAAATAAAAGTTAAACGGAAAACTTTATACTTGTAGTTTATGGAAGTGTTTTCTTAACAATGAGAAGTTATTTAAGAGTGTTTTCTTAACAAAATAATGTATGATTTCCTAACAGAATGTGGAATTGCACAACATTCTTGTACGACACTTGAAATTTGATTCCCTATGTTTTAGAATTCCTTCTCCACCTTTTCTCCTTTCTATACATATGACATTAATATTTGGTTTATAATGTGCTTAATCTTCTACTTTCATTACCCTAGTCAAAATAATATTGTCTCATTTAACAATCTAACATTTTTTTCTTGGATTATTCTGCTTTAAAAATAGCATCCCTTATATAATTTTAAACTCACTTAAGTGTATTGAGGTGTGTGTGTGTGTGTATATGTATGTGTATATATACACATACACACACATATATATGGATAACAGGTAGATTCAAATAATTTAGTGGATCTTTGGAGGATTTCCATGTTGAAGGAATATTTTGGATTATCTTTTGGACAAATATTGCATTTGAAGGAAGGTTTTAAAAATCTTGAGAAATAAAGATGATTTTTCTTAAGTGAAAATAGAAAACTTCAAGTACTAAAGTTCACTTTAATTAGTTAACTAATATTTGCCATCATTCTTTGATAATATAAAAATAGCATTTAAAATCTGTTGTCATTGGGACATCAGAAAGCTAAATAATAAATGTTAAATGGGAGATGTACATTTGGTCACATCATTCTTAGCATGAGACATACCAAAATGATCTGTTTCTTGCTTGTAAATAAGAGTATCTTTTTTTGTATAAGTTTTGATTGAATGGACTCATACTATGGCCCTACAATTATGTTTCCTGTTTTCTAAACTTTATTTCAAAATTGGATTTTAAGGACTGTTATAGAAGACTATATAGTAAATGCTAGTTTGGATAACATTAGTTTATATTCGTATCATTATTTAAAAGTTTGATAATTTCGGGATAAAGTTGATTAAACAATTTGTCCCAAATACACCACCATCCTTTTAGCAATTTAAGGGGTGGTGTATTTTAGGAAGAGCTGTTTAGCCACTCTAAAATTATCAGACTTTTTTTTAAATGTGTAAACTAACATTTTCAAGAGTAACACATCTTGGGAAGTAATTGCAATTATCCAAATTCACAACCCAGTTGGAGTTGTGGAAGTGCCCTATTCAGCGATACAATAGTTAGATTCCTCCTATTTCTTCCCACCCTTCCTACTTTCTGAAATGAATGTTGTAGAAAGAAATGAAAGCAGAAACATGTATCTGATTTGAAGAGACTTCTGATGATAAAAGAGCATATCACAGGTGTTTCTAATCAGCTAGTCTTTAAAAAGAGCGATATTTTCACATTAGGACTTCCCCTGAACATAAGCAAGGTGAGGGTCATTTTGATGACCTTACATCTATGTTTAAGGATCAACTACAGAACTGTGGGTGTCGGAAATCTGTTGAGTGTCTTCGAACTATAATACATGACATTTTTATTGCAGGTTCTGACCTTTCTATAGAGGAGAACTGTTGCTGGAGAACAACTTAACTTCTGTGATTGAAAACCCCTATATTCTATGTGAAAAGAGATTGGACATTAAGGTAGATTAATGAATTTATTACTTCTGTTGTTTATTATTTAAAAACTCAAAATTTTATGTTTGGCTTTGTGTATATGATTACACTGTTGATCTAGTTTAGGATTTTAGTTAAAGTTAAGCAGACTAACTTTTCCTTGGGAAGAAAATTTTAAATCAGACTCTCCATTAAAAGATTCTCTGAGGAGCCAACTTGTGTGTTAAAAAAAACCTGACATTTATAAGCAGTTTTTTGGAATTAAAAGAAATTGACCACAAAGTGATTCTCTTATGGATAGTTTCTCCAACTGAAATTTTAATGGGGGTGAGAAGGGAGAAGTATGCATGATTAAAGTGGTTTTTTGTTTGTTTGTTTGGATTTATTCTATTGTAAATAAGTTCTGTTGTGGTTTACAACAGATTTTTGTTGAAAGGAATTAATATTTGGGTAGTTTTGAGAGGTGGGTTCTAGATAGCCTACAAAATTAACTTTCAAGAAACACTCATTGATAGAATTAACAGAATAATGTTTTTCAAAAAGTAGATAGGAAATTAATATTGTATCCTGATTTAGACAAGAATGCTAGTTTGGTTGAAACTGAAAACTTCACTTTCGTTTAAGCAATAATAGTTTTACATGGAGCAAAATGTTTTAAGTTGCTAAAATCACAAATTGTTAACAAATGCTAATTTTATGTGCTAAATCTTGAATAGCATGCCTTTAATTTTGTGGGAAATGATTTAATAACCAACTGTTAAATAACAGTTTTTATTTTTCTGGAATCTTTTCCTTTTGGTCTGGGACATTTGGAAATTTAAGCTAATGACAAGGGTTTTCAAAATAGGAACTTTTAGTCTCTTAATTTTAATACACTAAACAATACCGTTAAAATAATATGAAAAGTAGTAACATTTTCAAATAATGTCATAGATTTTAATATTCCTTACCAGAATGTTCTTGATAGCTTATTTTGCATGAAATCCCCAAACTAGATTTTTATAAATGGTGTAATTTGAATTTTCAGATAACTGAAATATAACTTGTTCTAACAAAATTTATTGTTTGGTCATTTTTAAACAGTATGAAAAATATAAGTTTGATTTTTTAGTGTTCATGAAGTTTTTTGTGTTTTGTTCACTGTTGAGCGTTATTTCTTCCAATATATTATTCTCCTAAATTCAGGAAAAGCAATCTTTTAACATTTGGTGTAAATGAAATCAGTATAAACATAATATAAAGGTACTTCTATGAATAAATCGTAGTGGTTTTTTACTTAAACTTGTAGTAAACACATGGACTATACAAATTGTGTGACTATTAAAATCAAGTTTTGTCTTTGATTAGAGGACAGTTGGGATAACGATGAGTAATTTTTTCTTTCTCCTCCCCTCCCCCTATACAATTATAAAAACATAATTAAGGATTAGCATCCCATGCTTAGATTTTTTTCCATTTACTAGAAATGTACAAGTATAACTTGCTGATTTTTACTTATTTTCCCAAATGATAACCTTAAGTCAGATAAATATTGTCTCTTATCAGAATAACATCTAAAAGAAAGGGGAAATTTTATATTATCATCTAAATATTTAGAATCAACCAGATTTAATACATCATTTTTAAATTCAAAATTTTTAGAACCTTTGAGCTGTAACAATTAGAGGAAATGGACATTTTTGACCAATGTTTGCAAATAAATAAGTTGTGTACATTGCTGTTTTAATGATTATATGTTCTTCAAAGGCTACTTCATAGAATTGCCTTTCCAGACTTAAACCACTGATGCACACACATTTCAAAAACTTAAGTTTAGTTGTTTACCTAGATCTTTAAAAACTGTATAGGTGTATTTGCTTTTTCTTTTCTCTTTTTAGTTGTGGGCAATTTTGCCTGACTGAAAAACTTAAATTCAATAAATAATGCCTCTTATTTAGGAGATTAAAGGCCATTAGAAGGGTATATCTGGTTATAATATACTTCTTTTAAAAGAGGTGAGGGTTCTATAAAATTGTGATTGCTTTAGTTTAGAAATTGCTTGGCAAGCAATTTAAGCTTCTTTATTTAGCTAACAATTTGTCAATGGTTTTGGTGGAATTTTTATTTTCATGCTAATACCTCGTCATTAATTTTTTTCATCATTTATATTTCATATGTTTTCAGAATTCTCAACATATACATGCTTTTTCAGAGAAAATCGTAACTGGTTGCAAAGTGCAGTTATCTGGTCAAAATGCTTGCATTTTATTAGAATTTTTATAATTTTCAGAATTATTACTTTTCCTGAGCATTTCAGTAACAAACTAGAAGTACCAATAAATCATTTGATGAATAATACTATGTATGTAGTATATTAGCAGAGTTACTTTAATTTTAAATAGTTTCATCTATTGTAAAACTTAAAAATGTTAACTAATTTTTCCCCCCGGGGAGCTCTTAGTGGCAAATTCATTGTTATATTTAAGCATTTAGCTTCATGTTTTTATTTTTATCTCAATGCCAAACATTTTTAAATTCTATTTATAGTATGTATTTTTTTAAAGGAAAAAATATCTAACAATTTAACACCTGAAGTATTATTAAGTGATACTTTGGGTAAATTTTGTTTTTGTTTTTTAGAAAAGATTGATGTAAAATAAACTGGAAATATTTAGATGCTTATAAGGTAATATTTCTTACACAAGGCTATTCCTAGCTAAAATGTTTACTGCTCTTATATTTTATTCATGTGTACATTACTGGGAGTTGGTTTTGCTTTTTTTGTGACTAGATCATCGTTTGGAGAAGAAACAGCATGTTTCATAATGTGGTTGCTGAAACATCTGATTAATCTACTAGTTAAAGTTTGGGTAATCCATTAGTGTTTTGAAACATGTTTTTAGAAATTTTTAAAAATCGTACTTAGATGTTTACTGTAGAATTTTTTCTTTAGTATGAATGATTAGGGTTTTGTTTTAGTTTAGTGTTTTCTGTTTGTGATTTTGGGATGTGTGTATTTTTGATGCATGACTCCTGTGAAAATAAGCATAAGCAGTGTAATTTCTTGGGGACATAGTTAAAATTAGACTGTTATCTTCTAATGTTCTTTACACATATTACTTTTATAGTGAACTTGAACATTATTTGCTTTTTAATGATGGAGCAAAGGAATTGCTTAGTTCTGGCCAAAATTATATTTACTATTCTCTTAAGAACAACTTTAAATTATGTAAATTATTGAGTAAAATTTAATGTTGCATTTTTTTCTAATACTGTATAACCTTTTGGGACAGGCAATATTTGTAGCTATTAAACAATGTGGATAATATTTTAATTCTCACATTTGTATATCAGCAAATATATAGCGAGTTATCAGCTAAGTTCCTATCTTATTAAAAAGTAGAAGTGTCATTTTGAAGCTTATTTTTAAAACAGCTATGTGTTTTTCAAAAGAACAGGCCAAAATTTGCTTTTTTTTTTTTCTGTATCAGAGTTGCAAGTTGTAGTGCCAGGGGCCTGCTGTTGTTTTTTTTTTTCTTATGTGGGGACTCAAGTCATATTTTTAGGTAAATGTAGATGAGATACCTTAACTTGTTTAAGTTCACACAGAAAGTCTTGGTAAAATCTCCAGTATAGTTTGCATTAGTTCCTCATCTCATACTTCTGTAAGCTAAATTTGGAGGAGTTTAGGTAGTTGAATTAATAATTGGGTATAAATTTGGCAATTCAAAATCATGTTATAACATTAAAAGGAAATGAAAACTCAGAAAAATATAATCATATTTCCTCACCCCGCCTCCCCCATGACACAGCAGTGTACCCCAGCCCACTGCTTAAGCACACCATCGCAGTCCTTGTTTATGCCCCCTTGAAGCTGGGAACAAGGACTGGGGAATCTCTCTGCTTTTTGTCAACTGCTGAACATTAAAAACATTAGTGTGCAGGAGTGATAGTATAGGTGGTTCTCTACCCCATTAGCTGCTGAGAACCTGAGAGGGAATCAAGTACCCATAAGCATATACAGATTATACTAACTTAGAGGAAATTATTCTTCACAAAAAAATACAATTGTACACTGTAGTGGTACTATTGGTAGCTTATTCATTACTATAAATGACAAAAGATCTCTGTGTAAAGATACTTTCCCACTTAAATACAAAATACAAGAAGACTTTAGTAATTACTTTCTTTCTGTAATTTATTGTGTGATTTTTAATTTCTTTTGTGCCTTTTTAGAACTACCTTGCAGAAATAAGCATTGATATTAGGAAAAAATTGTTAGAGAAAAAATATTTAATATATGTTGATACCCAAATTTAGGTTCCAACTGTCAGAAGACCAGGGCAGGGTGAGTCAAGGAAATACAGCATCACATAGGAGTCTTTTCTACTTTTAGCCTAAGTGCCGTAGTGGCCAACTTTACATCTCCCTTGAATTCTGATACATCTTCCCTGATTTCATCTACCATCTTAACTGCAGAGGCAGTGCATTCATATACTTGCCAGCATGAGTACCAGCATCACAGAACTAAGGGAGCTGAAGAAAACTGAGTGGTGTAATACCAGATGGAGAAGAATAAGTTAATATGTTTTTACAAGTAGAAACCTGTATTTTCGAATGCCTGCATTCTCCCTCAGTGTTGATACAATATATTAAGTGCAATATTTAAATTAGAATTTTCTCTTTTTCTTCATTACTACATAATAAGCCTATCTCCTTTTCTAGCAGTACTTAACATTGATGGTAAAATTTTTCTAAAAGAAAAAAGTCTTCAGCACAATAGGTAGAATCAGTTATTTCCCTAAAGACATGGGGGGAAGAATTATTGTGTGAAAAAGTTTGTGTCATTTAAGATCTGCCCTTATAGAATGAACATGTACTCTAGTGTAATCACAGGTTCGTTGAAGGATTTGCACAGGATAAATTTTAATATCTAAGTACAACTTTTACCTAAATTTCTGGTGTAAAAGTTTTAGAATTCTTAATCTTTCTTGACTGGCTAATAATTTGATAGCACTTGGGATTTATATAAATAATCATTTATATCTCAATAGTTTCATGAAATTTTTCCTACTAACTCATAGAAATTTCCCTTATAATAAATTCAATTTCTGAAAACTATGGGATTTTTTATATATTTCTTGATGTAAGGTAAAAAAAATGATTGTGGACAAATTACAAGTAAAATTTTGTAATACAGCTTCCTTTATGACACAATTTAAAATCTTGGTATTTAAAATAGTATATTTTTTAAAAAATTGCAGTGATTTTTTTTCATATTCTTCATTAATACTGTATCAATTATTTTCAAGATAAATCCAAATCATAAAGTTCCTTGAAAAAATACAAAAAAAAAACTGCTTGTGATAAACTCGATATTTACAGAGTTGTAAGAATAAGAAGTATGGACACAAATTCTTGTGGCTGTTATATTGCATTTGTACACCCAAAACTGCCTTAAAACTAGACCAGGAAAATTAAAATGTTGAAGGACATTCAAAGATGCAATATTTGTGTTTCTTTTATTATCCCTTATCTATAGAATGAGGGAATTATACTAGATGGTCTCTAATGTTACTTCTGGCTTCAGATCTAATGATCTGTACCATAAAATTGAGTATTTTTTTTCTTTAAATAAAACTGCATTGTTTCCATGTTTATTGCAGTTTAAAAGGAAGATTTTTCCATATAATAAAAGTCAATCACTTTTTTTCTCTTAGGTTTTTCTTTAGGTCTTACTTTTTTTAAATACCAACAGATTTAAATGTACTGTACCATAAGCCACTTGCAAAAATTCAGACATTTTGCAGGTCATTTTATATATTTTGAAAGAAGTGTTGTGGTTGTTTTTAATCAGATTTTTTTTCCCCTGCAGGAGTAAATATGCCTTGGGCCAAATTCCCTGCCATCCTTGTTATTTGGGACATTTTAGTATATCGTGCCCATGACTAGACAGTGCCGAACAGTATAATGTGAACTGCAGGGTGAAAGGGTGGAATCAGTTATTTAGGTGCTTTACATTTTGAAACACCAAAGTTTTTTCCATTTTATTTGATGTTTTTCTTTTTTAAAAATAAAAATATTTTTACATCATTATATTGCTGTTTTATAAAAGAGCTAAAAGCAGCATTATAAGATATATTACTAGTGTGATACTCTCATTTTACAGATGAGGAAACTGAGGCACCCCTGCACAATGAAATCACATACTTGGGGTGTGAACACATCTACTCTAATCATTCCACTTTCTATAATGTTTACAGGATAGCTGTTTATGAGGAGTATTGAAAAGTCTAGCACTAGAAAAGTAAAACTGACTGAACCATTCAGAAATCAGACCATAACCGTGTCCTTATTGACTTGCTAATTTAAAAATTTAATTTTTTTTTTAATCCTGAGGACAGGTGAAATTTCCTGCCTTGATGTACTAACAATCCTTTTTCATTGTTGCAGGTAGAAGATCAACAAGTAAACAATTTTCTTGTTATGGCACCCTTATATTTGCGATGTCTTAAATATCTTAATGACAAATTGAAAATTAAATCCCAATTTTGTCTAGTACTGTAAGTCATAACTTTAGGACCACATAATAAGTAGATTTTTAGGTATTTGCAGATTTCAGATACGTTGGCCATGATTAACTTTTAACAAGATGTTTTGTGTATACGTGTTCAATATATAATCTAATTCATATTTATTTGATATAACACAAAATGGTAATTGAACATCTGCCATGTTGTTATCTTCAAGCTTACATGTTTTCCTTTTTTTTTTTTTTTTGTAGTTCTCCAAATTATTAGTAGAGCAATTTCTAGTTCCTGCTGAGCTTCAACCTTAATATGTAAATTTTACATATCTTTGTAATTTGCTTTTAGTTTTACACAAGATACGATTAGTAGAAAAATGATCTCTTTTTAATTGTACTGTGATGTATTGAAGACTAGAAAATAGAAAGATTTGTGTTAATACCTTTTAGAATGTGGATCAGACTGGAGCATAAACAAGATATTAAATGATCCATTTTCTATGAAGCTTTTATTTTTAAATCTTTTCTATTTTTTCCTAGGTTATAACAAATTAAGATAGGCTGTACTGGTACTATGTGATAACAACTTGTTGGCCTCAATTGAACAAGCATTCTTATGTGTAAGTATTCTGTGATCCTCTCAGCCCTTTATCATTTCTGTAAAAAGAGGTGTATTATGTTTCAACTTCTGATTTGTAAAATTAGCTCCTAAAAGATCCTTGATCATAGACTAGTAGCCTTCCTTTTTCTTTTTAACTTTTTAAGAGGTAGCTGCTGACTGACTTACCATTTAAAGGGGGGGGGGGGGACCAAATCAATAATTCTCCTTTAAAAATTATTTAACATAGTTTTGACTTCTTTTCTCTGCTTCCTCAACTGTAGAAATGATGGTGACTTGTAAGGGAGACGTTATATGTATGTATTTACTTGGGGTGTTTTTTAATCTTCTTTATTGATATATTTAATAACATAAGTTTAATAGTTATCTTATGCTTCCATCACTTTTTAAAAAGAGCGGCATAGCCACTTAAAATTTTTTTATTATGCATGTCACTGGAGAGTAGATGTCTTGGTAAGCACCAAGAGGTGGAAAAACAGGAAGAATCTGTCCTTTTTCCTTCCCCATAGATGCACACATCCTCCTACAGGATAAGAAACAGACATCTCGTCCAGTTCCCATAGTTTTTGAGAAACTTGTTAATTATGCTAGAGTCATTCCAGACAAAAGTTTACTCAATATCAATGCCACCTAGAAATAAATTTTGTTAACCACTTAGCAAATTAATCTTAATGTCATTTCATCTTCACATAACCTTTGAGTGAATTGTAAATCTTTAAATGAAACCCAAATGTCAGATTACTATATCTATGTTCAATGATGTTGCACTGTGACTTTTAAATAAAAGAAAACTTAATGCTTAGGTGCTTTTTCATTACCTGGGTATATTTTCTCAGTGTAATCTTGTTTTGATGACTCATTAAGTAAAGTTAGATTATTGTTCTACGCTTAAAAGGTAAAACTCTAGACCAGGGCATTAGATTTAGTGGTTGGTAGGAGAAAGAATTTTTAAGTGAAAATTAAAGTAACCTTTAAGGGCCCATAATAATAAACTAGTGCTTCTTCAAACTGGTAGCCAGAAATCCCAAGTTAACTTATTTTATTTTTTTTTTCTTTTCTTTTTATTAGTGCATATATAATCCATACTTGGTTTTCTTAATTGGCTCCTCAAAAGCCAACTTAACTCTCTCATTCTTCAGTCTTTTTACCCAAAAAAAAAAAAGGATCTTTTGGGTGGGTATTGTGCCCCTACTAGTGGATAGAAGGCTATCCATTTTCATGCGTACTTGAGGGTCTGTTCACATCAGACACTTTTATGAGAAAGGTTAATGCATTCTTAACCTTTTTCTAACTACTTGATAAATTTCTAAGCAAAGTTTTTCTGGATGTTCTCTAGCATCTTTTTTTAACAAAGAGTGTTTGCCATATTTTTGGTTTGCAGTGCTTTACTGGGGTCTCCTTGGCAGTGGTGTGCCAGGATTTTGCACTAGACCTAAATCATAAGGGGTTTAGTATACATCTGAAAGTAAGAGCCATGGTAGTAGTCAAGTTAATTGGAACATAAAACTACAGTCATTGATCCCTGTGTATTTTTATATCAAGCTTTATCTGTTTCCTATTCCTTTTAAATTTGCTGTTATATCTCTTTGTAATACTTGGAAATCGTGGATTTCTAAATAATGATAGGGCTCCATATCATTGGCTTAAATAAGGTAATAAACCAATTTCTCTAATAAATAGTAAAATGTTTATTTTCTAGTTTGTGTTTTCCTTGTGATATGATGGATAGAAAAGGTACAGATTTTAGAAGACCTGGATTATAATCCAGGGCTAGGCTGTCACATGTGTAGCTTTGTAACCCTGGGCAAATTATTTCCATTCTGAGCTGTTTCTTCATCTGCAAAAATGGAAATAATACTACTTTCACTAACCTGAGTGATTGTTAGGAAATTACTTGATAAGCCCTAAAGTACCATATAAAAATGAGTTACTATTAATGTTTGATTACCAAATCTGAATATATAGTATTTTATTTTGTGCATTTAAAAATATTATTCAGTGTCTAAGGGGTCTATGACACAAAAAAGGTTAAGAACCCCTACTCTAAGGGGAGCAATTGTTAAAAGAAGTAAGGCGAAATTGAAGGATTGAACCTTAGGGCATAAGAAAATGAAGAGGTTCTAGAGATGGATGAAAAAAGAAAGGGGTGGGAAGGCTGAGACAGGCAGAGAATCAAAGATGGGAAAGTCCATGGGGTTGGGGAAAAAACATTAAAATTTTTTTTTTTTAAGTTAAAAGAAAAGGGAGGAGTTGGCAAAAGTATTTCTAATGCGTAGGTAAGTTACAGAAAGCATTTATTTTTAATAGATAGTATCAAGGGGACATGAAAGTATATAAAATGAGTTGGGGTCTTTTTAGCCTTGGTAAGATTTGTGAATGCTAATGTAGGTCACTCGTATTTTTTATACCTAATTACCATTTCTCTTGTTGAGTCCATGGGATAAATGTTGATACTTAAAGTTCTCCTAAGATTAATTGCATTTTGATTTATTCACTGTCAGGGTGAAAGTTATTTTGCAAAATGGAATGCATCATTGGTATTGCAATAGTGTTTGAACTTAAAGTTGAGCCAGTTTAGTTTTTGTTATTTTAAAATTATGTGCCACATTTCCATAAAATTATATCAAAACAATTCAAAAATGAATTTTTAAATGACTATAGTAAAGAAACTTTTTTAAAGGTTGCATTTTTTAAAACAATTCTGCATTTCCCTAACCCAAAACTTCTGTTATAGTAATGACAGATGGAAGGGATAGTTTTAAATCTTGGAACTTTCAACTGATTTCTTGACTTAACATATTTGTGATCAAATTAAGCAAAAATTTGCTGATATGATTTGGTTTTTACTTTGTAGATCACTGTGAAGAATACTTTGGATAAAGGATATGTATACTTATCAGTTTGTACGTAGGTGATGAGAAATTTTCTTGTTTGTTTTCTCTGCATAGAAATTTCAGACAAATTGCAATCTTTAGGTAAATTTAGTTTTTATTTAGGTATCAATTCCCTTACTGCTATAAAGTAATCAAAATGGAAATCATTAGATATTTAATACCAACTAAGTATTTCAAAGAAATCTTCCAGAATAAAGTATTAAATTAATATAAGAAAATTTGTAAAATTAAGAGATGAAATGAAATTGTATTCTGCTACTCATCTTCTATGATTATACTCAGATTTTGATTATTCTGGAGAGAATTATTTAGGCCCCTCACTGCTTTTTCCCTCATGATGCCAGCTTTTGAATCATTTAATTATTCATTAGCTTTTCTATCAGAGGAATTTAGTGGAAAGTAGGGGAAGCAAAACCCAGATTAGTCAATTTGGCAACTCTAGTCAAGTCTTTGAAATCCGAAAGAAAATGATAAAACTGTACTCTAAAATAATGTTTTTTATTGTATTTACATATTGTGTTTATATTATTCCTCAACACTGATAGTGTTGTTTTAACTGAATTTTTTTTAAACTTGTTCAGTTCTTGAGGTCTTATATTTAGCTGTCTATTTTGGTACCATGCAACCAAAACTAATCAAATAATACCAAATTTCTGGTTGTTGTGTAATCAAGATAAATATCTATTTAAATTTTACATAGAATTTTGTATAATTTTACTTGTGAATGCCAGGGTTAAGATCAGTTTAGCAGTATTAATAATAATAATCCTGTCCCTTTAAGCTTTTGTTAGCTGTATAGTCCTTTACTAAGGGCTTTAAAAATACATTTATCCCTTAATTTTCCTCCTGATCATAATGGCATACCAAAGCACCAGTGCAGTACTAGAGCAGTGGTGACCAAAGGTTGATATGACCCCTGAAGCCTGCCTACATGAAGGGAAAAAAACCACCATTACAAGTTGTATTGACACTGTGCTTAAAAATAATATTATGTTCTTTGAAAGACCTAAAATATTATAACAGCAAAGCATAGGATTCTCTAACAAACCAGTAATAAAGGGAGAAAGACATTTTCACAGTCATACTGAGAGATCTGTATTAGTATTGGGACACTCCTGTTTTGTGGTGATTGCATTGTTGTAAGGCCTAAATATAGTTCCCCTATGAATGGATCATCCAAGTTTATAGGTCAAAAGGATAGTTTTTTGAGAGAACAAAACTATGTGGATAAGGCAAAATACGCACTACTCATTTCTTTACCATGGAAAATCAATTGAATTGCAAAATAAAGTAGAAAATAAAGAGATTTTAAAAGTTGATTCTAACAGCAAAGCCAACATGATTTCCCTTCTCTACCAAACAGCCTTTATTCAGCTGAAATCTCTGCAGTTTTAACAATATTGTTCTACTTACTGCGGAAGTTCACCTATATACATGTAAATATAAACTAAACAATTTGGGGGGAAAAGTAACAAAACAAGTACAAGTACTTAACAGTTTTTCCAGACAACCTAAAATGCTAACTTTTACTCTGTCATGAGGTGTGGAACCTAACATGTAGAATAATCCTGCCCTAAGAATTATTTTTTTCAATATGATTTAGTATTGTCACCAGAAAGTTACATCTTTTTAGGTTGCAAAATAACAGATTGTAAATCTAACTATTCAAAACAGCAGTAATATCAGATTTGAATGAGAATATTATTACATATCAGCTATAATAATAGCTTCTGCAGTCATTTCTTAAGCATACTGTGATTTGCAACAGAAAGGACAAACTTAAGTTGGTATTGTTGGTTCATTTATTCAGACATTTATACTGTAAGAGTTATAGGCCTTTGAAATTCTGGCATTCAAATATATATAAAAGAAGCATAAGTGTTCGTGGAACAAATAATGACTAAGCAGACAATTTTTTAGCAATTGGAAGTGATGGGATAGGTGAAACTCTTAAGATTTGATAACATTCTCAATATTTTAGCTGTTAGACTGGAGCAGTTTATCTCAGAAATATCCAAAAATTATATTGTGTCATGAAATTGGTGTTGAAGATTTGAGGGAAAAAAAACAATTATAAACCAAAGTTCAAGATTTTATTAGGAAGGAAAGTGTGTTCACAGTCTCACTGAGCTTTAAATTCAGGTATAAAAATATTTTTAAATGTTTTAAATACAGTAACATTTACATACTTTAAACTGAAGATACTTGGTTATAATAGTTCTGGTTACATTAATTTTATGTGTGAAACATGCTTTTTTGTCTTGTTTTCTAAAAGGTAGGCAACTGAAGTATAATTTATGAATATACTTTATAAATGCAAACTAAATACTATTTTTGCAAGTCAGATTTTTTTTTAGGTCATTGATAAGAGATTGGCCCCAATTTTATGTGGGAAGATATTTAGAGACTGAAAGAGAAGATGGGGTAGAGTAAATAACTTGGGAAATCATATGTTGCTTGGGATGGGGACTGGGGAATATGTGCTAATTCTTTTTTTTTTGTATTTTCAATAAGATGAAAATACCATTTTCATATACAAGTGAATAATTGGATGATTTAATAGCAACAGTAATTTCTCTTCATTATTATGAATCACTTGAGGTATAAAAGTTAAGCAGAGGGAAAAGGAAAGAATTAGTGCAGCCATTTGAAGTCACCATGCTTATTAAGCACCTATTACAATGTGTAAGACATATTTAACAGTGACATCGGTGAATTTTGTCTCCTGTGCTTGATGAGATTGACCACCCTAGCACTAGTTGTCGGCATAAGAGGTTATTTTTATTCTTTGAGAGTTTAATTTCATTTTGGATCTGAGCAAGTGAGCTCTTACAGTTCACTGAAGAATGAAGGTGAAGGCATTAAGTGATTTGTCCAGGGTTGAGCAGCTGTTTATCGTAAAAGGCAATGTCCTATCCATAGTCTAGTATTATTTCTAACAGAACACATACTTCTCTTATCTCACAGATTTTTCTGTCTTCCAATTCAAAAACTTGAAGTTACAAAGCATTAGTATAGTCATTTAGATTTTGAGACAAAAGAAAAAAAATTAATTTTTCTGAGCAGTGAAAGATTTAGTTGTTTTAAAACTTTTCCTGAATGTAAGCTCCATGTCCTTTCCCACTGATTGAAGGCATGTTCAAATTACCTCACTTTAAATTCTCCCTCAATGGGTTCTTTAAGTTTTTTCTTGATACCTTATGTTTTACATCAACCACATTTCCCTAGATGGTGAAATATTATAGAGTATTACACTTGGAATCAGGAAGACTCAAGTTCAAATCCTGAATTGATCACTTACCTGAAAAATCAGAATAATAGCACTTATGTCTTGGGATTGTTGTGAGGATCAAATGAGATGATGTATATAGCAAAGTGCTATATAAATACTATCCCCTCTCTGTGAGTCAGCACTAATAATGAAAGGCAGGCAGTGGGAAAGGGAACAGTTTGGTAAAACTACGTATTGAAGAAATCTCTGTGCAATATTTCACACCTGTAACACTTCCTCTGCTTTCCTACTCCCTGCAAAGAAATGGAGAAGTGTCATTTCATCTACTGCCTTTTGGTCCTTTTCAAAGCATTCAGATTTAATTGATTCTTTCTGTTTGTAATATCTGTGTATATTATTTTCTTAGTTCACTTTGCATCAGTTACATGATCTTTCAACATTTGACTAAAATAACAATTACTTTTGAAGGGTGTTATGTTAAAGTATAAAATATCATGTGTTGAATAACTGCTGTTATCCAAGGTAAAAACAAAATTACATTCATTATTTTTTTGTTTCAGATTAAGGTAATTTGGGTTTATTGTCAACACAGTACTGATTTTTTTTTTCCAGAAATGTTAGAGGAAAAGACCTAACTTATTCTTGTGTTACAACACTTACAGTATTTATATTATGTAAAAGTAACTATGAACTTATTAAATTAAATCTATTTTAAAAATTAAAACTTGGTTAATGTATATTTAATTCTTTTTCTAAAAACTATATCTTACATTCTTCTTTAGGAACTAGTGTGTAGACACCTTGGGGTAAAGTAGCAGCACATAATGGTTTGTTGGTTTTGAAAAGGTGCAGGCCATATTGTGCTGCCTCAAAAATACAAGGATCTGATCTTCTGAAGAAACTATATTTCTTGATAGCCAAAGAAAGCTTCATTGTGTGACATCAATGTCAACAGTGCCTTAGCAGCACGTAAATATTGGCGTTAAGATTTTAAAAGCATCTCCAGTATTAACTGTGCTGCTGAAGTAAGGTTGGCCCCTCTCTGCAAAAAACAAAAACGCCTTGGTTTTTACTTTAAATAAGATATATAATCCTAAAGTGTTCTGTAGAAACATTGGGGAAATTAGTGTTTACATATATTTCAGTATCACTTTACTTTTAAAAAATAGTAGTTGCATTAAATTTCCTAGTGAATTCCTATTTTGTAAAGTAAACTGAATGTATTTGATCTATGAATATTTGTCCACCGTTTCAGAAGTTAGAGAAACATCCAATTTTTAATACTATTTTTAAAATAATTCTCAAGTATAAACTATGGGCATGGAAAGGTGAGCATTTAGATATTTTAAATAATGTGAAATTGCTTAGCCATAAAATGTTTAGGGGTTTTTCCCCCATAAAGTCTTGGGTACTTTAGTTGCTAAAACTTAATGAGTTTCTTTACTTTTTCAAATGTAACCTTTAGCTCCATAGATATTTTAAGATCATAGTATTCATTTAAAAATTATTACCTTTAGATGAAATGACAGAAAAAATGTCTCATTTAGGTTCTTTTCTTGTTGCGAACTAGTAAGCTCTTTTGTTATTCCATCAAATTATTGGATAAAAATTGATAATAATCAACAAGTAGTTTGTGCATGTGTATTTTGAATAAAGAGAAATGATTGTCATAGCAAAAAATATACTCAGAAAAATATAAGCAAAAAGTATAGTGAATTATTTTCAGTAATTGTAATTATCCATTTGGGGAACCTAAAATAAGTTAGTTGTTCCACTTCAGATGTAAATTAAATAATTACATTAAGGTTGGGAAACTAAAGAGAAGATAGGTCAAAATAGTGTCTTTTATATGGGTTTGTTAGGCCATTTTTTTAAAAACCATCTCTAGGGAAATCTGGTTGCATCAGCTTCGTAACAAACCTTGTAAAGAAATAGGATATTCACAGAGTTTTCTGTGGTTCAGGTAATACTCAGAGATGGTCTTTATTTTGAAATATCTCGTTGAAGGGATGAAATCTCATTTTTCTATGTTTTCTAACATTCAGCATAAAATTTAATTCTAATTATATATTGATTCAGTTCAACATTTGTAATGACTTCTTAGCAGTCTTCTAAATAGTTTGTGATCAATTTAAGTTCAAATTGTATTATTCCAAACTTTGTCTAACCTGCCAGTTATTCAGCTGATAGCTTGTTTCCTAAGTAATTCATGGATATTGTTTTGTTGGGTGGGGGGCAAGGGAGACTGTTTTGGTTTTTGGGTTTTTTGTTTGTTTTGGGGAGTTTTATGTCTATTGTGGAGTGTTTTCTTTTGTTTTTTGTTTTTTTAACCATATTAGATTATTTCAAGTTAGGGTCAATAATTTGTTTTTAAAACATTGTTCAGTATGTCTTTTATATCCAAAGAAATCCTGTGTTTAATATTCATGTTCCAAATGTGATTAAGATCAATTTATATTGTTATTTATAGCTAGATGATAGCTTCTTTTTTTAAAGATTACTATAAAATTTGAGAGAGAAAAGATGAACTTTGGAAAAATAAACAGTGAAGCAAATGGAGAGAGTAAGAATCAAAAACTTGAATATACAGCCATTTCTATTAGAAGCTTCTAAAGGTAGCATGTAGTAAGTATATGCTATATGGACCAATAGTAGCTCAACAGAATAAGAATGGAAACATATCTCATTTAGTAGTCATCTTTCTGTGTCAAATCTTTTGGAAACTTTTAAGGAGCAGGTTTTTTTTCATGTATTGTTAAAACTTCTGCTTTACTCTTAATTTTAGTTCAATAGCTTGCAAAACTTCACCTAGAAAGGTATATTGTAGGTGCTTATCAGTGTAAATTCAACTTTTTTGCTTCTTCCCTAGATAAATTCCTAATGTCTTTCAGGTTTTCTTAAGTTGGTGCTGAATAATTGCTTTGTTGACAATTTCTCCAATACATTAGTTGGAATATGGAACTAAACCAAAACAATTCAGGCAAGTACATACAGAATAGTGAAAAAAGTGTTTTAGTATATTAAGAAAAAAAAAATAAGATCTTTTACTAAAATATAGCCGCTATTCATCTTTTGCAGAGTTTAAAAGCTAAATAAAAATTAAACAATTAACAAAATAGGAAAATTTTCAATAAACTAAGAGACATGTTTCACATTGTTTTTAATATGTTTTGTACATAATAATGATCACTGAAAGAGCTTTTCTTGGGTCCATTCCTAAATAAGAGAATATATATACACAACAGTATTTACTATTCAGGACTGTCAATATCATTAAGTTTACACTTACCTTTGGGATACTCAGATTTTGTTCTATAAATCATGACCTCTCTGTACATTAATATCTTCATTTAAGCCTGCATTCTAAGTCTTAATTACATTTCTTGCCTTTTGCAGGTGGATATTACCATCCTGATGGAAAATCCTTGTCTCGAGTGTTTTCAGTATCTCATTAATTAAAGAAAGTAAAAATTAGTGTCCCACTGTTTTGAGAGAGCTTTGGCTCTTTTAAACAATTAGCTAGATTAATGCACTTACTGGAAATGAAGTAAAAATTATGTTCAGTAATTTTCATCTACTTTTACAGAGGTTTCTTAAATTATAGTTGCCAAGGAGTTCTGATTAAGTGAGCGTATAATAAATTACCTCATCCTCCTATAAGAAAATGGCATAGTAGCCCATGACTTTTGCCTTTTTTTGATACTATGTTTTTGTTTTGTTTAATTCAAGGAATCAGCAAAATAAGAATTTTCCTCAGTTACTTTTACCCTTATTAACTTGCAATTCTGCTGAAAAGATGCTCCGAAATTTAATTCAAAACATTTCTAGCTTATCAAAAAGTCATATTATGTACCAAAGAAGCCTAGTCTGAAATGAATAATAGCTCCCTTTAGGTTAATATATTGAATGAAATGCATAATAGAGGCTTCAGGTATTACAAGTTAAATAATCTGGCTGCATGTTCTAACTAAATTATTTCTTGATTTGTAGTTACATAGCTAGACATTTTCCTCCTAGTACTACATGAACCCATCCTTTAACAAGAAGAATACTGTACAATAATAGGAGAATTTTCAGAAATAAAAAGATATCAAAGTATTAGAATTTTATAATTGGTACTTTATAAAATATTGTATTAAAATTACACTGTAACTGTTTCAACTTCCAACTGATAAGATAGCAAGGTTCAAGCAAGTAATTTTTTATAGAGGACTACAAAAAATCATTTTAAATTATAGGCTTCCTTATTTCATTCTATAAAATATTTGTTTTAGTGTCCAAGACAATGAAGAAGAATATTCGAAATAATTAACAAATTTTGTTTTGCTCTCTCAAAACTTCTGTATTTTCTATACACTTATATACATTAGTCTTTTCATTTAGTTCTTTAGTTGCTTGCTTATTTTTAAATATTTCCTTGTTTCCGTTTGCGAAATCATTTATTTAAATTTTATAGCCTGGAAATAGCTAAATTCTTATCATCTGAAGATTAAGAAGAAAAAATGGTTGTTGCTCGATGATTTCAGTCATGTCCAACTCTTCATGAACCCATTTGGAGTTTTCTTATTAAAGATACTGGAGTAGTTTGCCATTTCCTTCTCCAGCTCATTTTACAGATAAGGAACAGAGGGAAACAGGGTGCAATGAATTACTCAAGATCACACAGCTAGAAAGTGTCAGCCAGATTTGAACTCAGGAAGATGCATCTTTCTCACTTTAGGCCCAGCACTCTATCCAAAACTGTTTTAATTACTTTTAAATTGAAGTCATTAAATTCAGTCACTCATCAACTGCTTTATAATTTCATGCATTCAAATGCAAAAGTATGGTGCCATTTTCAAGAGAGAAATTTTCTTTTAAAATCAGGTATGGTACTTAGAAATACTTTTGTCATTTATTGCTCATAATTTTTCATTTTCTTTGAATATTTTTCCCTGAGATATTTATTAATAAAGGTAATTTTATATAGAACTAGATTTATTCTAATATGTTTTGTAGGTTACACTTCTAGATAACAAATTCACTATTTTTTAAACTGAAGAGGAACTCAGCTTTTCCATTTCTAGACTCATCTATAAATATTATTTTTTAATACTATATGTTGTGTATATTATTATTCTGTGGCATTTCTGTTCTTGTCATTTTTTAAAAAATTAAGCACTCAACACATGTTTATTTAAAATTTTTTCATAAATAAACTACAATGTTTCTGTCAATTCTCCTGGATGTAAATAAAGGGAAAATGTTTCTGCATAATCTTCTTACAACAAATTTTAAAAGACTATGTAAATTATTTTGTATCTGGTTTTACCTTAGAATTAGTGGGCCTTTTTTGTCTAGTACTTGGGCATAATTTTCTTAATATAGAGATTTTCATTGTCTAATTTGTTGTTGTGGAATTTTAACCTTTACGAACCTTCACTTTTCACCAACATTAATACATGACCAGGGGAAGTAGATCCAGAAGCTCTTAAGTGTTTTTACAGTGAAAACTATTCCTAACTCAGGCATTTTAAAAAAATGTCTATTTGAACTACATTATATATGTTATTATACTTATTCTTTTCCGTGTTTTTCTATATATCATACATTTTTCCTTTAATTGATTGCTAATCATGACTAGTTAAAGGCAGTAAAACCACGTGGAGAATTCTCATATTCATTTGGCAAGGGAAATTGAAACTTTTTTTAGACATCTCTTAACTGGATTATGACTTTTTTTATATGTTTTCATAGTGAAAACTTAGTTTTTCAACTTTACATTGATGGAATCACATTTCTACTGATGGTGAGACATAATCCATTAATCACTTTGAAGATTTCTCTAAAATGCATTAGGTTTTAAGAAATATCCTTCGTATCAAAAGTATGCATAAAACAAAAAAACTTTAGACATTGTGAAGAATGCTTCCAACGGTGTGTCTATAGCACAACTCATTCCATTTGTCATTCTCTATTTAGAATGCCAGTATTTATAATATACACCATATTAAAAAGCATGGAGGCTTCATTTCTATGGAAACTAACCTTATGATTGGTTAATTTTTCTCAGGAAAATTTTTAGTACTTTGACAGTAACCCATTTTTGGAATCCAGTCATTTTATAGGCATACTAGGAGTACCTGGCTCTTACACCGTTTGTAAGTTTAGAGAATTATTTAGGATTCTTCGAAATGAAGAAGAAACAAAAATAAGCTTGTTTGAAGGTATTTAGAAAATAGTAAAGCTGTAAGAACTTGGGACTCTCTGGACTTAGGGCTGAGCTTATTTGGACATTGCTGCTCAGTAACCCCTAACAGCTTCTTCATGCATATCCTTCTGTTGCCACCTGGCATAAGCTTAATAGAATTAAAATAAAGCCAGCTCAGAACTAACTGTATACAGTAGATCGTGTTTTATGTCATTCAAAAGCAGACAACTCATGCATAATATGAATGATGTGGGCAATTAGACCTATTTAATTGTACCAATTTAATACTCAAAATGTCTCCTTCCTGATATTGTCCTCGATGATCCTTTTGTATTATCTCTATCTAAACTATGACAAGACTGTGCTCAGAATAGTCTATGTGCATTGGGGACAGAAAGCTGGATTTTGAGTCACAAAACCTCCAAGAGAACTCCAGGCCTTTTATTTACTCCACTTTTGTGATTTGGAGCAAGTCACAAGCTCTTTAGACCTAAAATGAGAAGGCTGGACTAGATGATGTCTAAGATGCCTTTTTACCCAAACTCCTTTGGCCTATGTAGCTATCAACAAGCTGCATTAAACATCCATTGGATGAAACAGTCCCTACCTTCAAGGAACTTAATTAAGCTCATACTTTTTGTTATATTTAACCTATTTATGAGATGTCTTCCTTACTAGATTTTGAGCTTTTTAAGAGCTGAGGAAATGTCTTATACATATTTATATTCTTCCCAGTTTGCATAGTACTTTGCACATAATAGATGGCTTAAATATTAATTGAATAAAACACCTTCTGTTTTATTACTGACCATGTATTCTACATCATAGTGAAACCAAAATAACCCTCGATGTGTTCCTGAGATTTCTTCATGCTCTTTTAGGGAGAAAACTTTTATGTAAAAAAAAACTTATTTTGATTGAAATTAGGCAAAAATAAAATGAGCTGCTTTTATTGAGTTCATAGGTTTATATATATCATAGTTTGCTGATGGTCACACAGGGAGTAACAGATGGAATTTGAACCTAGATCCTCTCCCTTGATGTCATTGTTTTCTCAGTGTTGCTGCAATGACATCCATAAACCGTTTGGGCACAGGACAACTCACTGAAGAGATTGATGACTAAAAGAATCTAGTTTTGACTTTGAAAAGTAAGATTTAGCTTATCATGATAGCCACTAATGAATGGTAGAAATGTACATCAGGAATGGGGGAAATCTACAAAGGGTTACTGATGGACACAACAGTCTGGCACCATACACCTACTAATTCTTGTAGGTCGGGATTGGGTCAGGAGAACAAATAAAACAGCCATTTCACTAACTTTTAAAGATCTTTCACAGTGTAACTTCAGTCAACCTTCCCAACAGTTGGGTTAAATTGTCTTGTTCTCCTTATAGTGCCCACCCATCTCCTTCATTTTTTACTTTGTATAGGCTGTCACCCAGGCCCAAAATGCACTTTTTCATTTCTGTCTCTTAGAAACTTTAGCTTCCTCCCAAAAATAAACTCAAGGGTCACCATCTACAAGAAACCTTTCCTGATACCCTTAATTGTTTTTCTTTTTACATTAAATACATAAAATCAGTTTAATTCATACCTCCTGTTCAATATAAGTTCTTTGAAGGTGAACTTTTTTCTTTTTGTGTTGGTATTCCCAGGACTTTGCAGATAGTTAAGCACTTAATGTTTCTTGAATTGTATTTTGTCTTGTATTTTATTTGTTCCTAGGTAAATTTGGGCTAACAGAACAAGAAAATATATAATTTAAATGATTGTTATAGGCTATAAATGCCAAAGGTGTAAAAATATGGGAAAAGTTGTTATGATTACAGTGATCAAGACCAAGATAGTATAACATAACAGAAACTAAAGAGTTTCAGGAAAGGAAGGAGGGTACACAGTAATTTGAAAGGCTTCTTAAAAGAATAGCATACATAAACTAAGTTTAGAATACATAAACAAGCTTTATTAAGTGCTTACCGTGTGTCCAGCACTCTGATTACAGAAGAGATACTAGATTGCTTGCAACAGGTACTCTGTCCCCATCTCCTTTAATTTCTGCCCACTTAATTTGGTTAAACTGCCTTTTTTAGTGCAACTAACTCAAAGGGGTTAAAGAGCTCTTTTTAAAGCACTTACTATGAAATAGTTCTCTAGCTTTGATGAGCTGTATTGAATTAGTTGGAATAAGGAAAAGAGGATTTCCATAATTTGAAGTGAGGTATTTCACGGGTAGATCAGGATATATGTAGACTGGGGACCTAGAGAAAAGAATACTAAAAAGTAGGGAAGGATTTAGAAATGAAGACCAGAATGACAAAGGTGGTCATCTGTTTTAGGTTTTCTTTTCCTTCTGTTCCATATGCACCTTGTTTTAGGACCTTTAATTCAGGCTACTACTTCTGCTAATTTTATGTATTAAGTAGAAGGCTGTAAGGCTGTCTTCAGAACCTAACTACCATCTTATAACCTTTCTGTTGCAAGATGTTTATCAGAAGTTGACTTATATAAAGAAATTTTTAGAAAAACACCGGCTATAGATTGGATGCTACCTATACCCAGAAAACTAAATTAGTAGGCAATTTTGTATTAAACTAAATTTTTTTCATCTAAATTAAGAGTTACTTAAAATGATTCCTGACATTGAGAAGCAGGCATAGCATTTTAAACCTAAAGTAATGAGTTTAACCTAGCAAGTCCTAAACAGTGATGAAGAAATTCAGGGCCACAGTCAACATAATAGGTATTAAGTGCCCACTATGTGTTAGGCATTGTATAAGCCTATATAAGATTTAGGGAGAACCTATATCCACAAAACCAGTAAGTACTATCTAATATTTTATACAAAACAAACTTGCCAAGTAACAGGATTTGTAAGCTAGAAGATCATTTAGAAACCGTTGTTTGATTTCACACTTGAGGAAAAGGTCTACAAAGATTTAATGATTTGTTCAAGGATACACATTGCTCAAATGAACTGTGCTACTATATTCTTGATACAACCCAGATATGCCATTCTCTGATTATCTTTTTTTTAGGTCCCCTGAAGGATGGACAAATGGGCTGGAGAATGATTGTTAAGAGGAGGTTATATGACTGGTTATTCAAAGAAAGAGGACTTTCCCGTTCTGAATACATGCCACCACTATTCATGGGTGGGAAAGACTGTTGGTAGGAATTTTTTATCCAGGTACTTCTAGTTGAGTAACAGCATGCACATTTTTCATGTTGCTTTTTTAAAAAATAACATTTGAATGAGGAAAATCATCATTCTTAGTATGAATCAACTATTATAAGCATTTGATTTCATTTACAATAAATGGCTACTTTAGAAGTCATTTTTTTAAACGCTCTTCTGCCAATTAAGTGGCTAGACGTTTATGTAAAGTTTACCTAGTGTGCAACTAGGGATTAAAAGATTTGAGAGAGGTAGCATGATGTGCTGAATCTGGAGTCAGAAGTCATAGTTTTAAATCTCTTCCAGTACTTAATTGTGTGACTTGGAACAAGTCATTTAAACTATAAAGCCCCCAGTTTCTCTAAGACCTACCAGCTCTAAATCTCTGAATCTATCATTTTCAGGATATTAAGAACTATCATAATTATAGTTGGAATGAATCTTATTTTTCTGGACTAACTCCACCTCATGCAAAAATCAGCATGTATAGCATCCCCAGCAAGTGGATAGCATTAGCTTAAATACATCCAGGAATGGGAAGATAACTATTACAAAAGTCTATGCTGGGATGTTTTTAATTGTTAGAAAGTTCTTATAGTGAACAAAATAAAGTCTGCTTCCCTATAATTTCATTCGTAGATGTTATATGTTACTTATGTTTACACTGAATAAAACTAATTCATTTTCCAGAAAGTAGCTTTTGAAGGCAGTTAAGTGGTTCAGTGGAGAGTGTCAGGTTTAAGGTTCTTGAAGACCTGAGCTCAAAACTGGCTTGAAATGTTTACTGGCTGTATTATGCCAGGGAGCCATTTAACCTCTCTTTGCCTCAGTTTCCTCATCTGTAAATTGGGGGTAATAATTGCACCTACACCCCAAAGTTGTTATGAGGATCAAATGAGAAAATTGTAAAGTGCTTGGTATAGTGCCTGACAAAGAGTAAGTGCTATATTAAAAGTACCTGTTACTATTAGAATACAAATTCTGTATCATTTCTCCCTGCACATTTTTTTTCTCCTTTAATTACTAATTCTTTTAGCTATTTTGACTTTGAATTTTAAGGAGGAGGAAACTTGGAGCCAAGAGAGGTGAAGTGACTTGGCCAGAGGCTGAGTATAGTTTCGAGTGAGGTTCTCTGACTCCAAATGCAGTGCCCTTTTCTGCTTCCTCTTGCTTGTGGATGTGTTCCAGTTTGTCAGTGTCTGCTTAAAATGTGGCAAGTGCATCAAACAGGGTGTAAGTCAGTAAATAAGTATATAATAATTGAATTGGAAATAATTCTGCCTTCTAAGATAAGATTATATCTTATCAGTGCTCTGTGTTATATATATGGGAAAATTGTCCTTACGGTTTTATATTGCTGCATGTATTACCTGGTCATTGGCATCACCAATGCATCTTTAAGAGATTCTCAAGACAAACGTGTAACTGGTTGTTTAGCTAGTAAGTATCAGAGGCAGAATGCCTAAGGGTAACATAGGCAGTGAGCTGCAGGGCTCATATTTAAACCTAAGTTCTCTGATTCCATATCCAGCATTCTTCATACTGTACCACACTGCTTTGATTGAGTAGGTAATTCATTAGCAATCTAACTTTCATTTGAACTAGAGATAAAATAAGTAAGGACAGTTCAGCTATTCATTTATAAAATTAGAGTGTTAAACTAGAATTTTACTAAATGATTTCTAAGTAAGCTGTCTTCCAGCTCTAAAGTTCCTCGATTATTTGAAATAACAAAAGCTTACTTTGTATTCCTAAGTCACAATTGATAGTTTTTTTATTAATATTTTGCTCTTTAATTGAAATTATTAAATTTAGAGAATACTTTGTATCAGAAGAATTTTTTTGCCATCTATTCTTTTTTTTATTTAATATATTTAGTTTTCAGCATTGATTTTCACAAGTTTGAATTACAACTTTTCTCCCCATTTCTGCCCTCCCCCCCACTCCAAGATGGCATATATTCTGGTTACCCTGTTCCCCAGTCAGCCCTC
>CM053622.1:735224034-735282893 GCA_028646595.1 Phalanger gymnotis | reverse complement strand
CATATCATTATGTATAACCCTTCCACAATGCTCATGTTGTGAAAGACTAAGTATATTTTGCTTCTTTCTAACCAATCCCCCTTTATTGAATTTTCTCCCTTGACCCTGTCCCTTTTTAAAAGTGTTTGTTTTTGATTACCTCCACCCCCATCTGCCCTCCCTTCTATCATCCTCCCTTTTTTTATCTTCTTCCTTCTTTCCTGTGGGGTAAGATACCCAATTGAATATGTATGGTATTCCCTCCTCAGGTCAAATCTGATGAGAGCAAGATTCACTCATTCACCCTCACTTGCCTTCTCTTCTTTTCTTACAGATCTGCTTTTTCTTGCCACTTTTATGCGAGATAATTTGCCCCATTCTATCTCTATCTCCCTCTCTAAATATATTCCTTTCTCATCCCTTAATTTGATTTTATTTCTTTTAGATATCTTCCCTTTGTCTTCAACTCACACTGTGCCCACATTCTCTCTATATATATATGTAGATATACACATACATATATACATACATACATATATACTCACATATACATATATATACATAAATATATATACATATGCATATTCCCTTCAGCTATCTTAATACTGAGGTCTCATGAATCATACACATCATCTTTCCATGTAGGAATGTAAATAGTTCAACTTAAGTCCCTTGCAATTTCTTTTTCTTGTTCTTTTTTTTGATTACCTTTTCATGCTTCTCTTGATTCTTGTGTTTGAAAGTCAAATTTTCTAATCAGCTCTGGTGTTTTCACTGAGAAAGCTTGAAAGGCCTCTATTTTATTGAAAGTCCATATTTTGCCTTGGAGCATGATACTCAGTTTTGCTAGGTAGGTGATTATTGGTTTTAATCCTAGGTCCATTGACCTCTGGAATATCATATTGCAAGCCCTTCAGTCTCTTAATGTAGAAGCTGCTAGATCTTGGGTTATTCTGATTGTGTTTCCATAAGACTCAAATTGTTTCTTTCTGGCTGCTTGCAGTATTTTCTCCTTGATCTGGGATCTCTGGAATTTGGCAACAATATTCCTAAGAGGTTTCTTTTTGGAATCTATTTGAGGAGGCGATCAGTGGATTCTTTCAATTTCTATTTTGCCCTGTGGCTCTAGAATATCAGGGCAGTTCTCCTTGATAATTTCTTGAAAGGTGATATCTAGGCTCTTTTTTTGATCATGGCTTTCAGGTAGTCCAATCATTTTTAAATGATCTCTCCTGGATCTATTTTCCAGGTCCGTGGTTTTTCCAATGAGATATTTCACATTGTCTCCCACTTTTTCATCCCTTTGGTTCTGATTTATAATATCTTGATTTCTCATCAAGTCACTAGCTTCCACTTGCTCCAGTCTAATTTTTAAGGTGGTATTTTCCTTAGTGGTCTTTTGGACCTTCTTTTCTGTTTGGGTGAATTCTGCCTTTCGAGGCATTCTTCTCCTCATTGGCTTTTTGGAGCTCTTTTGCCATTTGAGTTAGTCTATTTTTTGAAGTGCTGTTTTCTTCAGTATATTTTTCAGTATATTTTTGGGTCTCCTTTAGCAAGTCATTGACTTATTTTTCATGATTTTCTCACATCCTTCTCATTTGTCTTCCCAATTTTTCCTCTACTTCTCTAACTTGCTTTTCCAAATCCTTTTTGAGCTCTTCCATGGCCTGAGACCAGTTGATGTTTTTTTTTGGAAGCTTTTGTTGTAGGCTCTTTGACTGTTGATTTCTTCTGACTGTATGTTTTAGTCTTCTTTGTCACCAAAGAAGGATTCCAGAGTCTGAGACTGAATCTACGTGTTTTCACTGCCTGGCCATGTATCTGCCCCACCTCCTATGCCCCTGGGTGGCAGCTGAACCACGAACTCTATCCCCCTGTCCCCAGCAGTTTTTCCCACTAACCTCTGTTGTCTTTGGTGTTTGTGGGTTGAGAAGTCTGGTAACGTAACTGCCACAGCTCACTGATTCAAGGCGCTAGGGCACGCTCCGCCCGGTTCCTGTTCTGGTTGGTCCACGCCGCCCACACTCAGCTCTGCTCTGCTCTGCTCAGCTCCACTCCCAGGTCCGTGCAGGATAGACTTTACCCATAGACCATCTAGGCTGTCCTGGGCTGGAGCCCTGCTTCCCTCTGCTGTTTTGTGGGTTCTGCAGTTCTAAAATTGGTTCAGAGCCATTTTTTTATAGGTTTTTGGAGGGACTTGGCAGGGAGCTCATGCTAGTCCCTGCTTTCCAGCCACCATCTTGGCTCTGCCCCCATATCAGAATAATTTTTAACTGAATTTTGTTAATGCCTCAAATATTTTCTCTATTTGAACCTGTAAACATTGGTAATATTTTAGTTTATAAGATTTTTAAGAGTAAAATCAGTTTTATTGTAAGGAAGAAGGTTTCATAACCCAAAAGAAACATTTATGAAATTAATTAGATATTAGTTAAATATATAGTGTGTATGTATAACATACCTAATATTTTTTGGAACAGACTTATACTCTATTACCAGCTAAATAAAAAAAAGACACATTACCTGGCCATTGGGGGATGAATTCCTCAGCTATGGCAACCCAGAAATAAAGAAAAATGCAAAATATCATTCAATCCCACACTATTCCTGTGCAATGGTATTGTCAGAACAAGGAATAGACGGTAGTAAAACTCACACTTTTTGAAATCATCTATAAACTTTAACTCAGTTCCTCGTATTCTTAAGGTGATATCCTTGTCCAGTGACCAGTAGATGGATCTTCCACTGACAAAAATTACTCATGTCAATCTTGACACTCCCACTGTAAATTAAACCAGAAGAAAATTGATGTTAAATGGGAGAACTCAGGTTCTCATTGGAGAGGGAAATGAAGGAATTGATAGCATTGGTTTTATAATCCACATCCATAGGTTGGAATGAACAGTTCAAAGAATATAATCATTTGGCACTATAGTGCTTATTATAAGTATTTATTAAAAGTCTGCCATGAAAATAATTACAGCATGTGTATCAATATTCTTGCAAAAGATAAGTTAGAGACATTCTACGAAGAACTTAAGACTAAATAAATACATAGGTCAGTACTGACAAGCAAAAGTGAGAATAGAGGAGGATGGCAAGAAGTACATTGAGAAAGTATGTTAGTGACAAGAAAAATGACAAATGCTATAGACTACACAGATTCCTCATGCCTTTACGTCTTTGAAAAAATAATTGGTAGATTTGGGATATGGAAAGCACCCAAATAACATCCCCTCCAAAAAAAGAAATTGATTTTATTTTACCGGAAAAAAATGACTCATAACTGATGTTGTAGTGATTCTTAAATCCTCTGTCTATAGTCATACCACTGACTTAGAGCAAAGATCAAAATCATTACAAAACTAGAATAATTAAAATTATTAAAAAGACAGTTCAGTTGAAACAACTCAGTTGTGTAATATTTGAACAACTTATTGGTAAGAAAAACCTGATAAATCCTTGTATGAATTAATGGCAAAGTGAATTGAGCAGAACCAGAACAATTTATACAAGAACAGCAATATTGTGAAGATAAGTTTGAAAGACCAGTGTTAATGACCAGTGGAATTCCAAATGTTTATTTAATGTGAATCAAGTGCCATAATACAGAACAATAGAGCCCAAAAAGCAAAATGTGTTTGCCTAGCAAAAGATGGGAGCCCAAGACAACATCTTTAGAACTTCAGGCTTGTTCTAAGAAATTATAGAAGAATAATGGAAGATTATGCTGTAGATCACCTTATAAAGCAGAAAGGAATAGAAATTTAAACAAATTTAAAAGAAAGCTGAGTGAGAGATGCAACTGAACAGTTATCCTGATGGCATTGCAGCTTTAAACATGGAAAGAGGACAATAAACAGAAGAAAAATAGAAAAGACCTCCAAAAAATTTTATAGGACATTCTTATAGGACAATAGAGCTACTTATTTTAAAAAAGGGTGCAAATAATTGATAAGCGTTTTTATATAGTACCTACTGTATGCTAGTATTGTGATAGTGCTCTTAACAAATATTTCACTTGATCTTCATAACAATCCTGCAAGGTAGGTTTTGTTATCCTTGTTTTACAGTGAAGAAACGTAGGCAGGTTAAGTGTCTTGCCCAAGGTCATGGAGCTAGTAAGTGTCTGAAGCTAGATTTAAACTTAGGTCTCTCTGACTGAAAGCCCAGGACTCTACTCACACCACCAGGTGCTTCACCAGTTGCTTACCAGTGCCAAAGGTGGGGGGAAGCAGCAAGATTGGATGAAATACACGTTTTATGTTAACATGCTAGAGACAACATATTTATGCCAGTTGCTGAAAGATTCATAGTGTCTAAGCGGTCAGTAATATGACAAGGAATTTGAAGAATTGAAGTAAAGGATGTCATCAGGATGATGTATGCTAAAAAAATAAAACAAAATTAGCTGTTCTTTGGCCCTGGTGAAATATGAGAAGTAGATAGCCCAAGCACTCCACTGGTATCATTCTGATGTTAGGAGAAAGCAAGGAAAGATCCTAGTACGTTAGGTGGACCCTCTGTTGCAAATCGAAGAAACTTGGATAAGAGTTCACTATATGGGATGGGTGTGCATAATCATTGCATTATGATCTTCATTGTTGGAAGGAGCATCCAAATTTATTAACTTGATAGCCTTCTGAATAGTTAAATTGTGTAATGCTTTTATTATTAAAATAATAAGCTGATGCTAGAGTCATAGGTTCTACCTAGGATAATTTGTTTATTCTTACATAAATAAGCAAGTCAAATAAACTGAAACATTCTACCCTTCTGAATTTGCAGGGTATATGTAGCAAGCTATAGGGAACAGCCTAAACTATTTCTCCCAGCCAAGTGCAGGCTACTGAGATTTTTGTCTTTAACTTAATCCATAGAGACACCCTTCAAGTATGTAAATGGAGAACTTTCAGCATAAGTTTGTTACACCCCCATAGAGAATAAGGAATGGTAGTCCTTTGTAATTTTTTATTCTTAGTCTCTATTAAGTTATTGTATAAATGAAAACTTGAGGAAATCTCATTATTAAAGGGAAAATTATGTTTAATGAAAAGATAATAAGAATGCTCTAAGAGCTTTAATTCAGTTCAGCAATCATACCCAGTACAAGAAACAACCCAAAGATGGATACTTGGTCTCTGTCCTCAGAGAACATAAAATTCAAAAGAAATAATACACATTCACATATAATCACTCACACAGCTGCCACTTTAATTAAGGGGCCCTAATCACCTCTCACTGAGGTTATTGGAATAGCTTCCTAATTAGTCTCCTCAATTCTCTCCCCTTTCCATCCTATCCATACTGCTGCCAAAGGAATTTTTCTTAAGCACAGATTAACCATGTGACTTCCCAATGACTAACTGTTTTTGTGATAAAGTATAAACTATTTTAGCTTTTAAAGCCCTATACAACTAAGTACCAACCCATCTTTCCAGTCTTCATTGAATATTGGTCTCCTTTGGGGTAGACAGTGAGCTGGGCCTAGAATCAAGAAGACCAGAGTTCAAATCTAGTCGGAGACATTAACTGTGGAACCCTAGACAAGTCATTTAACCTCTGTCTCAGTTCCGTTAAGCATAAAAAGTTTAATAATAGTACCTTCCTCCCAAGGTTGTTGTAAGGATCAAATGAGATATTTTTAAAGCAGTTAGGATGATGCCTATCATGTAGTTGGTTCCATGTGCTTGTTACCCACACACTGCAGTCCAGACCTCTCTGTTCCTCACACATACCATTTCGTCTGTCTTGGTGCCTTTGCATTGGCCATTTTGTACCTGGAGAAGCAGGTAAAGCTGGTAACCTGGTCTAAGTTAGGAACAACTTAAGAGTAAAATCAGAAACATCTAGATCTTTTAATAGAAAACCAGGAACTAGGTCAGAACAAGAAGCCCCCTAGTTTTGGAATAAGGAGAGATTTTACTCTGGAAGAGATGGTGCATATACATAGAAAAGTTAAAAGTGGGGCATAGTAAAGGAAAACTACTGCATGAACAAATAATTTGTTATTGTCTGATAAAATACATTTCACCAAGCACAACTCAAGTAGAAAGTGCAAGCATCTCCCTTTTGCATATGAGAAAATAGATTGAATATGCATTCTGTTGAGATATAACCTTACACAGTTAAAGGTAAATTGGGAGAAAGGGAACATTAACATGGCAAAATCAAGTAGGTGGCAAAAGACCTGATCCTTGAAGAAAAATTAGAATTGTGGAAAGCAGAGGAAGGAAGTATATCCCAGGCATGTAGTGAGAGGTGGAATGTTGAATACAGGAACTAGTACAGTTTGATGAAAAACTATGAATACTTGAAATAATATAAAATCTGGAAAGATAGATTGGAACCAGATCAGAAAAATATTAAATTTTATTCTAAGAAGTTTGTGTTTTGCCTCAGAGATAGGAGCCACTGAAAGGTTTTGAATGATAAGGTATGCTCAAACTTGTGTCTTAGTAAGATTCTGGTGACAGCTATGTGAAGGCTACATCAGAAGAAACTGGAAGCAGAAACCTTTAAGCCTAGCCTTGCCATGAATGCAAGTATGTAATTCATATGTACTTGTGAAATTGAATTATATTATCTTTTACTGATTGGTAATAACGATAACATGGGCTATGGTTACATCCATTTAAAACCAAGTTACAATTGTGCATCGCAATGTAAAACTTGTAATTCATTTGGAAATAGTTATTCCCCCTATGGTCATTTTCAGAGGTCTAGTTTCTAGCCCCCAGTATTCTTAAACTTTTTTATAACTAGACCTGTTTTAGATTCATTTTTTAAAAATCATATTGTCAAATAACAATGTCAAGAAGGAAAGAAATTTATGAGAAAGTGATTTAGGAGAGGAGAGGCTAAAGTTGTGTAGATTATACAGATGCTTCACACTTGTATATCATAAACACTCTTTTAAAAATTTGGACACAGCAAGGACTGGCAAGCACCAAACAGCATTACCAAGAATTAAATTGATAGAAGAAATGACATTTAACCCTGAATCATGTGACTGCATAGTCAAATGCTTCTTAGCTAAGATAAGTTAAAACAAACACAGAAAAGTACTAAGATGAATTGAATGGAAAGAGAACTAGTATTAGAAGAAAAAAAAATATCTTGGCCGTTACTGATTTCTCCCAAGTAAGGTGAAGAAAAAACTACCAACCTACAAAATCTTGGAGGGTTGCAAGTATCCTTGAGTGTTTTAGTAGAGAATATACAGGCTTTTGCAAACAGTTTTCAGTAATGGCCTTATCCTAACCACAGTTGATCAAAGGAAGTAGAGAACCTTAGACCCATTGTACCTATTTGTTGATTGTAGAAAAACTTTGGCTGAATAGAACAAAACACCTTACAGGCTTTTGTTTTAACCACAAAATAGCTCCCATCCCTTTAATATCAAGAACATTCATGATTCAATGTGAAGTATAACAGAAATAACAATATCCAGTGATCCAGATTATAAATGTTCAATTGTGGCTGACTTCATGATCCTGTGGACCATGCTGTCCATGATTTTCTTGACAAAGATACTGGAGTGGTTTACCATATCCTCCTCCAGTGGATTAAGACAAATAGACGTTAAGTGACTTGCCCAGGGTCAAATACCTAGTCAGTCTGAGGTAGGATCTGAACTCAAGTCTTCCTGATTCCTAGCCCGGTTCTATATCCACTACACCATTAGCTGACTCAAGCATTGAACAAAGCATAAAACCCATGCTTGCTAAAAAATTAACCGCTGTGGCAGCTAGGTGGTGCAGGACGACGCAAGTTCAAATGTAGCCTCAGACACTTGACACAGTAGCAGCGTGACCTTGGGCAAGTCACTTAAAATTGCCCTGCCTTCCCCCCTCCAAAGAAAAAAAAAATGACCACTGGTAGAGGAAATCCAGCACAGGTTCTAGGTCAAGGAGGAATTTCTTGTGGTTGGTTAGATTCTCCAGGTGATCTTGTTTGCAGGTGACATTACATTAATTGCTTCAGATCCCAAAATTTTTTAAAGTAGCTGAAATCTTGAAAATAGATTTTACAGTGTAATGGATGACAGGATTCATGGTAATCATAGGGTTTTAAAGGTCAAAATCTGGGTCATGTTCAACCTCAGAGCCCCATCAAGTAGGCAAAAATGCATAGTGAAGATTTTGAAATCGGACAACATAGACCAAACATCATAATTTTATATTGTAAATTTGTTATTTTCACATGTGTAAACATTTTGGTGAACATTACATCCTTTGAAACATTAGGAAAAGTAGAAATGAAACAGTGGTAAAAGTTTCAGGTTGAAATAGTAAAACTCAGGCTGTTGACAAGTTCATCCCATGAAGTATGGCTGTCTTCTGAGTCTTCTTCAACCAAAAGAAATCTTAAGTTTCTTGGAAAACTGTTGTGTGGCCATTTCACTCTGGTGGAAAAACCACATAACCCAGTACCATTTTGAAGACGTAAAGGGAAAAAAAGGGAGATCTTGTATGTAGTTGATTATTTTTCCATATTAAGAAATTGTAAAAATTCATGCATCTTGTTTTATAGTTAAATCGCAAAACATAAGTAAATTAGATTCTACAGACCAGGAATGATGGCAGTCTTGCTAATGCTTGTTGAAAAAGCTAATCACATGGTAGCCAATGTAATAAGTTTTTGGAAACTTAGAAATTAGTCCTTGCATGACAGATATACAACCCATCATTGAACTCATGGCTTTTTGCTTTACTGTCAAAGCCTTTTAGAATCCAGGGTTTACAAGCCCCGAGACATTAGAATGTGACTTTGATGAAGGATGATAAAAGAGAGAACATATGTAAGGGTGTTTGGAAATTTCATCAAAAGTGAAAAAGCCCCAAGATCAGTAAATTCAGCTGTATTGTCATTCTTTTTATTTTTAAGTCAAAGATCAAAGAAACACTAGAATAAGAGAAGACTTGAGTTCTGACATTTGTCATCTGTGAGACCTTGAGGGGGGTCATATAAACTCACTAAATTTCAGTTCTATGTAATGATGGGTTTGGATTAAGTCATCTCTAAGGGCCCTATCAACGCTAACATTCTTTGAAAATTGAGAAGAAATGGAAAAAAAAATCAGACCAATGAGACTGAACTGATAAAATCTTGTGTTTCTCTAAGTTTTAAAAGTATCTTTTGAAAAGAAGAAATGCAGCCTAAGCACCAAATTTAGTCAAGAGCTAGAAAGTTTGACTAAATACTGGATATTTTTGAGTGGAAAACAGATTAAGATAATTAGCCAATTATTTAAATGCCAAGATACTATGCAAAATCAACATCCTTGTGTACTACCAAAAAACAAAAAGAGTGGCAAAATCTTGAAGAATTGAAATTCATTATCTGCCACATACTCAAACATAGAACATGATAGGAAAATCTCCATCCCTCGCCCTTTTTTTTTTTAACTGGAAATTAGACTATAGACCTAAAAGACTGGCATTCTCTAAAGAAGATGTTATGGACAGCTTACGAAAGTGAAGTGCATTATGTTTCCAGGGTGATGTGCCAGTTGTTTTAAACCTGAAATGAAATATGCAACACTAGAGATGTGTATATTATCTTCAAAATTGTAAAAATGCTTCTGTTTGAAGTATGTCTTCAGAAAGGAGCTACTGGTGCCTATAAGGATTATGATCAATAATGTCAAATAACATTATTAATAGCTTATATTTATATAGAGCTTTAAGGTTTAGAAAGCACTTGTGTCTTTGAACAAAGGTATAGAAGTAGAAAGATAAGACTATTTGAACAAATTATAGTAGGGCAAAATTTCTTTATCAAGAGCCTCAATTGCTTATAAACTTTTAAATCTGATATTTAAAACATTTAATCACAGTGGGATGGAAGGGCTACAGAAATTACACAACTCCACAAAGTCCACACTTTTAATCATTTTGGAGGGACGAAGGCCAAAAATAATAAATCAGAATTTAATGCCCGGCCTTCCAGAATATTTGAAATTTGTTGTCATTCAGACTACACAACCATTTCTGGGGCCTAGAAGTTAAAATGAATAACAATGCCCATTTGCCAAATACCTGCTATTTGCCAGGCACCATGCAAGACACTATGAGGATGCAAAGACAAAAATAAAAGGCACTGCTCTCAAGGGGAATTAGACAACACCAATGTGAAATGTGCAAAGTCTGCATAACTTATTACGTTGTGCAATTAAATCTTAATTCCATTTGACTCCTTTTGCAAGTCCCCACAATTTAGATCTTGAATCATAATTATTGAACACCAATCCTTGGACTTGGCTGAGTTCCCACGATTACACATTTAATTTCACCTTTCGGTGTTGGCGGTTTGATTTTTCATAGTTCAAGGACCTTTGAGGGTATTATTCTGACTTCCAACCTGTAGACAAGATTCTTGATTCCCTTGTCCATATTGACAAGGAGGAATAGTTATTGGACATTCAGTTTTTTGATTGAGTACCATGTGCATAGTCCCTGCTTGACGCATAAGTCAAAAGTGGCTTAAGAGTATAAGATTGGACTTCACTCTGAAAAATAATCTCAGAAACCTCATGAGACTCAAACTTACTACTGCCATCAATATTCATTAGTTCTTTGAAAAGTCATCATTCCATTACTTGGTAAAATAAGGTATAATAGCTTTGTGTAACTTTAGTTATACTAGTTTGATTGTCTCGGACAGATAACAAGCATTCTAGTAAGAAGTGACCTTTAATTGTGAAATCCTTATTTAATTAAAATTAGAAGTTTTTGTTAAGTACCTACACCTACATACTCAGCTTTGTACTAGGTATCCTTGGGGGAGATTACAAAAGAATTAGTTCCTCGAAGAATTGATCCAGTTGGAGAAATAAGGCTGATAAACATGAAAAGTGAGCACAATTAAATGCCAAATATTGTGATATCAAATGCAATGATGATAATCCTTAATTTTTTATAGTTTACAAACACCATTGGGACAGATAACTTTGCTGAAATTGAGGCCTAGAAAGGTTAAGTGATTTGACTAAGATCACACAACTTAGTGTGTGGACTAATATTTTAGTTCTAGCTGAAATTAGAATGTAGGTCTTCTGACTTGGTCCAGCATTGTTTATAATATACTCTGGTTTCTCTGCTGAAGTAGGAATTTGCAGAAGAGAATATTAACTGGGAGGCCTCATGTCAGGTAGGACTTGAGCTGGAACAAAGAAGACAGTAGAAAAATATTTCTGATATAAAGAGCAGCATAAGTAAACTGATTGTCAGTAGACATTAAGTTAGAAATTTTTTCCCCCAGGGGTTGGATTTCTATAAATTTTTCCATCAACACTTTTTTGGCCAGTCCTAGGGCTAGAAGTGCAGAATAGAGTATGTGGTTTAAAACAAAGCAGTCTGATTCACATAGGAATCTGGCTAATGTTTTTTACTGCAGTCATCTCTTGATTGGTCGATTGGAAGAGTAAAATGGTGACTTTTTGTTGTTTGTGTGCTTTATTGATGCCTTATGTTTTTACATCAGTCATTTCCAGACATCCCTCCCACCTCTAGTGAGCCTTCCCTTGAAACACAAATAGTTAAGTAAAACCAGCCATCACAATGTGACATCCCCAGCCATAGACCTCCACCTCTCCAAGGAAAGGAGTGGCGCTCATTTCCTTTTCTCCACAGCCAAGTTTGGTCATGCCAGTTGTATATTTGTTTTTCTGGATCTGCTTTTTTCACTTTGCATCATTATATACAATTCTTCATCTGTTTTCTCTGAATTCTTATTTGGAATTACATACACGTACACATAGTTTCATGGAATCATTGATTTAGAACTAGAAAGGACTTTACAGGCTATCAAATATACCACCCCACATTTTATAGTTGCGCAGACTTAGGATGAGAGAGATCAAATGATCTGCCTAGGGTCAAATACTTAGGAAGTAGTCAAAACAGGATTTAGACATATGATACTACTGTCTTAAATGTCTGAAAAATAGTCATGCGGCCTCCACTTAAATAAAATTTCCAACAAAAGGCAACTCATTGGACAGCTTTGATTGTGTTATAGTTTCTTCGGATTTTGAGCCAAAATCTATAGTTTCACCCAGTGCTTTAATTTCTGTTTTCCTAGGTCAAACAGAACACATCTAATCATTCGAAACCTATGTTTTGTCTTCAGATACTTGAAGGGTTGTCATACGTGAAATTTTTTATTTTCCAGGTTAGACATTGCTAGTTCCTTAAACCAAACATGGTATTACATGGTTTTCTGTCTCCATACCATACTACTTGTTCATTGTGGAAGAATTACGATGTGTCAATGTCCTTATGTATTGCCCAGAAATGGATTATGACAGGCTACTGTCTCTTTGCTCAAGGTGCTACACTTATGTTGATGCATCCTTAAGATTGAATTACAACTTTGGCTGCCACATCACATTATTAAATCATTTAAATTGCAGTATAGCAAAATCCATAGGGCCTCGTGAACTATTATCTAGTCCACGGGTTCTTCACCTTTTGTACTTCTCAGAATGTGTCTTTAAATGCATAAAATAAAATACACGAGATTACAAAGAAAATTGCTTGTCTTGAAATGTAGTTATCAAACTATTTTTTAAAATGTGTTCACAGATCTCATTAAGAACCTCTCTAGCTACACACTATACTTAGGTGATTGCCTTTTATAACCTATATGTAGTTAACAAAGTTCTGTGATATTTTGCAAGGTCTGAGCTTCATTTTTCTCATCTGGGTTATTATAAAAAATGAATGAAATCATGTATTAAAAAGCTCTTTTTCCCTTAAATTGAAAAACTTTTATCAGCAGCATTCAGAAACCTGTGCTTTCACACAAAGAGATTTAAGGTGATTTGATAATATCTTTTCTAAAACAAATTTTGGGTGATCTTGGGATTGCCAGAATATTAAAATATAAGCAGTTCCATAAGCCATGAGTTCCATGGCTCAATATTCAGTCTTAATGGTAACACCAAAGACTGTCTTGTTGAAGGACATCCTTGACGTCAATCTCAAAGATAAATGAGCTATGCTGAATGGATGACCTGGTTTTCCTTTATAACTATTAGGATCTATCATCTATAAATTTGTCTGTATCTTAAAATTGTGGTATATTGGTGCATCAGAAAATTCATATTTTTCTTATTTGGAATTTCATGTAGCACAATCTTCATTACATTCATATATACATACATGCACACATATATATGTCAATCACACTTTCTAGGTTAAATATCTTATTCTGAGAGAAGTCTGCTAAAAAACAGCTGCTACATAATCAATTAAAAACATAAGAAGCATTAGTATAATTCCACTAAGTAAGTACACTCTTAAATCAGTAGTAGAAATTAAATGCACTGGTAGCCAGTCATTTCTTATAGCCAGGATCAAGTTTCACTTTATTATATAATCACCCCCAAACTTTTCAGGACCAGAGAGCCTCAAGCATCATCCAGTTTACAAATGACTTGGGGATATAAGGAAAAAGTTGAGGAATATATAGTACACAAAGCTTAATGTGTCGTAGGGTAGCCTTTAATGTTTTGACTTTGGTGTGGACTAAAATGTGTCCACTAACGTATTCTGTTAAAGTAATAAAAGTTTTTAAGTAACATGATGCTTTGCAAGAGCTCTCTTCTTTCTATTCAATTATAGTTAAGATGTAGACCTGGCTTCTGGGGACTGATGCTACAAAAGGATATTGAAAGAGTTGGAGACCTTTGCTTATCCCATTACCTTGTATGAAGTGATTCTCACTTTGCCTCCTAGGGCTACAAGTGAGACTTCACAATGTTTCTGAAGTAACTCTTAAGAGAGCTTGGTTTCCCTTTGGCTCACTGAAAAGGATTCCTGGATGCCGAGTCTGTGATATTACAAGGAAACATTTCAGAGAATTACAAGAATTCTTGTTGGCATTGCCACCACCCCAAGTTTAAAGTCTCAAGTAAGTATCTGAACTTAACCAAAATAGCCCTGTAATTTCAGATATCTTTATGGCTGGTTTGGATTACCCTATGATTGTTTAATAACTTACGTGAATATAGCCCCAAACTCCAAATCAATCGTATTTTGGTTCATTTATGCTACAAAGATACATTCTGTATGTTAGAATCAACCCAGGATTGATTGATACAAAATAAGCCCAGAAATAGCTTTCACCTGCAAGCTCCTAAACTCTTTCTGGCTAAAATCAACATTTGTTCAAACTCAGCAATAGGCAAAAAATCAGGGCAGCACAAAATAGTCCATATTGGAGGATCTGAGATTATTAAAATGACCGCTTGTACTGGGCTTGTTGATCTCCTTGTTCTTCTTCACCTTTGCTGATCTTCTGGACCCTGAGCACTGCCTGCCTGGATCTACACACAGTACCTGCTTGATCTTCCCTGCCTTTGCTGATCTCCTGGACTTTGCCTGTCTACATGGACCCATGGTACCCACTTGTTCCTCCCTGCCTTTGCTGATCTCCTGGATTCTGGACTTTTGTTTTTCTACTGGAACTGATTTGCTCCTCCCTGTATTAATTGACCCTACTCTGTCCTTAACCCCTTGCCTGCCTATACTTTTGGTATCTAGCAAATGCCTGTGGATTAACTGAATACCCTTCCCTGCCCTCTCCTGTCTACCACATTCCATGACACCCAAGCCCCACCTGCATGACAGCAGGGATTTATTGGCTTCTTTAAAAAAATAAATATAATAAGAAAACTGCCTGGAATTATAGAATTCATTTCCTTTTTAAAGCTTAAATTCATTATTTTTAAATCTCCATAAAATTTACTAGACCTCCTAATATGACTTTTAGTTGCCCTCTCCTCCCCATTTTATAGTCAAGTGTATAGGATAAGATATGTTCTGAGCAGGATTCTATAATACTCAGGAAGCCATGATGCTTTCTAGAGGGTCACAGTTCATGCCTTAGGCTTCCTTTATATATCCTACAATGCACAATATTAACACATTAGGAGATTTTCAATAAATACTAAAAAATCTAGACTCGTTCTAAAATTTCATTGGTATTGGGAATTCTCTGGTAAGGGAACTCCCTCTATCAAATGCAGGTTGGCCTCTGCAACTAGAGGACTGAGAGATTAAGTCTATGACTCTTTTTTCCCAGGGTCCCACAGCCAGTATGTATGAGGGCCAAGACTTGAACCTGGGTCTTCCTAGCTTCAAGGATAGCTAGTTCACTATCCACTATACCAAAATGTTGTTAGTAAGAGAATTCAATAAAAGTGACAAAGATGGGAGGAAAATAAAGATGAGCAAAGTAGATAAACCATTGTGTTTGAACAAAAGCAAATGTTTTTTAAAAGTTCATACTAAATATTTTAATATAATAATTTTGTATAATTGGGGTTTTTTTTTTCAGTTTTTGCCAATTTTTTTTAAAAATCTCATTTTAGGAATGTAGTCTTTATTTGAATATAGCCTATATTCTGATAAATATGGTACAAGTTCAATGAAATTGAAGTAGAGACCTGTTCAAGGAGATGGAAGGATGAGGTGATGAGTTGTAGTCTAATTTCAGCTTTAAATCTTGCCTGGAACTGCCTTTGGGATTAAACAGAGCCAAATCTAAATGAAAATCCTATTTGTTCCAAACCTTTTACTATTCAAGCCACATTTCCTATTATGCCCTTAATACCGCCATGCCCTTTGATGAAAATGTAATGTGAAATGTTTGTGTATGACAGTTATGAGGAATTTTTATTTATTCATGTTCTTTGGTTTCCATATTTATCACACAATTTGTCTTCATAAAATGTTTATGTCCATTTATTATTTGTACTTTATTTGAGGTAAGGGACTGCGTCTTAGTTCATCTTTGTATCCCTGATGTCTGGCACAGTGCTTTGAATTACTGTGTTTAATAAATATTTATTATGTATTCTGTTATAATTTATTTTTTAATTAAGATTGATTTCTTTATAAAAAGGAAACTTTAGAATTAACCTATTTAATGTCAATTTAGAAGATGAGTCAGTAATATTTGTATCTGTTGCCAAAATATTAATTATTATATACATTTCTTTGTATTTCTTTTTCCTGTCTGTATTTAATTCCTCATAGGTGAAACTATGAAGCTAATGAACTGGTTTTATATAGTGAATAATCCTGCTCTACATAGTACTTTTTATCCTAAGTTCCTGGAAAACTGGCTCTCGTATACTGAAGTCATTCAGTTTTTCATTAATAATGAGTACTCCCTTCATCAATATAGATCATAAACCCTCCACATGTTAGAATACAGTTCATGAGTTGCCATGCCCCTGAACATTCATAACATGGAGGTCAGCCATCTAGTGAAGATACTCTTCAAACTTAGCTGAATTAGTTCTTTAGACATACAGTACATCTCTTAGCCCACACATGAAGCTGTTTTACTTTGGTAAGGCTTCTCAGAGCTTGTACTCCACTGGCATTGCCTCTGAGACTCCAGAGCCATCTCTACAGCATAATGAGGCAGCAGAGTAGAACTTTAGTTAGTTGGCTTTAATAAAGTTATCTTTGTATATACGCAGCTACCTGGAACAACTGTGATTTCCAGTGTGGAGAACTTCCAACACCAGGAGAGATCACAACCAGGCTACAGCTTCTTAAGTGAGCCCTAGGGAGTAGCCTGAACTTGGTAGGGTAAGTGACTTTCTCAGGGTCACACAGCTAGTGTCAGGGACTAGATCTGTCTTATGCACAGTGCTAGGCTGCCTCTGTTTAAAATTAATATTAGTCAAAAATTGGAAGCTTTAAGATACTGTTCAATGCAGTTGCAAAATAAGATGATTAAATCAGATCAACTTGAAGATTCTGAAGAGTGTGTGGCCTGTGATTTATTTCTCCGGCTTTGTCTAGTAACATTTTAAATGTCTCATGGGATGAAACTGCTGTGACTTAACCCTCATCAAACAGCCATTCATCCAGCCCCTAACTCACTTTGTTCTGAAGCAGTTGCCTTTGAGAAAGAATCTTTCTAATGTCATCAAAATGTAATTTATTAAGATAACAATGGGCTGTGAATGAGAAGATAAAACCTTCCCACTGACTTAGAAAAGGCCATGGAATGAGGCAGAATGGAAAGCAAGAGGTACTGCCTCACTCTCAACTTGATAGTTAGCCTCATGTGCTAAGGAAACTTACAATTTACACAGAAGTAGAGGCTATTCTTGTGCTGATGAAATAGCTCGTAGCATTTTTTTTAAACTGACAAATTTGTGCTTTTTAAACTATTATCTTCTGCCTTCAGTTACAGGTTGATCTTTTCCAGCTCTTCCCACCTTCTTAGATGCCCTTTCTACTTTTTCACATGCATTACAAGTACTGAAGTGTTAGATTCCAGATTATTGGTTAAATCAGCATATTACTTGTAAAAACAGGCAACAGTGGTTTGGTTTTTTGTTTTTAAATAATTCACACTACCAGTGTAGAAAGCAAAATAGTGCTTAAAGTTCTTGTAAATAATGAATTTAATTCTTCCAGTGTTAAAAAAAAAAGGCCTCTATTATTTCTCCTACTCTTGTTTTTTATAAAGATCCTTTTGATGTGTGAAGTGCTGGGCTTAAGTATAGGAAAACCAGCCAAGCACCTGGGTTCTGGAAAGAAAGTGGTCCCACAAATGAAAAAGAATTACAAATATAATTTATATATATATATATATATATATGTATATATATTTATGTATGTATATGTACATATAAAATTATATAACCAATTTCATTATTGCTGGAAAACATTGATCAACTAGAATATTTGGGGAAATGGAGTATTTTGATTGCTGAATGTTTTGGCTAACTTTTTTTTCTTTGGCCCTGTTTGGAAATCTTTCTAAAAGGTATGAATACACATTCTTGCTTCAGTAAATAAGAGTATAGTGAGTATAATCAAGATCTGAACATCAGCTCTTGTTCTGTATTACTACTTCAGAATGTGCTAATATGTGTGGAAGGTTTAGGAGATTGGAATCAGGACACATTGTCCCCAAGATTTCCCTAGAAATTATGCCTTTTGGTGTGTCTGCTGTGATCATTTTTTGTTTCTACAAAATCTGTAATAGTTTTTCTTAGGATTTATCCTTTCCACTAAAAGCATGATGTAAGAAAAAAAAAATTCCAACTGTCTTTTCCTTAAATTAATTTAGTCCTGGTTATTGTTAACCAAAGCTTCACTGGATGCTCTGAAATAGTCATATCTTGTGCTCGTTACTTAGTAACACAATTTAAACCCTCCGAAGACAATAGGATATGACTTCTCACAAATGCATTTGTTTACTGTAAACAAAGCCTTGAAGTTGATGTGATTGTAGACCTCCTGTTTCTGGAGCCTTAGGGGGTGCTTCTATGGCTAACCCTGTTATGTTATGCCAAGAATTGGTTTTAGAATATGCCGATAGCTATTGGGTAGCAGTTTTGCTCAAATTCAGATTCATTTCAGTCATTCGTGAGTGATGTGGTTTGATTTAGCAAGTGAGTTTGAGGCTTTACAATTAAAGCAATTTTAATTATACACATTTTTAAAAATGATATTCCAAAATGCCTTTAAAAAGACTGCACTTTTTAGTAGAAATGAGGCAATCAACAAATAATGGTTGAGTGTGTACTGTGTGCCCAGTGCTGTGCTAAAAACTATGGAGGTTACAAAAAATGTTTTCACTTGAGGAAGTAAAACTCATGCCCTTGAAATAATTAGACGATAATTAAGTGCTAAACAGCGTGGTACTGAAGAAAGGATAATTGTTGTGGGTTAGAGTAGTCAGAGGAGGTTGGACTTCTCTGGACTTTATTTGAAGAGATAGGATGGGTGAAATAAGAGTATTCAAGGCTAAAGAAACAGCATGAGCAAAAGATGAGCATGGTTTGGGGATATGCCAGGTAGGAGACTGGCCTGAATGGGACAAAGGGTACATGTTAAAAAATTAGGAGAAATAAATGTGACATGAGCTGGGAGGGGAGGGAAGGGAAGAGAAAGAGGCCTGTTTTTAATCCAGATGCCCTGGTGACTCTTGGGACAAAGCTGAGGAAAAACTAAGGGGCTTAATAGGCCCTTGAAAGTTAGGATGTGCTAATAAGAAAGGAATGCAGCTTTCTGAGGAATTTTGGAAGGTATATTGGGGAAAAAGCAGAAGTCACCTGTGTATGGTAGTGTCACTATGACATCACACACACACATACACACAGACACGAGAAGGGCACCAAGACTCTGCTCTGTGATTTTCTATATCCAAGATGTGGTTAAACTTCCCCCTGTGAAATGACTGAACTCTAGCATTGATGGAACAGCCTTTGGAAGAGAAGCCTCCTGATCTGTTTTCATGGCAGTAACTGTATGCTTTGCTCCAACTCACTCTTGGCTTATTTCATAATTCAGTTTCTCAAGTTCATTTTTGCTAACACAGGCTCTCCCACTTTTTCCAAATCTCTGCTGTCTTCATTCCGTGCTACCTAATAGTCACCAGTATCTTACTACTTACCTCATTTATGCCTTAGTGGCAATTTGCTCTGGCACAGAAGTGCATGCCTAGTTAAGATTTTTTGTTTTAACAATTCTGTGGGCTTTGTTTTTAAACTCAGCGTAATTGGTGAAAAGTTCTCTGAACTTGGAGTCAAAAGGCCTGGTTTTGAGTGAGCTCCACTCTGCCACTTATTAGCTGGCTGACCTTGGACAAGTCATATAAGCTCTCTGAGCTTCAGTTTTCTTATCTGTGAAGTGGTATAAAACTTCAACTTCCCTACCTCATAAAATTGAGTCAAATGAGATAGTAAAATATACTATAGCCTGTAATCCCTAATGATCTAATGAGTTGTTTGGTTTTTTTAGTTGTTTTTTAAATAGTTTTTTTTATTTGTTTTTTTTTATACAATGAAGTATAAAATTCTTTAGAACATTACTTATTGCTTCTTGGTGGCCTTTAGCTACTCTGATGAGGACCCACTTTGAACAAGCTGAGAAGGTAGAGTAGGTGAAAGGAAGAAACATTAGGTCAGCTCTTACTAACTAAAAATGCTTTTTGGGTTAAGGGAAACAGCATGATGAGAAAGGAATACTGCCTTGTAAGGAATTCTGGAAGGTATACTGGAGAAGAGTACAAACATGTATTGATCACCTATTACAGTCCTGAAGGGTAGCTCTAAAGTAAAACTTCTTAGCCTGAGGTCCATGAATAGATTTCAGCAGGTCTGTGGCCTTGAATGGGGAAAAAACAAAAAAACTACATCTTTGTTTTCACTAACCTATAACTGAAATTTAGCACCTTCTTCAGTGTTTAAAAATCATTTAAAGAAGGAGTCATGAAAAAAAGTTCAAGAACCCCTCTTCTCTAGTCTTTGGAATGATTTTTGAATGATTTAGCTTCGTATAGAAATTTATTAAGAGGGAAAGGCATAACAATATATTGCAAATTAAATAATCATTTATTATAATCATTTCTAATGTCAAATTAATGATACAGCACTGTTGTATCTTTTGTGTTATACACATAGGGATTTTTTTTTGTATAAACAATGTATACAGGACATTAACTTCCATTTTATAGGATCCAGAACACAACTTAGCTTTTTATGATTTTAAATGCGTATAGTTGTCTCCTTGTTTTACTATATTATTAATCATAGCCATGATTTACTTTATGCCAGGCCTTCAGTTATAACTCCTAATTTTTAACATTGTTCTTATGGGAAAATACCATTTGCAATTATGATGATCCACTTTACAACGCGGTTTCCAGGAACACAGTTCTGCGAAATTGAGGACTGCTTGTGCTCCCCTACGTGGCTGGGGAAAGCTGCAGACCTCTGGAGAAGGCAACAGCATCCAGCAGAATTTGTGAGAGCATCTCCCACCAGTAAGAGGTGTGAGGTAGCTCATGCCAGTGGAGGGTACAGCTGCAGCAGATTCATGTCCTCGGAGGACAGTGAAGCAGGCAGTAGACTGCTGATCCCAAAACAGTAAGTGACTGGGGACTTTGAGTGGGATACTGGACTTATGATGCTGCCAGCATCACCTGTACACCTGTGTGTTCTAATAAAAATTTGGTACCTTATGACCAGCATGCTTGTAATTAGATTAATGTCATATTTGTCCAATTGGGTGGATTTCTTAGGTTTCTGGGTGTATAAGTTAAGTGAAGGGTGACAGTTCTCAAAAGTAACTCGGGTCCTCAGTGCCACAATTGTTTCTGTTTCAAGAGTAACACAAGATTGACTAGGTAGGAAAAAAGATGGAGACATATAGACCAGATAGGAGTCTGTTGCAGTAATGCTAGTCTTAGAAATGGAAAGAATAAACCCACAAGAAGAAATGACAAGGATTCAGTAAAATCATGTAAGAAAAGACATGATTCATTAACAGACTGGATATAGGGGAAGGACTCCCAGGTGTCTAGAGTCAGTGCCTCTGAAAGAAATGTCACAATTAGGATCTAGCTTTAGGGGGGGAAGGACGAAGAGTTCAGTTTTAAACATTGAGTTTAAGGTGATGGCAGAACATAAAAGAAGAGCTATTTTGTAGATATTAGAAAATATGGAGCACAGTAAAAGGTGAACAGCTATAGATGTTCATTTTGAAATTACCCCCATCAAGGTTAAAGCTTCATTAAAGATTACAGCTAGGGATAATTGCTCCTTTCTCCAAAAAGAGTTTGGGGGAAAAAGTTTAGTAGCTAAAATATAAAATGCCAGTTGGGAATACCATATATAGGCAATCCAAATTTGAATTAAAATTTTCCCTTTTTTTTCTTAATATATCATATTTCTGCAGCTTGTGCCTTCTGGTAAATTCCTACAATGATATCATTTATACACTTAGACCCACAACTACAAGGGATGTCCACCAACTGGAAATGTTGTATTCATCAACACACATGGTCCTTCCTCATTGCTACTGGAAGAAAGATTGAACTAGATTGAAGGGATGGGATAGAGGGTGGAAAGTCCAGACAATTCCATGAGATAAAACTTTGCAGAATGACATATAGCTTTAGTTCTTAAATGAGAATTATGTAACTGAATTGGGGAAAATATGCAAGATTCCAGTTCCACTTCAGAAAACAGAAAGGCAAAAATACTCAGCATGCTAAACTGAGTTGTAGGAAAAATAAACATAATTGAAAACATCAATCAGAACAAACTTCCCTAGAGTGGAACTGACATTGTGAGGAAGATAGAATTTTTTTATGCTGAACAAAAATAAATGTATAAGGTGAGGCAAACAGAAATTTAGAAAGGAGTTGGACAGGATTTCTTAACGTTTATAGATGGGGCCAAGAGATGTACAGAGAGGGAGCAGCTGAAGGTTTTATGTCAAGTCTGTGACTTAATGGACTTTCTCCAACCATTCATTCTCTAGCTACTCAGACTTCTAAAAGTAAGCATTAAGCAAAATAATATGGTGGAGAAATGTATTTTAAAAGGAAATTACTTTAGGAAACTGTAAATTGCTTCAAAGATGACAAGGAGGTATGAGTTTCAAGGAAAGCAAAGCAAAATTTTTTCCTTACTGAAGGTGAGCACTTTGGAGTCCTAGAACCAGATTTTACCCATTAAAATTATTTGAAAGGACTTTCTCAGATTGTCTTATTGCTACTACTGGGCAAAGTGGTCATCCATTTCCAGAGAAAGATCTCATTTTATGCTGTATGTTAAGTTAAATTTATCTTGTAATATGAAGAACCTTGAAACTTAACACATGCATTTTAAACATCCTAAAAACCCCAGTAGTGTGTATCTTCAAGGTATCCCTGGATGTTTGGGGCATGAGCCCTTTTGTTCTATTTCTGTGAACTCCAAATTCAGTTACCTGCAGCAAGGAAATACCACTGTTGTTTCCAACCTGGTATAGCTGTCCCACAGACTTGGCCAGCTGTCCACTGCATTCAAATGGGGGAGGTAAGTGAAATTTTCTATCTTCAGGATATATAATTTGTGGATGTAAACCATATTGAATCTGTAGTCTATGAAAATTTATAGGATCATAGGATTTACTTGTTAATGTAATGTTTTTTCCAATATTTTTGTTTTTATAACCCAAGGACTTCCCAGTAATGTCTCCATCCCAAATAGAATCCTCCCATTGTCTAACCCCTTCACTTTGCAGATCAGGAAACCTGAAGCCTAGTGATTTGCTCAAGGTTATAGACACAGAAATTGGCAATGCCAGGATTCAAATCTAAATCTTCTTACTCTAGTCTAGATGCAAGGTTTTTTTCCAGATATACCATACTGCCTCATATGTTCTTGACTTTTAATTAAGGATTTAGTATTGTCTCTCTTTTATTCCAAGTACTATAGTCCTACTGAGTTTTGACTGATAAAAATTTTGTATGAGGCGTTTTATTAATATACGAAGGAAGGATATGTCATTTCTTGGGTTACAGAATTCTTAATACAGTAACTCCCTCCACCAGAGCTGCAGATTGCAACCCTTCAATGACTGAATAATAAGTTACCTGAGGTACTTTGAGGTTATATGATTTGACTAGTAATTGCCATGGGGCAGCATTTGAACTAAGGCCTTGGTTCCATGATTAGCACTACCCCACCTTGCTTCTACCTGGAGTGTTTGAGAGAATTTAATTGGAAGAGGCACTATGGTGTGGTAGTGGAGAGCAGGTCTCAAAGCTGGAAAGAAGATCTCCAGTTGAAGAGGTGTTTTTGACCCCTGCTGACTGTGTTGCTCTGGAGAAGTCGCTTAACCTGTCAGCCCTGAGTGACTCTCAAGATAGTAAGTTGGAAAGAAGGTGCTGACCTGCAGTGAACTCATCTAGGAGTTCCAGAACCTGTCCTTAACCTATTTTATGTAGTATTAGTAATAGTACTAGTACTGATACTAGTATTAGTAGTAAATGAAGAGGAAAGCTGGTATTTATATAGTGCTGGTAAAGCAAAATGCTTTACAAAAATTAACTCATTTGATCCACGCAACAACCATAGAAGGTTGGTACTATCATTATCTCCATTTTACAGATGAGGAAACTGAGACTTGCAGGTTATTTTCACCCTCATTCCTGCAGTAAAATCTGTAGAAAATAATCTTGTTTTCCCCCAGATCCCAAACATAGCGAAACTAAGGCTTCTCCTTTTTGTTTGGTTCCCCAGTCAGGCATAGGCTTCTGTTGCGTACCCGGGATTTTGTAAAGCACTATGGAGGACACAAAAGCTGTGCACGGCATAGTCTTGACCTTGAGTGTTCAGTTCCAGTTTAATTCGGGTTTCTGTTGGAATCGCTTGACATGAGAACTTAGGTAATGGACCCCTGATGGTTTAAATTTCTATTTGAGTGCTGAAAGAAATCCACAAAATAACAAGAAGCAGCTAAAATGATTTAAAAAAAACTATGAAAGTAATGATCTCATCAGTAAGTACATATGGAATCTCAAGAGGACCCTGCTTTAGGAACTGCCAGGTGGCCTGTTTGGGAGTGAGATAGCCAACCTAAAGGCTAGGTTTGATAAGAAGGCCATAGCACTGAGCAAGTGACATTTCAAGTCCCATGTATTTCACCTCTTATTTTGCCTTTGAATTTTTAAAGTTATCTTGCCTGCTGATTCCTCTCCCACGCACTCAGAGTTTTTGCTTTTCTTATCGACCCTCAAGATTTTTTTTTGGTACACTCACTCCTCCATTCTAGGACGGAAGATACCATTACAGTATCAAGGCAGTTGCTCATCTCTACTGTAGTCAGGGGACCTTGTAGAACTAATAGAAAGCTTGATAGTTCTTGATGGGCCAATTCATGGGAGAAAATTTTGCTTTGACTGAGTCATTGAAGCTCCAGAAGCTCAAAAATACTGTAGCAACATCCTTTCCTCTTCCCTTATTGTTTCTAGAACTTTCTTTAAACCTTTTTTACACTGGCTTTTACAGATTTGGCTTCAATTGCACCCAGAAGGAATTACAGAATAGAATGTGACTGAGTTTCTTTTTAGCAAAATCTCTTGTGACATTCATTGATTTTAATGTGGGCATTTTTATAATTTATTATTGAAAATAAATACAAATAAAGGTTACAAAACTATACTAGATTTCAGCAAATGCAATCACAATACACAAGTGAGAAACACAGAGTAGGTGGACATGAGTCTATGACGCATAGGTCCCAGGTTGCTTTCCAGTGACCATTTCAATGTTAACATATTTCGAGTCACTTTTGTCAACCATAACTTAGAAGGAGCCAAGTTTTTTTGACGAATTTTACCATGAGCTGGGAACAGCTGCTAATTAGCAAATCATAATTGCACACAGAAGCTGAATTTGACACCAGAGATGTGCTTGCTTTTCAGAAAATCTTAACCCAGAAAGAAACCTAGGCATATAGAAATATAAGCTGCTGACCCTTACAAAATCTAAGGTAAAAACCCAGCAACTGCAGCAAAATCGAAACTAACCCTCTTGAACCACAGAAAGCACCAACTGCAGCAGTTCCTCTTAATCTAGTGAACTGAAACAAGCCACTGCTTTCTTGAGGAGAGGAGACATGATGGTGGCAGGCAGTTGTAAAAGCTACATAAACAAGCCTATAGCCTGAGCTGTCGCCATTGTTTGCTTATGATTTTAAATAAGAGACAAGAACTAATTCAGCCAAGAAGCAAAAAGCCCCTGGATCCCGTGCAAACATTCAGTTTTGGGTATTTTACCATTCGCTTAACCCTGCTTCCTTTGACAGTGTCACAACTTAGTTTAACTGCTGTGTCCTAGCATACCAATTTCAATACCCACTCCACTTTCTATGCTTACAGTTTGGATCTTTGGGGGATTAATGAGATCATATCTGTAGGTGTGCTTCAATAATCAGGAGAAATCAGGAAATTTTACTAAACAAGAAGTTTTTTTTGACACTTTGAAAAAAAAAAGTTTTTCCATGAAGAATAATATGTATTTTTAACATTAAATTGTGATTTATCCCCAACCAAAAAACTTGATGATATAACTTTAGATTTGTGATAGCATCAAAGTTTAAAACCCAGTTTGTTTGTTTTTTTTTTTGTAAAGTGTAATTGCTGCATTTCATGCTACATCTTAAGGTTTCCAAATGCAGTGGTATTTTATACATTCTAGCTCACCAAGTATTATTCCCATTCCTACAATTGTTTCCTATAAACATAAATGGACTAAAAACATACCAATAGGGAGTCCAAACATTTCCTGAATTGAAATATCTTTTTTGGCAACCTTCATCTACATAATTTTCTTCACCAGGGATGTCAGTTTTTAGTAATCAGTGAAGGAGTACTCAGAATATAACAGTATAGAATGAATAAGATTACAAAAATTGATATCTGTGGTGAAAAAAATAACATAGCTAACAAAAATAAAAACAAGGCTTTCTTCCTTTAAAGCATGTACTGTCTACTAGGAGGATAGAATATTTAATAATGGGAAAGGAAAAATCCAAAGTACTCTAGGAATATTTGAGAAGGGACAGAACACTTTTTGCTGGAGAAGAATCTGGAAAAACTTCACAGAACAAGTAGCACCTGAACTCAGCCTTGGAAGAAGTGGAAGATTTTAACAGCAAAAATGAGGAGAGAATGTACTTTTAGGCATGCCCGGGAAGTTGGCAGGTGGCACGTTCAATTTATTGAACAGTTAGTGCTATAGTTTGGCAGATGTGTAAAGTATGGAGGAGAGTTATGTAAGATTGGGAAGAATGGTTGAATGAAAAGTAGGTGAAATGAATGAAATAAATGGTTGTCATTCCTCTGTTGTAGCTCTGTGATGTCTCAAAAGAATTATGTGAAAGATGTGAAGCATTGGTTAGAAAAAGTTCCTACTTACCTTAAGTGAGGGTAGCCTCATTATTACCACCCCAAGCCTCCTGAAGCACTTCTAGTTGGGAGAACAGTGGAGACAGAGATAGTCCTAGTGTCAGCGTATTTATTATCTAAATCCTATAGCCCTGATATTAGTGTTGTGACCATGGACAACTTTACCTTCAGTTTCCTGGCTAGCTCACAGAGTTGAGAGAAAACATTCCTGTAAACCTGAGATAATGGTGTAATTGCATTTTCTTTTGTTCTTTATCCTTTGCCCACTATGTAATGTGATGTAGTAGATAAGAGAACTGGCCTAGAAGCCAGGGCAATCTGGATTCAAGTCCTCCCTCAGAGGCTGCATGACCCCAGGCAAGTCATTTAACCCCTCAGTGCTCTAGGCCAGTGGTGTCCAACTCAGATAGAAGCAGGATCCACTAAACCATACAGCAGGTCACATGTCAGACTGACATCTTTGCTTAGTCTAGGCAGCTCTCTTGAGTTATGAAGAAAGGGCTAACCTACATTGGTAGCAGTTTTATAGGATCATAGATTTTGAATTGAAAGGTACCTAAGAAGCCTCTAAGACAATTCTGCCAATTTACAAATGATGATGCTGAAGTCCATAGAGGTTAAAGGACCTGTCCATTATTACATAGCTAATAAGTACATGAAGCAAGATTTTTTGTTTTTGTTTTTATTTGTTTTGAAGGCAGCTGGGGTTGTGATTTGCCCAGGGTCATGTGGTAAGTGTCTGAGGCTGGATTTGCAGTCATGTCCTCCTTACTCCAGGGCCAATGCTGTATCCATTGCACCACCTAGCTGCCCCCACTGAATCTAAGTCCCATGCCCTGTCCTATGCCATGCTGACTCAGCCAGAAGGGTTTTCTCATCTGGGAGTTCCCCACACCCAAAAATTCATAGGTCCAGTCCCTAACCCATATTCTATGTTCATACTCTCCATTAGGGGGCCTCCTTTTGTAAACATTTACTTCTTTTAAACATGTTCCAAGAATCTTCTGAACTTAAGAGCTTTTAGCTTTTGGCAATAATTATTCCTGGTAGATGCTACAGAATCTTTTTCTGCCAATTATAAGGAGCTGGAAGTGACCTCAGAAGCCATCTAATCCAACCCTCTCATTGAACGTATGAGAAAACTGAGTCACAGAGACAATAACTTCCCCAAGGTCACACAGGTAGCAAGTGCCTATATCCAACAAGTCACACTCTCACAATTCCTTCTTTGAAAACAAGAATGGAATTTATTAAGTCTACAAAATTATACATTCATCATTGTAGGAAGCTTTAGCTCAAAGACAAGTATGTGAATCATTATTCATCAGAATGAGAAATATCTCAATTAGATGACAATTTCATATGAAGAAGTTAGCCTTAAAACTTCTAAAAATACTCCTACTTAGGAAGAGAAGGCAGATTAACTGCATTTATAAGAAAACTCATGAGCACATACATGTAGAAAATTGAGAATGGCCATGAAGGCTGCAACTTGCAAGGAAATGACCTTGGGAATGATAGGACTGAATGCCCAACACAACTTTCCCAAACTCTATTGACAACTCTTGCTGTGGTTAATTGAAACCCCTGGTTAGATGGAAAATAGCAAAAATCTTCCTAGTCTTCCAGACCTCAGAGAGAAAGATCTGAGAGAGAACACCTCCTCTGAGACAAACGCAGAGAGAGTAAAATGGTCAGTGCCTGCTGAGCTCTCCAAGACAGAAGAGAAAACAAAAACACCCCAAACCTCTATCCTGGGGGAAAGGAAGGGGAAACTACTTATATTAAACTGTAGGATATGATGTGCATATTATTAGCACCCCTTTCCTTCTTCTTCCTTCACTAACACTACTTCCCAACACTATCACCCGCTGATAACATTGGCTTACTTCCACTGTTGGTTAAGCGAACAAAAGAGAGATGGTAGTTTTGTTACCCATCCCACTGGTTTTTTATATATATAGTGACTATGATGTCTTTAGAGCATTTTAATATCTTTCGTATTTATGTGTACATTTTAAAACATTCTTTTTTTTTCATTTTAAAACATTCTAAGGAAGGTCTATATAGTGCATTCAGAAATAGATCTCCAAGGTCTTTTAAAGATCTAGTTGAAGAAACAGTCTGGGTTTTGCTGCGGTTTTCTTTTTAGAAGAAAAAGTGGAAAAAAAACCAACAAACAACCCAGATTTTTAGGATAATGCTTACACCAAACAGAAAAAAAACAAACATTGTAACAACCACTCCTGCCCACTTCATCATCCTTCAACACATTCAAGTTCTGATTCCTAAAGCAATGTAATATACTTTGTTCTGCACATCGTTGCTCAGAGGCAGCTCTCACTGCTTGTGAAATGACTGAAGGAGAAACCTAGCATTTTTACCTCAGAATTTAGCACACGTCAGCACATCCTACCCAAAGCATGAAATTCCTGACCCCACCATCAAAAAAATATATATGACATATATGTATGTGTCTACATGTGTATATGCATATTTTTTCCTTTGAAATGTTGCTCTTTTAAAAGAAAATACCCCCTTTTAGTCTAAATGAGGACCAAGTACTTCATTTCTTTTTCTGAGACTGTACTGGCATCAGCTGGGCTGCAGTGGTGGGCTCTGGTTTCACTCTTTCACTAATGGTAAGGTCTTCAGGCCTATTCATCCTTTCAAAACTGTAGCATTCAACATTCTCTTCAGAAGACACAGTCCTAGTGCTCACCAGGTGGAAGCCCTCTTTTAGCAAAGTATCCACAAGTAGTCCTAGTACATTAGTTCCATTGGCCAGTTTTCGATTATCAGGCTTTATAGAAACATACCTAAAGCAGAAGAAATGATTAATGTTTTGTTTTTTAAGCATCCTCTCGAGCCCTACCAAAACCACGTATACAACTAGCTCTATGATAACTATCTACACACTTAACCATAAAATATGACATGATATTGAGTAAATAATATGTACTTTTAAATCTGGTTCCCCAAAGAAGCAAATTTTTAAAAATATTTTATTTGCACAGCTAAAATAAGGGGGGGAGGGGGTCCCATAATCACCTGGTGAATTCAGGAAAATTCGCAGAAGCAGAGAAAAATAAAGTGTCTGTCATTGCCTGCACCATTCAAATTTGTCCCGTTATTGTTGACATAGTAAATGTGTAATGTGACATAATAATGAGTAGCTCTAGGTTTCCTACTTCATGTAGAGCATCAAGAAAATTTTGTCTTTATATGTAGATCCTCTTTACTACCTTACAGTCAAGCGTACCAACACTTACAATAAAGGCAGTTGGCCTATAACATTCAACAAAGCCACTTTGATAGGAAACTAATCTTTGCTAGTTCCATGTGAAAACCTGAACTTTTTGTAGGTTTGTAGAGTAAAAAGACATGGTAGACATCTCTAACTTTTTAAAACAAGAGGTTAAATATTGTTCAGTGCTGTGTGCAGCTGTTTCTCAAATTATTAGTATCTAGTACTGGAGGGTACAAAAAAGAAAAAAAAACAGTATTCTGAAAATTACAAAATTACAAAACACATTTCTCTACCCAAAAAAAGAAAGCTGTTTATTGAAATAATTAACTTTTTCCCTTAATGTTAGTAAAAGTATTTCCCCCTACTCCCAAAGTCTAAAATATAACCTAGTGCACATTTAAAACATAAAAAACACATTTGAGAAATAAAACAATTTACTAAAACATCTGAAAGAATTAGATTCTATGTAATATATACAATACAGGGTAAACAATTACAAAGTAGTGTACATCACCAGGAAACGTTGAATCAAAGAAAATGATTCCATGTGAGGTGCCCTCCCTGCCCTTCCCCTCCCACCCCCAAGCCAGAGGTAAAAAGATTCCAAGGCACCATAAGAAAAATAAAGAGGTATATCCTGTAAAATAAAAACCAAAACAATTTGCAATTTTTAAAAAAAATTTAAAAGGTTTACACATTTTCCCATTGAGCTAGAATTAAAACATAACAAAACAAATTCATGAAACCAGATGCAATAGAATACCTAAGATCCCCTGAAATTACTTTGGACTTAATCAAATGAGTTGCAGCTGCAAGGAAACAGCAAATCCAAATATTTCTGGTGCTAATGGAAATATTCATGCTTTCAAGAGACTAACCTAACATGATTTGGACATGACTATTGATCACTGCAGTAACAGATGCTTATGCAACCAAATTATATGCTGTCTAGGCTGATGGCTACGAAACACAATGGGGTTTCAGTGGTTTTTTCAAAGCCAGAAAAGTCTGACCAAAACTGACCCTTTTCTTCACCAGGCCTTCACCAGGCATTTTGATTCAGGGTGACAAAAGAAAGACCCAGGCTCTCATGCATGCCCTCTCTAACTTGCAGAAAGTACACAGAGTTAACGTTAAGAATAGATTCTTGCATATTGGACAGATGATCAGATTTGAAGGTCAGAGTTTTTTCATTCTAGCATCAAAGATCCCAATATGTTCATTTATTTAGGTTATCCACTTTCTCTGAAGTTGGCACTCATAAATAGATCAAAAAACACTTATATGGTATGATAGGCTCATACTTATAACTAGAAGGGACTTCAGGTCATCTGGCCTAATACTTTCATTTTATACATGAGGAAACTGAGGCCTAGAGTCACTAAGTGACTTTTTTAAACCTGGTCCCTTAGTACCAATCTAGCAGTCTTTTCACTGTACCATTCTGCCTTCTATTTGTTGCTTGGAATAGAATAGCAAATACTGCTTAAAAGAAGATCTTATGTCACTTGGCTAAGAAGAAATTCATAAGATCAACTAATCAATATTTTTGTCAATAGATGCTGGTGGTGAAACTACTAAAATAACAAGAGTTAAAGATATTAATAGTATTCTCATATTAAGATTTAAAAATTAGCCTAGCCCCTAAAAAACATAACCAAGAAACAGAAGTATGTTACTTGGCAATGCCTGACCATCCCTGGTTCCCATCTTAAGTTTCTTTATTTTGCCTGTCAGATTTTTCATTACAATTTATTCCAAAAAACCTCTGTGTTATGTATATGTGCACCCAAAGCCTATAGTTTGTTCAAACTCTTCCTTTTTACTCTCCTGGAATATTTCTGCTAAAATATTCTTTAATTTTATCCTCACTTCTCTAATTTTTAAGAAAGATTCCAATATAACTATTAATTCTTCCATAAAATACAAAAGCTTAACATAGCCCTTTCTCAATGTAATCATTAGCCACCCACTCATGATTAAGACAATACCGTTAAAGTATATGCTAAGTATGGTTGTCCTTCATATTAACTTTTAAAGCTTAGGACAATACCCCACAACATGCTAATTGTCTCTTTATATACACATTTTAAATTTCATCAATGAAGTACACATCCTGTCATAGCTTCCCATAAAGAAATGCCATCTTATGCCTTTAGTAACACAGGGGAATGAAAAGTACTAAGAACTTTAGGTAAGCTTTTATAATCATATTAAACATTAATATAGTTATTAAATAGCCTCTATGTAGCAACTTACTGGAAGCCAGTTTTAGGACACTGTAAAGAACCTAGCATTAAAATATATTGTCACAAAACCACCTTTAATATGTTGACATACCATCATTAATATATTCTGAGATGACTAAGAAGCTAAATGCTGAAGATGAAACATGGAAAAATAGCCACTGGGATAGAAACATCTTCCCTTGGAAGTGTTTTAAAAAACAAAAGAAAGAAACCCCTTGGGGGGGGGGCCACAGACCATAAAGGGATAAGAGTCAAATTGAAAGAATTTCTGTTAAGAAAATAAAATTTTCTAATGAATAAAAGCCAGTTTCATTGGCAGTGGAACAACTGATATATAAATAATCCTTTGTTTCACACCCCACTTAGTAGTCCCAAAGCACCATTTTGAACAACAAAAATTTTCTAGGAAAATAATTATCTTAGACATTAGAAATTTTGTTTTTATAAAAACATCAAAGATTTGGACAAAAAGGAAGGGAGGGGAGGAGGCAAGAAGCCATATTGAAATAGAAAAGAATACCTGGCTTCAGCCTGGTTGCCAGTAGTATTATCAGAGCCACACTGGAAAACCAGGTCATGGTATGAAGGTCTTTGTGGTGGAAATGGAAGTAAGGTTGTCTGAGCAGGAGAAGAGCTACTGCCCCAGGTTTCGGTAGAAGGCTGCTCTATAAACACTGTAATCCGCCCAGTTAACATCTCAACTGTGCTGCTACAAGAGCCAAAGACCCGGAAAAAGGCTCGAGTGTCCTGGCACGTAAAACGTACCTCTAAAATTTCTGGCTTAGGCTTTAGCAGTTCTTGGTCAAGAAGCTCAACCAGAGGATCAAGTTCATAGAAATTAGCCTCCCTTCGGAGCCTTGGATAATCTGAAAAGTCAGTGGGTAAAGAGAGTAGTTGAGTCCTCAGGAAATCTAGGACATAACTGAACAGCAACCCATCTCTGTCCACAAAAATCTGGCCATTCACCAGCTTGAATTCTTGGTCCCGACCATCTAGCATGCGTGCCAGCCGAGACATAGGGAACCGTCGTATGGTGGAAAGCCGTGTTGTGAATGTCTTTCCTCCCACATTCAAAGTGACCAGTTCCTGACCACTCATTCTCCTCAATAGCTTCCAACCAAAGGCTGAAAAGCAAGAGTTTGACTTTCTGAACTGGTTATTTCTAAACTGTAAAGTAAGCCTATAACCATAGATATTGGTTGTATCTAAGTGAGAGAGCAGGGAAAGAGCGACAGAAACAAGATTGGATTCCCAGGTAACAGTAGCAAAGTAAATACTGTATCCAGCAGCTTTGTTTGCAGGGTCAGGTTGCTTGGTAACTGCCAGTATAGGAAATGAAAGGTGGAACGGCTGAGTACTTTTGGAATGCTGTCAAGGTAGATACTTTAGAGAAGAAATTTCAACCTAACTCAGTAACTTTGTCCTTCACTATATTAAAAAAAAATGCTGATCAAAGATTATCTTCAAAGTAATATGAATTTATGTAATATGTAGTAATATGATTTAACGAAAAGATTTTAGGTTTCAAGGAATTAACAATTCCAAAATAAAATTCTAAACCACTTTTGTAAAAGGTAAATTCTGATTTCTCTGTATAAAGAAATATTCTCATGGATGCAATGGAGAATAGTAAAGAAGAGGAGGGAGTAAGAAGTCTATGGAATTGTTTATAATTCATTCAGTATAAAATAACCCGATGCCTTCTAATTAAAGTTGTAGTGTTAGACCATGATATTTAGGTGGTATACAGCCAATACTTCACCCAGATTTTAATTCCCTAAAATTTAAACAACATCCTAAAAAAAATTCTGCATCTTAACTAGCTTCTTCATTTGGCTTCCTCTTCTTCTCTCCTGTCCAGAATCACAGAATTTTAGATAGAAAAGTTTTTCAAGTCATTACCTTCCCCTACTTCTACTGAAGAAAGGGAACCAAGTTGTCCTACTCATCTTCATGAAATTCTTCTAGTTACTAAAAATGAAATGAATTTCCAATTAAAGTAGCACACCCTGCTTCACTACTGCTCAGATAGAGAGCAAAGTTTCAAGATAAGATCCACTTTTTATTCCTCCGGGAAACTGGCCAAGTAAGAGAAATAATAAGGATGTGCTCTGCAGAAGACAGTCAGCAGTGTTTTCATGCCACTAAGTAAGGTAGTGTTTGCCTGACAACCTGCTTACAGGTTACATTTCATCTGTCACAGCAAGTGACTAACCAGCTTTATTCCTCTTCTTAAAAACAAAAACAACAAAGCTATACCCTTAAATATGAGGATTCACTTAGTAGTTCAGCTGCCTTGATACTTTAGCTCCAGTTGGAACACAGAAATAAAGGCATTTTTACCTGCTGGTGTCATCCAGGGGAGCTGCTCCTGCCGTATGTTGGGCCTATTTCTCACCTTCATCTGTATCTGTAGAGTTCTGATCCAAGGGAAAAAGAGTAAAAACAATTTCCCATATTTAACTACATAAACCTGCAACTCTTTTTTTAAGCACTGTGGGTCATAGCAAAGGTATAAAAGGACTTTTTAAAAAATAATCTAAAATCGTTATATCAAAAAACTAACATTTTTAAGTACAGTTCTAAATCACACAGGCTCTTATATTTTAAGATACTTAGAGATCATTTAAGAATATAATAGGGCAGAGTATATCAAGGATAAATTACATTATCAAGGTAAAAAAAAAAAGCTGAAAATACTAATTCACCCCACAAAAAAAGTAAACTAGTTATTTTAGTTAACACACAGATTCAACAATAAATGGACCATCTCTAGATTAAAAAAAAGGAAAATCAAATAAGTTCAGCTCTTCACAGTGTCTTGCTCTGGAGATGTCTCATCAACAGAAAAAAAATACCACTTTCCAAGCACAATCTCCACTGTGAGATTGTGAAGTAATTAGTTTATACTACTGCAGTGCAATTTGTACAAAATGTTATAGATCACATATGTTTTCACTGTTTTCTCCATTTTTGTCATAGCCTAGATAAAACCAACTTGGGGGGAGGGAGAGGCCTGCTTAAAAAAACATTTAGGAGGAGAAATGGTACTTCAAGATTCCATCATGTTTCGCTTTTATCCTTCGTTTTTTTAAACGTGAACAGTATGTTGGCTCCACGGGAATGCTTCTGTATAAAGATATCTCTACCAGAAGCTATTCCAACTGAGCCACTAGTTTAAAGCATGTGTTCTTTAACAAGTATTTTTTTTAATCTTTTTCACAGGTTGTAAGTTAGTCCTGTCAGGGACAAAAGACAGAAATAGGATTGTGTACTTGCAACAGATTTTTATAATAGTTTATATTTGCAAACAAATTCTGCCACACCATTCAGCAACACCAAAGTGTAATTCTTGAACCTTTCGCTGAAAACAAAAACCCCATCCACCGCCTGTTCCCAGTACAAAACTGCCTGATCTGCAATTTCTGCTGATTCTGTCAGATAAGAGGAGCTGAAGCTGGAAAGATGGGCTTTCCAAATTGAAAAATCATCCAATAAAGACCCATCCAGGGACACTGTAGGAGTGAAGTAAATAAGAAGGCCAACAAGACAGAGCACCACAAGTATCTGAAAAAAGCTCCAAGGAATCTTGCTGGTGAATGGGGCAGTTTCTTGAGGCAGTGACATTTTGTCCACATCTACTAGTTTTATTCCCTCCCACTGACTAGTATCAAAGTTCTTAAATATAGGGTTTACAGGCAAATCAGAGGAAGGTAAAGGGGTCTCCTTGATGACTTTGATTTTTTCCCTAAATTCCTGCATCTGCTGTAGGAATACAATGGGTTCTGATACATCTTTGAAGGCTTCTGCAATGTTAAAAGCCATCCGTTGTTCCTGCAAGATTGTATTGAGTTTATTGATCTCTGGATCATAGGTCTGCATGACTGCTAACTTCATGGTCTCAAAGTCAGACAGGATCTCATTCTTCTTCTGCTCTAAAGTGTGCTGCAGTTTCTCAAAGAACTCCTTCACTTTATCTGAATCCTTAGTCAGGAGCTGCAGAGATTTCCTCTTGCTTGTCTCTAAGGTGTCCAGCCGAGAAAGGGCATCTCCCCTCCGCCAGGTCTCAAAACCTTGAAACAGTGATTCAAAGGCACTCCTTTCCTGAGCATAGGCATCTTCAATAGAGCAGAAGACATGCTTGGTATGACTGCCACGAGTGGCACATATCCCACAGATCAGCTGCATGTCTGTCAAGCAGAAGATGTTGAGGGGCTGTCCTACATGACCCTTACAAACAGGCATTTTGGGAGAGACTTTGATCTTGTTGTATTTTTCCACGATTCCCTTCAGAGAGTAATTGACCTGCAGGCTATTGACTCCTGTAGCTGAAGTTTCCTTCCGGCAAGTGGGGCACTTGAAAGGGGATTGTCTCCATAGCATATTCCGGACATTGCCCTCCAAAATGCCTTCCAGGCATTTTTTGCAGAAATTGTGAGAGCAGGGCAAAACCCGGGGATCATCAAACAAGCTGCAACAAATAGGGCATGTGAGGTCTTCCTCCAGCAGCTCCATCATATCCTGTCAAAGAGGGAGGGAGAAAAACATTTTATTGATTCTACTTTGTCAGTGGTCTCTATTAAGGGCTATCATAATTAAGAGAATCATATGCTCATTAATCTACAATGATGGTCTGAATAACACTTGTATATTCCTACTCACAAACTGCTAAGTCTTTTCTCTAGAAACTCTCAGGTTAAAATTGTCATGGCTCAGTATTGCCATGTCTCAAAGTTTCTCTTCTCTGTACTAACCCATTCTTTGACTATACTACTGGTCCAGATTCTGCACACCAGAATAATAGGCTAGAACAGCGAGGAGCAATCAGGAGAGCACTGTATTAAAGTCCGTCTCATACGTGCTATCAAACTCACCGATAGGCAAACCTATACAGGCATCCCACTGGGACTGTTAAACACTCCTTGTTAAAAAAAAGTCCCAGGACACAAGATCTCTGTGTGGGCTCCCCAACAGAAGCGTTGGCTGAGGCTAAGTAAGGACTAGGAGACAATTGCAAGTTAAGCTTGTGGCACCCAATTGATTGTTTTAAAACAGGGAGCTGACCACTAGCTGTCAGGAACAAAGCTACTCAGTGTTTGAACAGAACAAGCCCTTTACTCTGAGCCCAAAGAACAAAACTGAACTGTTGGCTCTTATTTAAAAAAAGCACTGTAGGGCTACTTTAGAAATAAGGAGCACAGTAATACAAATTCAGGCCAGGCCTCCATAGCATCTTGTCCTCCTAGACAGGTGGTTACAAGGAAAAAGAATAATCATCTTTAGGAATTACAGGTAAGACTGACACTGATAAGATGGCAAATCACTTTATCTAGAATTTATTTCTACTTGCTGCTTCTTGGCTAAGGTTATTTGAGCAAGTAAACGTCTCCATCCTCCCCCTTCTCCCTCCTGTGAAGTAAACTTTCGAGATTTCTTTATCTTTCCCAATCTTGAGGATAACACACTCTAAATCCTGCCACTCTCACCAAAGATTGGTGGACAGCCTGTATTAAGTTAATAAATTATCATTTAAAACAAATAACTTTACCAAATTCAGTGGGCGTTGGAAGTATGAACCAAAACAAATATCGACAAAACCTAAAAAGCAATCTATAGGCCCTTTTTAAAAGTCATGTAAGTAATCAAGGAAAAACAAATGTAATATTTAAATTAGATCATTTGAGGAGAGCTACAATTAAATTTGTATCCCAAAGTACAAAGTACCAAAGTAAAATGATGGGTGTGTCAACTATTTTAAAGGTGAAAAAACAGGTACTCATAAAAGGGGGAGACTTGCAGACCTAACTACTTTCATGTGGTTCTGTATAAATTATAAAATGCATCTTATAGATTAGGTCAAGAAAAGATCATTTTTTCAATTTCTGAGAGAGGACTGCACTACCTGACATTGCCAAAAGCTGTGATCAACTGATGTAAAAAAAAAAAAAATGAGGCCATCACATAGAGAAGTGAGACTATTAGAAAAGAAAAACATTTTGAACAGAATTAAGAGTTTGTAGCTTAGGACAGAGCTCATAATGTTCCCCAGAAAGGTAGCAAAGCAGCCCTGAGATATCACAGCTCTCTTGTAACCAAGTAGATAAAGGTTTGGTAGCACCCAAGCCTTGTCCTACCCCTCCACATTTCTCCCAGCCATTACAGGCCCTATTGTCCACAATTCTGGCTCAGTCTGGATTCTGTTCCATTTTTATGATAAGATAGCCTCCAAACATGGCCTAAAACAGTGGTTATGTGGGGGTTAGGAATAATAGAATATGAACTGTCATAGATGAAAAAGAATCTTTCCTTGTTCATTCCCACCAGCCAAACCAGTATTTCCTGAGGGTTATATCCAGGTATAAATAAATTAAATTAGGTATGGAGAAGAAAAAGACTCTGCACTTAGCCAAGGAACTGGAAGGAGAGTTACTCATAGCACACAAGGTGTAGAGAGGGTTTTTAACCAAAGGAAATTACAATGTGAACAAAGAAAACTCAAGTAAATCTGGTGTTTACTAGTGAGAAAGCCATCAGAAAGAAAAATTTAAGGAAAACAAGAGGCCTTAATCAACCCATAGTTTTACAATTACTATTGGGAAGACAACTGCACGGCCCTGCTCAGTATACACACATGTAAATGTAATGTTTAACCACCCATTACAAATTTCTTAACCTTCTTTGCACCAGTAATTCAAAAAGCTGAATAGAATTTACCCATGTGCCTACCACCTCTCTACAGAAAATTTCAATCTCAATTCCTTGCTACTGTATTCTTAAGCTGTTAGCACCAAATAAGTGCTTATGGAATAAATAAGTGCCTTGTATACGGAATGTGATTATAGGTGTACTTTAATTCCCATAAAAAGAAATAATGGTTTATATTTCCTTGACTTGACTTAACGTCATGATCAAGTCATGAACCAAAACTGAGAAGTAATACCCTTGGAGAGGAGGGGGAAGATGGAGGAGCCATGCAGAGAAGTAAATGCCAGTACTCTGCCAGGCCCTGCTAAGATAGTTATCAGAAAAAATTTTTCCTATTTTATTGATTTTTTAAAAACTAATTTAACTCATAATAGAAACAAGCATATATCCAGTCAAAATTATTCGTGTATTATAAAAATAGTTGATTTTCTCCTTATCTACAGAAAAGGGTAGATTTAATGCCACTATAAAAACGTGTGCTATCATAAGCAGAGTTACAGCACTATAAAGTCACATACTATCCATAATTTTCTCCTATCATTAGGAAAATAAGAGGCAGCAAGACAGTGCAGTGTCTAGAACTCTGGACCTGGAGCCAGAAGACTTGAGTTCAAATCCTGCCTCAGACACTTAATTTGCTATGTAATCCTAGGCAAGTCTTTTAACTTTTGTCAGCCTCAGTTTCCTCATCTGTTAAATGGGCAGGATCACTTGCCTCCAAGGGGTTTTTGTGATAAAATGAGATAATATTTGCAAAATGCTTTACAAATCTTAAAGAACTATAACTGCTAGATATTATTGTTGTTGTGATTATTAAAGGGACCAAGTCAGTGCTTCACACATAGCAGGTGCTTAGCAAATGCTTGTTGGGCAAAAAGGGGCAAAGACACTTTCTATTTTGAAAAGGATTAAAAATGAAATCAAACAGGTTCATCCTTGCTTAGATTCCGTTTACAAGTCTTTCTAGGCCATTTATGACATTCTGTACTTCAAGTGCCCATTTCCTTAATCCAAGGATCTTAAACTACTTCTCCAACACCTGTCAAACGATCCAGTACCAAGGATTATAATCTCTGTTCTGCAGAAGAGGAAACTATTCTGATTTGGTTAAAGAATTTATTGATGTCTTTTGTTTTCATACCATACTCACTTCCAAATATATACTGTCCCTGTCCTCTACTCAGAGAGCCAACTCTTATAACAAAGATTTAAAAAGAGAGAAAATCAGCACAACCAACCAATATATCAGTCATATCTAATAATATGTACAACAGTCTACACCCAAATTCCCTCACTTCTGCAATGAAGGGAGGAAGTCTTAATCCTTTGGGGGCAAGCTTGGTTATTATAATTAAAGTGTTCAGTTTTTATTCTATTCTTTCCATTTAGAATGTTGTCATCATTCACAATATTTTCCTGGTTCTGCCTACTTCACTCTACATGAATTCTTATAAATCTTTCCATGTTTCTCTGAAATCTTCATTAGTTGTTATTTCTCATATTCCTTTACATGCATATGCTTTAATTTGTTTAGTCATTCACCAATTAATGGGCATCAACTTTGTCTACAATTCATTGCTACCACAAAAGTGCTTCTAGAAATATTTTGGTGTACACGGGCCTTTCTATATTTGTCCTTCTTGAGATATGTGGCTCATAGGGAAATCTTTGAATCAAAAGCTGTGACCATTTAAATAACTTTTTAGCATAATTCTAAATTTCTACCTCTCTTTATATCTAAAACTATTTCCAGGCATCCTAACCAATCTTATTTGGAAGCAGGACTCAGCTTACTCTACCTTAGGATTATATCTACTCATAATGATTATTTTCATGATAAAGACCTAGTTAAGAGGGCTAATAATAATTTGCTTACATTTGTATAGTGCTTACAATATGCCAGACACCATACTAAGCATTTTCTGATTATTATCTCATTTGATCTTCACAACTCTATGATGTAATGTTATTATTGTCCCCACTTTACAGATGAGGAAACTGAGGCAGGCAGAGATTAAGTGAGTTGCCCACAGTCATAGCTAGTAAGGCCTGAGGTCATATTTGAATTCGCCTTCCTGACTCCAGGTCCAGTCCTCTGACCTAGCTGCTATGCTATAGTGCCCCCCCCCCAAAAAAAAAGTAGTATCATAAAAAACATGATGAGCACTATTGAAGCATAATGGCTTCGTAAACTATAGAAGTGCTCCCTTTTTTCAGGTTACATTTTTACTTTAAGACTATATTGTCTTAATTAAATAAAACAAAACTATAGATTAAGATATGAGTTCTGATCATGGCTCTAATAGTACCTATGTGACAAGCCATTTAAACTGTATGAATTTCCTTTTCCAGAAAATGGGCACATGGCAACAAAACACACCCAACTTGATTCTTTAAAGAATAAAATAGTATTACAGAATATGAAAGTGCTTTAGCTTTTAAAAAGGTGTACATATGTTATTAACACTTCAGTACTTAAGTTCTTCAAATACTATTCCCTCAACTGATTTACAACCTCTCCAAGCCATATTAGACAGTCTTCATAAGTTGATACAGCTAAAAAAACCAGACCTTGTGCCCACCTTTCAAATGATAGCTTCTCATATTTTAGATAATCTAATCGCCAGGTGACAAACACACAACTCACATCCATGCTCATACACATAGCTTCTCCATTTTGAGAAGACCTGGCATACCCTCTGCCACCTCCCAGACTTCCTTCAAGAATATTATTAGCTCAGATAAAATCAGAATTTTGATTAAATAGACTGGAAAAAAGAGTAATGTGTTTGTCAAATGGTTTAATTAAATTGAAAAAAAAAGGTACAAATAAAAACTGAACAAAGACTGAGTTGTCAAGTGTCAGAGGAGGTCCCGCCTCAAAGTTCATGTCTTTAAAAGGAATCAGAAGAGTATGTTAGAGTTCAGCACTGATTTTTTTAATGTTCAGTGCAAAGAGTTGCTAAAAGTTCTGTATCCATCCATGCTAGATAGTAGCTCACTTCATTTTTTCTGGTATAGTTTCAGAGTGAAAGGACAGGAACTGGGATAGAAACCAAACTTATGATTTCAATAGTACAAGAAACTGCCAATGAAAAAAATTCTCTACTACTGCACCTTTACCACCTTCTCTGCAATTAATAATCTTAGATAGGTAACTGAGCACTGAGAGATTAAGTGACTTGACCCAGGACACACAGCCAGGATGTGCCAGAGATAGGACTTGCAAGGGTCTTCCTGGCTCTAAGGCCAATTCTCTGTCCACTATACCATGCTGCCTCTTCTAGAATGAATACTAGTTAACATTACCAAGACATTTCTGACATAATTCAAATACAAAGGGCTAAAGAAAAGGTAATATGGAAGGATCACCTACTCTGAAGTTCCACAGGTACAATGTGGCGGGGCTAGAGGATTCTGGATATATTTTACAAGATGGTATAGTGGAAAGGAAAAAAAAAATCCCACTAAATTTGGAGTCTGCGGACTTTAGTTCAATTTGACTCTTCTACTTAATCCCTAGGTGACTTTGGGAAGTCATAACTACTCTGTAAAATAAGGGTCCCTTTCAGCTCTGAAGCTATGATCCTACATTCAACACCCACTTCTGTCTGCATTTACTGTCTAGTAACTTTAGTTTCAAACTGAATACTAATATCTAGAATACCTAAAAAGATCTCCTTAAACAGGCTGAGTTTAATCAGATAGTTTAGGAATAAAGTCAGTAATTGGTAAGCCTGGAGAGAGAAAATGATTTATGGTTACAAGTTAACACTTAGAGATGTTATTTAAAAATAACAATAAAAACCAACTGTTGCTGACTATGTAAATACTCAACTGATAGGTCTCATCTCCTAGGCTTTGCTCCTCAGGTCTCATCTCCTACGATTTGCTCCTCGGTTCCTCCTCTTTCTTCTCTATCACTTCTTATCCCTCTACCCTTCCTTTTTTTGCAGTCTTATTATCTCATCCTTTCAGTGCAGCTTCATTCAGTCTTTGGCTTTTCTTCCATTCCTATTCTTCCTCTACTTTGCTTCTTAAGCTTTCTTTCCTTCTTTTATTTCTTTTCTCTTCCTTTTCCAGTGCAACTTGATAAAAGTCATTCAGAATGTTATCCTATGAATCTGGAAAAGGAGGCTTAGGGTAAAGGTATCAAATGGGTCAGATGTCTCTATTTCAATAATTTACATGTATGTTATGAAATTTGTGAAGAACAAAAAAAGGTTTTGCATTCCTGTCAAGATGTGTAAAGTCTGAAGAAATTATTTATCCAGTCCATTTCCATATATAGACAAAATGACAGGGTACAACAGATATGTTTAGTTCTCTGCAAATAAATTATAATAAGTAGATAAGAAGGTTAAGTACTATACACTCAGATGTGAGGCAGATAAGATAGCTTTCAAAAATACTTATAACTAACAGTTATTATTACAGTAGATTGCTTCCTTTGTTACCGTCTTGGTACTTTACTGTAAATAAATGCTTAATAGATAATTTATGATAGAAGTATTAACCACCAAAATTATACCTAACATTTGAGGTGACTTTGGCATGGTAAGTAAATGTGTATAAGCCCTTTGTAAAATACTAGTCAGTGTATCACGACAGCAGTGTAGTGCGGTGGCAAGATCGCTAGAGTTAGCATGAGCTGACCTCTGTAACCTCAATCAAATCATCCTCCAAATATAATGATACTACCTGCCTCATAGCTGTGAGGAAAACACTTTGTAATTTCTAAAGCATTTCTAAATGTATGCACATGTAAGGACATATAAATGTATATGGACATGTGTATATTTACACGTGTATACACACACACACAAATGGAGGGTGATGCATAAGCAATGAAGGCAGAGGGCAACAACAAAAAAGTCAGAGTGAAGCCAGTATTGGGAAGGCGCTGCAAGAAAGGAGAAGTGGTTTACTGATCAGCAGGCCTTACTGTGCTCCATTAAACTGTCTTCACCCAAAATTTCCAATTCAGCTTCTCCCTAGAAATGTATCTAATAATTAAAGTCAATGGAAAAAGAAGATTCACACTACAGAGAATGGCTTTATGACTGACTTTAATCAATCAATTATGTATTAAACATCTATCATCTGCCAGGCACTCTGCTAATGCAACTATTCTGCAGACCAGGAATATCTATCATTGGTTAAATATTGAAAAAATGCAAAGCTGTACACAAGATTAGGGTGCTTGTTTCACATCTTTTAGATGAGAGGATCACCCTTCTAAGACAATATGACAAAAACTCTATCAAGTTTTTCTAGCATGAAAATCAAAATCGGTAAATTTGGTATTCTGGCAGATCCAGTGGTCAAAGAGAGGCAGTGGGTGTGGTATACCACAGTGAGCCCAAGATTTGGAGTTAGAAGAACTGAATCCAAACCTCAGCTCAGGCACTTACTACCTATGGAACCTCAGGTAATTCCCTTAACCTCTGCACCTCAATTTCCTCATCTATAAAATGAGGGAGCTGAACTAGACAACTCAATCCCTCTCTACACCTATATCTATGATCCTTTGATCAAATACAAGTCAAAAAACATAACTCATGAACCCTGGTGTATTGTCTAGGGTGCTAGCTTTGGAAGAGGGAAACAGAAATTCCAGGCCTATCTCTTAACACATATTAGTTGTGGGACATGTCCTTAACCTCTCAGTGCCCCCAAGCAAGTTTCTAAAACTAAAAGCTACAGAGTAGTTGTGATCTGCATTAGTATGAGTTCCCAGCACCAATGAAATAACAGGTCTAAATGTTTTTAAAAAGATATAATCAATTTCATTTTATTTTTTGATAGGTCAGGTAACTTACCCAAGGATATATTAGTTACAGATAAGCTGGGTCTTAGAAAGCTGTACTTAGTCCTATGCCATTTAACCTTTTTGGTCAATGTCTTAGACAAAGGCTTAGATGATATACTTAAAAATTTGAAGACAACAAGGAGCTAAGAGTTACATATAATTAACATAATGGACCATAGTCAAAACTTGTAAAGATCTTGACAGTCACTTTATAGCATTTGGCCAAACCTAGTAACATGAAATTTAATAAAGATAAATGTAAAGCCCTACCCTTGAATTTTAAAAAAAGTCACTTTCATAAAATAAGATGAGGGAAAAGAGGCCAGACAGTACTGGCCTATCTGGCCACAAACTCTATTGTCAACATATATGACACCACAGCCAAAAAAAAAAAATCTAATGTGATCTTGGACTACATTAAGAGGCGTAATGTCCAGGACTAGCTTTTGACCATTTTGCTGAATTCTGCCCCGAAAGAATCTCATCAGCTTTGACTGCCACATTTTAGTAGGGCTATGATATGCTAGAGCACCCATATGAGAATTAGTTGAAGGAACAGAATATTTAGTCCAGGTATGAGGAAACTTCAGCCTTGAGACCACATGTGGCCCTCTTGGTCCTCAAGTGGGGCCCTTGAATCCAATTTTCACAGAACAAATCCTCTTAATAAAAGGATCTGTTCTATAAAACTTGGACTCAGTCAAAAGGCCACACCCAAGAACCTGGAAGGCCATATGTGGCCTCAAAGCAGAAGGTTCTCCACCCCTGGTTTAGCCTATAGACCCTGGCAGGGGAGCAGAGGAGAGAAATAGCTGTCTTCATGTTTTTTAAGAGTTGTCAAAGATTTCAATTCAATAATTTATTAAGCACTAACTATATTCTTGGCCCTGAGAATTTTAAAAAAAAAATTGTTCCTGTCTTCAAGGAGCTTACATTTTGCTGGTAGAGGGATTAGATTAGTCTTTCTTGGTCCCAAAGGATAAAACTCTAGGAAAAAGGAAAAAAACCTGAAAAGAAGGAAATTTAGCCTTAATATAAGGAAAAACTTTTAGTTACTCTAAACTGATAGACTACCCCAGGGAGTCAGTGTGGATTCCCTCTCACTGAAAGTCTTCAAAGACTTAATGACCATTTATCAATTTAATGGAGAGAGGATTCTTGCTTCTTTGGGTAAGGACTGCTCCTAGGATCCCTTCCAGTTTTCCAATTTTGAAATCCTGTGAATCCAGGTTCTACAACTTGCCAACCAGTTCAACACTATTATTGGCATGTCACAATAGGCACTCAAATGACTATAAAATGAGAAGACTAGACTATAGATTATCTGTAAGGTCCCTTCTAGCTTTGAAATTATGTGACTTTAGGATAACTTGGAAAATGGGAAGTGTTAATTAAAGTACAGCTCTAAAAAAATTTACCCTTGAGCTGTGATTTAAAGAAGGGACAAAAATGAGCACTCCTGGTAGAGTGCAGAAATGACTATGGGACATTTTGGACAAAGGTTCTGTGACAGAAGGACCAAAGATAGGGGGGTGGGATCTAAAGAGAACAGCCTGATTTTACAGCAGGAAATAAATAAGAACAGGTAGACTGGTAGGGTGAATCCAGTCAGCTTGTAGAAGCCATTTTTTTTAAGGAGAGAGCAAGAGGAAGTTAATAAGAAAGAGAGAAAAACAAAGGAGAAAAGCAATATAGCCAGTTAACTAAAAGTTCTCCAAGTCCAGATAGAGAGAAATGTGCCTAGATAAAGAATAAATTATGGCTTTAACTACTCAGAGCACTGGACCTAGAATCAGAAGACTTAACTAATTTAACTCCTCCTCCACAAAATACAAGGGAGAAAGGGAAATACAGGAAGAGAAAATTTTTACTATTAATTTTATAAATATACATATTTTAAGGTCTGAAAATTATGCTCAGTTACATGGATATTGGTGATAAGTGCCTTCTAACGAACAATAATAATACAGGAGATTATATTTTCAAGTATACGTGAAAGAGTGTGGAGCATAACTTTAAAGCCTTCCCCAAACCACACAAAGGTCTGGTCTAACCTAGTATATAAGGTTATTATGAGGATCAAATGAACTAATATATGTATAAGATGCTTTCAACCACACATACTATGAAAATGTAACTATTATTAGCGTTATTATTAATGGTATTAGTAACCTGGCAAAGTGTTTTGTACCCATAAAGTATTCCATATTGAGAGTAAGTTAATATTATTGTGATGGCTACAGATCAACCCAGAACTAGGATGCAGTGGAAGGAGATAAGAAAGGTAAACCCGGAAGGTGGAGAAAGTAAAAAAACAGCCATAAAACTAATCTTCTTCCACGGACACTGCAGGTGTTTTAAAATCTACTGGACAAGAAAGCCCAGACAAGTTATAAAGAAAATCTTATTAGAACAGTTCTTAAAAAGCACTAAACTTGTAGTCAGAGGTCCAGATTCACATTCCAGTTCTCTATATGATCTTGGGCAGTTAACCAACTTGTCTGTGCCTCAGTTTCCTCATCTGTAAAATTAGGTGTCGGATTAGATGGCCTCTAAGCTCTCTTTCATCTTTAAAATCTATAATCCCAGTTACTGTTAGCCCAAAGCTCTCTCCCTCTGCTTCCAAAATGTAATAAACAGGAGCACTCCACTTCCCCAATCACAAAACCTGGAAAGGGCAAAGACCTGATTTAAGCAGAAAGGGCACTGAAAAAGACTTGGCAGTAATAACCTAGGCTGAAAAAGATTATGTGACCGAGGAGAAGAGGTAAGAAAGATGGGCCTTGACCATGGAGAAAGTGTATCTTTGTTTCAGTCCCTTGTACTGAAAGGTTTGCAAAGCAGGCACACAAACTCTGGGCAGCCCAGTTTTATTCACCAGCCAGCCATCCACCCACATGAGGGCCTTCCTGCAAGGAAGGGACGCCTAGGCCCCTGAACTAAGTCCCAGGTGGTTTTTCAGCCTACTCTATAAAGAAAGCCAGGCTGTTGGGGCTTGGACAGGGGCAAAGCCAGGCGCCGCACGTTCCCTCCATTCGATTTTTTTCCCACCGCTACCGGCTTTCCAGCCCTTCCTTCGGCAACCTACAGACCTGGCCGGCCTGGGCCCTCCCTGGCCCTGTTCGGTTATGTGGCGGGTCCAGCTCCCGGGCACTCCCGGGGGCCAGGCCAAGCACTTGGGCTTGAGGAACAAATACACGTTTCTGTAGTCTGACCGCCTAGCCCCATGGGCCCTGGCCAAGGACCCCAGCAACTCCACTACCTCCGCCATAGGTACCGCCATCCCCTGCCCCAGTCCTGGAGGCACGCGGGGCTGCGCGCGGACGAGCCCACGCCCGAACCCGGCCCTGCTCCCCAGACCGACCTGCAGCTGCTCGTGGGGTGCGTGTGCCGGCAGCAGCCGGGGCTCGAGCTGTCCAATGGCGCAGCTGCGCTTCCCAGGCGCGAGGCTGCTGCAGTCACAAAATGGACTCGCGGGGAGGCCGGCCCGCCCTTCTGGCCTCCCTCCGCCGGCACTGCAGCCACCGCCGCCGCAGCAGAGACTCCTCGCCTTTGTTCCGCCTCCCTCGCCCGTCCCGAGGGTGGGAGGGCCGTGGGGGGCGGGGGAGGTGGCTCTCTCGGGCCTCCCCCTCCCCAGGTTCCTCCCTCCTTCCCTCCCTTCTCTGTCCCGGGGCCAGCCAGGGTGCTCTGCCCGCCTCTGTGCTGTGCAAGGAGAGGGGAGGTACCTGGGGCCTCCCGGGCGGGAGGGCGGGGGAAGATACCCCAGATCCCCGAGGCCGGGCATGAAGAGGCCGTGCATCGAGATCCCTTGAAGAGTCTCCCAGTCAAAGCGACGGGCTCCGAGACGGTTGGGTTTGGATTGTTGTACTTTTTTTTTTGTTCGTTTAATTTTTAGGAACAAAAAAAAAAGCCCAACCCTTCACACCGCTTCACCTGCATCTCTCAAGACCGAGCGCCTGTCCCGGACCCCTGGGAGCCGGAAGGAGGCGCCCCGCCCTCACTCCTGCAGCGCCCTCGCCTCCAAGGAGGAGAAGAACCAGAGGCTGGGACCGAGGTCCCGTAACACTCCACCGAGGTCTAATGTGCGGCTGATAAGGCTGACTTTAATCCGGGTTAAACCCAGTTCCCTGAACCAGTTACTCTCAAGGGCTGAATTTGATCCAAGGAGTAGAAACATTAAAATTCCAACTGATGGTGTTCTTGAAAGGGGAGGCAAAGGACAGAGGGAGCAAGAAACTAGCTGTATAAACCCACCCTCAACTCCGCGTAAAGCGCCCAACCTGTATCCTCCTTTCCTGATTCTGAAATCTGACTTCCATTAATAGGGACTATTCCTAATTCGAAAACTATTTAAAATTTAAGATTCAGGCGCTGTGCTACATACTGGGGGCGGGGTGGGGGTGGGCGGTGAGGGAGGAGGCGAAATGTGACAAGTGCCACTAGAAGGGTACACAAAAGAGAATAATAAAGGGAATATTATGTGATGTTCTCCTGAAAGGATGAGTAGTATTTCGGGGGGGGGGGGGAGAACATTATAGAGCTATAATTTCTGAAGACTGGTTATCTTACCTTTTACAACTGTTTAAAAGTATCCTTGATATCAGTGAAAATTGTCATTGAGAGAGTAATTTGCAGTTATGGATTCCATTTCCTTACCACTCATTTTACTACCCCTTGTAATCTGAATTCCATTCCTAGTCCTATTAAAATAGTTCTAAGGTCACTCGAAGTCAATAAACATTGATTAAGTACCTGCTACGGTCAGGCCTTATGCTAAGTGATGGGGATAGAAAAAGAAGCAAAAGTGAGTCCCTACCCTCAAGAAACTCACAATCTAGTGGGAGAGAAAATGCACACATATGTGAAAACAAACTACATAAAAAAAAAAGAAATGATTAAAAGTGGAAAGGTACTAGAATTAAAAGGGATTAGAAAAGGCTTTGTACAGAAGATTGAATTTTAGTTGGAACGTAAAGGGAAGCCAGCAGGCAGAGATGAAGAGGAAGAGAATTCCAGGCATGAGAGACAGCCAAAAAAAGAGAATACCTGGAGTTGAGAGATGGACTGTCTTGTTTGAGGAAAAGCAAAGAGACTAGTGTCACTGGGGTGAAGGGTGTATGGCAGAGAGTAAGGTTTAAAAAGGGCCCAGGGCTTGAAGGGCTTTGAATGCCAAACAGAGGATTTTGTATTTGATCCTGGGGGCAATAGAAAGCCACTGGAGTTTATTGAGTACAGAGGTAACACGATTGGACATGCACTTTAGAAACTCATTTTGGTGAGTAAATGGAGAATAGATTTGGAGTAGAGAGACTTGAGATGGGTAGACCCACCAGCTGGCTATTACAATAGTCCAAGCATGAGGTGATGATGCACCAGCATGGTGGCAGTGTCAAAGGACAGAAGGGGTTGTATTCCAGAGATGTTGCAAAGGTGAAATGGATAAATCTTGTCAAAAGGTTGGACATAAAGGGTGAGAGATAGTGAGTTGAGGATGACACCGGAGTTGTAAGCCTAATGGATCGGGAGGATGGTTTAGGGGAAAAGATAATGAGTTCAGCTTGAACATATTCAGTTTAAGATGTCTACTGGACATCCAGGTTGAGGTATCAGAAAAGCAGTTGGAAATACAAGATTGGAGGACAGCAAACTGGTTAAAGCAGGATAGGTAGATTTGAGTCACCATCATTATTGTTACTCAGTCAAGTACAACTCTTTGTCACTTCACTTGGGGTTTTCTTGGCAAAGATACTTTGCCATTTCTTTCTCCAGTTCATTTTACAGATGAAGAAACTGCAGCAAACAGGGTTAAATGATTTGCCATGGGACACATAGCTGGTAAGTGTCTGAGGCCACATTTGAACTCAAGAAGATGAGTATTCCTGACTCCAGGCCTGGTACTCTGTGTCCTCTGCCACCTAGCTGCCCTATTATCATAGAGATGGTAATTAAATCCTCAGAATCTGATGAGACTGTCAAGTGAAGCAGTATAGAGGGAGAAGAAAAGAGGACTGAGGACAGAATGCAGTAGTTTGGAGTGAGTTGAATTCCTTTCCACCTATAGTTAGCCTGACCTGGATGAAAATCCAGCAAAGGAGATTGAAGAGTGGACTGACAGATAGGAGGAGAACCAGGAAAGAGCAGTGTTTCAAAAACCTATAGAGAAGAGGGGGATCAACAGCATCAAAGGCTGCAGAGGAGTTGGCAAGGTCAGTGTCCTTTTCACTTCTCTTTTCCGTTTGATACTGTATACCACTCCCTTCTTTGGGAAACTTTCTTCTCTTGATCTCAGTAACATTGTGTCCTCAAGATTCTCCTCCTATCTCCCCAACAGCAATCATGTATCTTGCTCGTTTCTCACTCTCCAGCAGATTGCCCCTTCTATCATCCCTTCTCTCTCACAAATCTTCAATCTTTTTGTCTTCTGGTTGCTTTTCTATTGCTTACAAACATGCCCATGTCTCCCTATCTTCAAAAAACTTTCACTCGATTCTTCCCTCTCCACTAGCATCCTATATCTATCCTCCCTTTTGTGGCTGAACTCCTTGAGAGCATCCATCCACAACTGGTACCTCCATTTTTTTCCCCTTCTCACTCTTTTCTTAACTCTTTGAAGTCTGGGTTCCAACCTCATCATTCAACTAAAATGGTTCCCTCCAAAGTGATTAATGATCTCTTGTCAAATCTAATGAACTTTTCTCAGTCCTCATCTTTCTTGACCTCTCTGTAAACTTTGGCATTATTGATGACTCTTCTCTTTAGGTTTTTGTGAAGCTGCCCTTTCCTACTTCTCCTCCTACCTGTATCACCACCCCTTCTCTGTCTCTTTTGCTAGATCTTCATCCATATCACACCAACTAATCATGGATTTCACCTAAGACTCTGTCCTGGACCCTCTTCTCCACCATGCTATTTTACTTGGTAACTTCATAAGTTCTCACAGTTTCATTTATCATCCCTATGCAAATGACTCTCAGATCTCCTTGTCTAGCCCTGACCTTTTGGCTGGCCTACAATCTCACATCTCCAACCATCTCCTGGATATCACAAACCAGAAGTCCCACGGACACCTTATAGTCAACATTTCCAAAACTGAACTCTTTCCCCCTTAAACTTTTCCCTCTTCCTAACTTCCTAGTCACCCTCCTCTCAGGTACCCAGGCATCATCTTTAATTCCTCACTCTCTCACCTCTAATATTCAGTCATCTATCAAGTTCTATGATTTCTACCTTCATAACATCTCTCATATATACCCCTTTTCCCCTCTGCCGTTGCCACCACCCTGGTGCAGATCCTCATTGTGTCACATCTGGACTACTGAAATAGCCTCTTGATTAGTCTCCTGCCTCATGTCTGTCCCCCAGCCAAATCCATCTTCCACCATAAAACTCAAGCCTGCCCATGTGACTCCCTCTAGTCAATAAACTCTAGTGGCTCCTTATTATCCCCAAGATCAAATACAAAATCCTGTTTATTCCTTTGGTTCCTTCCTATTTTTCCAGTCTTCCTATACTTTACTCCTCCACATGTATTCTGAGATCTGACTTCCTCACTATTCCTCCCATGTTTTCATAATCTGTTTCACATTCCTGAAACTCTTTCCTTCATCATCTCCTGCTTTCTAACTTTCCTAGGTCCCAACTTCTGCAAGAAACTTTCCCAGTCCTTAATTTTAGTGACTTACCTCTGAGACTATCCCCAATTTATCTTGTATGTTTGTACATAATTGTTTATATATTGTCTCTCCACTTAGACTGTAACCTCCTTGGAAGCAGGAACTGTTTTTTGACTTTTTTTGTTTCTCCAGTGTTTAGGGCAGTGCCTGGCACAAATCAGTATTTAATAATTTAATGGGATTTTAAAATAATTTTAATTTTAAGGCAGTGCTTAATAAATGCTAGCTGATTGATTGATCCCCATACCTAATCCCATCAATGCAATACCTCTAGCATCTGACCCCTCCTCTATGCTCCTACATTTAGCACCTTCTTTCATAGCCCTCATTTTCTCTTAACTGTTTACTTTTAAAATGTCTGGTGCTTTGTTACTTTCCAATGACTCCTCCCTTTCCCCCATTAGAACAGTCTCTTGTAACAAAGAATTGACCTGAATAGTTTCCTAAATAGTCTTCCTATCTTCAATATGTCCCCTTTCCAATTCCTCCTGCAGGCTGATGCTAGAGTAACATTCCTAATAATTAGAGAATCAAGTCATTCCTCTGCTCCAGAGTTTTCAGGAGTAGGACAGCCTGGTTCCAAAGTAACAATAGCCTTATCTGCAGGTACTCTATGTATCCCCTCATGTACTCTATGGACACTTCTTCATTCCCCACTCTTATCCTGCCTTTCCCTATCTCCAGGCTTTTTTTGTTTATACTACCCCTCCATGCACAACCTCTCCCTTTCCCTGCCCACAACCCAACCCTACATACATTTTAAGTTTGCACGTGCAGCCTACTTCCCCATACTATTGTTGAGACAGTTCCGAACTCTCCTCCAAGGCCCATCTTCAATGTTACTCTCTCTAAGAAGCCTGACTTCTCTAATTCTCCTAGGTAAAAAGGATCTTTTCTTTTCAAATGTCTCATTGTACTTTGCCTACACTTCTCCCTTTGCACTTGTCAAACTCTCCCTTTAATCAGTCATGTGGATGCTTATTTTTCCCTCCATTAGATTATAAACTGGGCCTGTGTCTTCTCTTCTTATCTAGTCTCAGCTCCTAGCCTTCACCTTGTATATAGTAATGCTTAACAGAGGTTCATTGAATTGAATTAATTCCTAACTGTTAACCTTAAAAGAAATATCACTCATAGAAAATAAAAACAAAAGAAACATTTAAAAATACTCACAAGTTTAAAATGAAGTGTGGGAGTCAGATCTGTGATTTCATTGATATAAAGAACTAGATTAAGCAACTAGATTATATTATGGGAATTTCTTTCCCTTTATTATTCGGGACACAAGGCCAATACTCCTGTATTTTTGGTCAACTAAAAATCTGTTTTAATATTAACCTCACCTGAACAAAAGCTGTCCCATGGGATGTAAAAGTTAGGAATTTAAAATATTCTTTAGATAAGAAGCAAAGGAAGAATCTCGTCTTTCTCTGATTCCTTGGCAACATACATGTAAATCCTCCTCCTCAGTCAATCTATTTGTGAGTCCTCAAAATTTCATTTAATCTGTAACCTAGTTTACCTATGGAATTTGTTTGCCGACATTTGTTTTCTTAGGGGATGAATGAGATTATGACTCTTTAACCAAGTTTATTCAACTTTTATGACATTAAAGGAAGTGTAAGATTATGCCTCTGTCTCCTCTTTAACTTTCATGACCTAAGAGGAATGTACAAAATTACAATATGTAAAAGAATTATTTCTCTGTCATTCTTATGTAATTTTGCCTATAAGAAGCCTTGTCAGAACCCTCACGATTGTTCAGGTTTTCTCTGAGGGCTGAACCTATGCTTGAGCATAATACTAAAGCCTAGGTTTTTACTTTCTTAATTTCTGCACTGTAGTAAATAAATATTTGGTAGCATTTACAGACTACATGAACTCAGAGATTTTTCTCCCATAACAATTAGAACCCCCTCTACTAGTCACATCAGCTCTATAACTCATAGAGAACTAACTTTCTCTGGCACTGTGAGGTTAAGAGACTGGCCCAGGGTCATCTAGCCAGAGTGTGTCAGAGACTGGTCTTAAGTGTTACTCTTCCACAACACCATATCTGTCTCTTCTAAAATAATAACTAGCATTTATATAGCACTTTAAGGTTTGCAAAGTGCTTTACAAATACTAATTTGATCCTCACAACAACCCTGAGATGTAGGTGCTATTATGATCCCCATTTTATAGATAAGGAAATTGAGGCAGACAGAGTGACTTATCCAGGATCACACAACTAGGAAGCCTGAGGCTGGCTTTGAATGCGTCTCCCTGATTCCAGATTGCTAGAATATCTCCAGCCCACTGTACAGAATTGTTATACATTGAACACTATAGTCCAGCCAAAACTAGTCTCTACTTACTATGTCTCACACACAGCCTTCTCCTGTCTCCATCCTTTTGCCCAGGTTGTCATCCATGCCCAGGATGAACTCTGTCCTTACTTCTGCCTCTTAGAATCTGCAGCTTCTTTCAAGTATTGGCTCAAGAATTATCCTCCCCTTGAGGTCCATCTTGCCCCAAGCCCCAAACAGGTAGTGCCTTCCCCTCAATTACCTTTAATTTACTTCATACATGTTTTATATTTACTTTTACATGTACCTATTATATCTCCCTTCCTCTGTCTCCCATGGAATAGGAGCTGTTCAAGAGCAGGAATTCTTTTGTTTTTGTCATTGTATCCCTAGCACCTAGTATAAGATAGGGCCTTAGTAAATATTTGTTAAATGATTAAGTAATTAACTTCTTTTCTTGATCAAATGTGCTGCTATTACTGATAATGGCTATGTACTGATTCAGATGGGGAAACTAAATTGTATTCTACAGACTAGCCTAAATTCAGATAATTATCTTTTTCTAAGGAAAAATGAACTCTGCTAAAAATTCCTAGAAAACCACTAAACAAAATACATTGCATTTACTAGAAACAGAATCCAAGAGTACATATGCTATTGTTTGGGGACTTATCAAGCCTAGGAACAGGTGGAGGAAAGAACTCTCTCCTCCCATGTTCTCTGGCTTCCACCCAATGCTCAGGAGAACGGCCAGAGAAGATTTCCATATGTAGTTTAAGTAGGAAAGTGGCCTGACTACATACATTTGCATATGCAGCCTACTTGCCAGTAGCAGATTAACAGATATGGTGAAGACTAGAGCCTAGCAAGCTGGATTTAGAACCAGGAAGACTTGAATTCAAGTCCTACCTGTGATATTTGTGTATTCATGTGTGCGTGTGTGTATGCCCATGGGCTAGTTACTTAACCTCCCTGAGCCTCAATTTTTCTGATCTCTTAAATGGAGATAATGATACCTGTAACACCTGCAACTTACAGGATTGTTGAGAGGCTCCAATAGGATAATGAGAATGGAAGTGTACCAGAAATGGAAATTAATAGAATAAGTAACATCTGGTCACTTCCCTGGAGCATGGGGCAGGAGGAAGGTTGTGAATGAAAATTTTGCCCCAGGTTTGGAAGCTGCAAGTTCAACTTTTATACTGTGACCAAAAGCTCACCAAAGCAGAAACTGAAAGTCACAAAATCCTCCTGACCACAGAAGGCACTGAAACCACTAGAAAATTGGTGTCACTAGTCACTTTTATTAAGACTTTGCTTGGGCTAGCAAATCTGAGGATGAGGTGGAATAGGCCTATACAGAATGATAGCACTTCTGCACAGTGTTCCCACCACCACAGAATGGGAGAAGGGAGTGTGTACCAGACAGGGAACACAGCGGGAGCAAAGGCTCAGAGATGGGAGTAAGCTCGGCATAGTCTAGAAAATGAGAAAGTTCTAACTAATTTGAACCCTAACTGTGGATGAAGGATCTTAATTGGGGAAATTGTTTTGAAGCCAAATTGTAGAAGGACTTGAATGACAAACTAAGGAGTTGAATTTAGATGATGAGAAGTCACTCACCTCCCAGATTTCCGGGCTTCCTTGAAGTCTTAGCTAAAATCTTCCCTTCTGCAAGAAGGCTTTCCCAGTTTCCCTTAAAGGTAATGCCTTCCCTCTGTTCATTATCTCTCATTTATCCTGTATATATCTTTTTTGGACATAGTTTTTGGGGTTTTTTTGCATATCATCTCTGATTTTGAGCTCCTTGCGGGCAGGGGCTGTTTTTGCTTTTCTTTGAATATCCAGTGTTAGAACAGTTCCTGACTCATAGTGGGAACTTAATAAATGCTTTTTGACTTGACATGGTAGTGGCATGGTGAAAGTAACCTTTCAGGAAAATTATCCTGGTGGCAGTGTACAGTGCTAAAGTAAGGAAACTGCTTTTACTTGATTTGAAAAATACATGATAAATTACATTCTATTGTTTAGCACCTTTAAAGACGTTGTTCAAAAAATTATGACTTTGTAAAAACACTTTAATAGAGTATTACATGTATCCTTAAATTTCTCCAGTAGAAAATCTGTATAAATTTTACATTATTATGGAAAACTTAAGTTCCAGAAAACCTAAATATTTGTATCATATTAGTGCCTACACTACATGTGGATTATGTGTCCTAGAAAAAAAAAAACACTAAACTAGAAGTCAGAAGACTTGGGTTTTTTAGTCCTGGCTTCACTTACTGCATAACTTTGGACGGGTCACTCAATAGCCAACTTGTACCGCAGTTTCCTTATTTATAAAGTACGATCCAACCTACTTACCCAACTTAGTTCAAATATAAGGCTCAAATAAAATACTCTGTGCTAAATAAAGCTCATCATCAACCGTAAATCACTGTACAATGGTCAGGTATTATTAACTATGTCTTAAAGTTTATGCCTCTAGCGCTATAAAGCCCAACTCCCTTCTGCAATCTATAATCTCTCCATTTAGTCCTTTTAATAGTGATTAATTACATTTCTTAGAATATTCAACAATGTCAATTACTAGAGTCTTCTGGAAATTGCATTTCAAATGACCTAGATAAAGTTACTGACAGTGATTGAACTTCTTACTTTGGGGAATGATACTTCCTTCAGCCAGCTACTGAACACTTCCATTGGTAGAACTTTGTGGGTTTCCCAGCAACATCAACAATTACTCATATTTACATAGAGCTTTAAGGTTTACAAAGCACTTTCCTCACAATACCATGTGAGGTAGGAAATGCCAGTATTATTAGACCCATTTTATAGATAAGGAAAATCAGACACAGAGGGATTAAAGAATCTACCCAAACTTAAACTCAGGTCTTCTGACTCCCAAACCAGTGCTAGTTTGACCATACCATACCACACTTGTTTTAAGGACCAAAAAGACCTTCTCTAAGAAGCCTTTCCTGATCCCCTTAATGCTAGTGCTTTGCCTGTGTTGATTATCTCCAGTTTATCTTGTATACATCTTCTGAACATAGTTGAATGCATGATGTTTGCTCCATTAGACTGTGAGCTCCTTGAGAGCAAAGACTGACTGCCTTTTACTTTTCTTTGTATCTCCAGGGCCTAGTACAGTGCCTAGCACATAGTAATTACTTAACATAATGCTTGTTGACTGGCTGACTGACATTCAGATACCAAAGAATAAACACTACATAGCTGCATTGGTTAAAGAGAAGATTATGTAATTTGTTTTAAAGTCTTTCTATTTTTGTGTTCACTAGTCATTGTTTACTTCTCTTTGATCTCAGAAGATGTAGTTTTAATGAATTCTTATAGATAATCCCACAGTTCAGAAAATAATTTTTATCCTGTTCTTATTCTTGTTTTCTAGGATTCAATTTATGTAAATAAAATATTTTTTTTTAAAACTTTGTCTTTACTTTATGCATCTTGTTTAGATTGACTGGGTCTTCAAGATTCTCTGTAGTTCTTAGGTGGCTGGGAGATCCTGAAATGTTGAATACTGTCTTTTTTTTTTAATTTTTAGTTTACAACATTTGGTTCTACATAATTTCGAGTTCTGGATTTTCTTCCCTCCCCAAGACAGCATGGAATCCCATATAGCTTCCACGTATAACTTCACATTGAATTAATTTACACACTAGTCAAGTTATGGAGAAGAGCTTTGATCAATGAAATGAATCATGCAAAAGAAGAAACAGGACCAAAAAAAAAAAAACAACCCCAAAACAAAAACAAAAGAGAGAAAAAGAAAAAAAAGGGGGGGAGGAAAGGCTAGCATGAAGTATGCCTCAATCTGCATTCATACTTCATAGTTCTTTCTCTGGATGTAGATAGCATTCTCCATCGTGAGTCCTTTGGAGTTGTCTTTGTACCTTGTGTTGCTGAGAAGAGCGAAGTCTGTCAGGGTTGGTCCTCACAGAATCCATGCATCTGTGGTTGTGTATACAATGTTCTGGCTCTGCTCTACTCACTCAGCATTATGTCCTGTAGGTTTTTCCAGGTTGTTATGAAGTCCATATCATCCCCATTTCTTATAGCACAATAGTATTCCATTACCTTCATATACCACAGCTTGTTCAGCCATTCCGCAATTGATGGGCATCCCTTTGATGTCCGATTCTTAGC